>OX638391.1:17273700-17616940 GCA_951813805.1 Limnephilus auricula | reverse complement strand
CTTCTATTATTCTGACTCTTGACATGGCCCGACTCAAGTATCTGATTTACTTGATCGTGCCACGTCTTCCTTGGGCGTCCTCGGCTTCTTCTACCGTTCACATTCGCGTCATAAATTCTCTTTACACTCCTTTCTTCATTCATTCGCTCAACATGCCCAAACCATCTAAGCGTCCTTTCTTAATCTTTCTTACTACGCTCACATCAGCCTTGCATTCTTTTCGGATCTCCACATTCCTCACACGATCATACATGGTTTTACCACACATACGCCCCAGGGATCTCATTTCTACAGCATTCAGTTTACTTTCATCCTTTCTCTGCCATTTCCACGCTTCACTGCCATACATCAGGGTAGGTACCAATACTCCATTGTGGACTGCTAGCTTCGCTTCTGTGGACAACTTTTTGTTGGCTCCAACGGCGTTCAATCCTCCATTAATGGCGTTACCTGCATTCACCCTTCTTTCGATATCCCTATCAGCCTTCCCATCTCTCGTAAACATACTTCCCAAATATACAAACAAACTCTACCCATTCCGTATAAATATATAAACAACCCTGTTTGAGCACCATAAGGTCCCTAGCGTGGAATTAATAAGAAATTTATGAAAAAGGCACCTTTTCGCTGTTTCACAACAGGAATTGTATTTCGAATCCAAACTATCAATCTATAATAAGGTTTAGTACTGGTTTACGTTGATAGCTTTAACTTGTACCCCTATGATCCTAGGGGATGGTATTCCCCTTCTTCGTTAACCGCAAGTCATTATTAGTGCAGTGATATTATGTTGGTAGAATGAAGTAAACACTAACACATTCCCTCTCCATTTCCATTATAGAATTGACTAACACATACAACGTACACATATAATTCTACGTCAGCTCATGTACCTATGTATAAAGACACATGTATCGAGGTTAGGTCTCACCACTACATCATAAAGTCATAGGTCTCAGCTATATGCGGCGTGGGGTGACTACCAACGTGTGGCGGGAAACATAGGTTCACCATAGGTGATGAGAAAAATAACCGGGAGTTGGTGTCTCGAAGTATGAAGTGCGGAAAAAACAAGTAGAGTGTTAGGGTGGAAGTACGAAATGTGGCTTGAATGTAAATCGTCTGGTTTCGCAGTATCATTGTGACGGAAAAATAAACTCAAACCAGGTTTAGGTTTGGGATCAGGCGGTTATAGGTGTTTGAAGTCATGCATTTTTACAAAAACTTTAACAAGTTGAGGATATTTGAGTCGCTTCGTCGCATGTTAAGACGAGATTGTCGCTAAGTTAGTTGGTACAAACTATGAACATCAACTTTTGATATTTGGGGACGTGGAGCGCAATTTTTGGTCGGTGCGTAACTAAATCAACCGTACATACCTACTATACATTTCTCAAACGACACTCCTGGTGCAAGTTATAGCGGTGGAGGTTTCGGTGGTTTCATCTCTCTCCGAGGCACTTATTTTTGGGGACATTTCAGCTTCCCGATTCTGTGAGAATATTGCCATTTTCATTCATATATGAATCTCATTCATATTATTGTGTATTACACCCGGTAAGCTGTGCGAAAACAGCGATTAAATACAATTAGTCCGAAGAGACAAACAACTGATTGGGTGACCCGCCTACAGTCAAAATCGGGGATTGATTTGAGGGGACTTTCAAAGAGCACCTTGAGCTAATGATTCATTAAAATAACGATTAAAGGTTAAACTTAATATAATTCACTTAATATAATTACATGCTGTAAAATATTCAGATGAGTTATTTGTTTGCGTCCGTAAATATGGAATTAAAAAAATTGTTCTTATAAAAACCCAATAATTTCAAATAGAATATCTTATTTTCATTTTTTTAAGTAAAACTTCTTTACGCACGCTTGGTAAGCTAACGAATGCGTTAGTAAAAGTGCTCGTACTCGAGGCGAACGGGCTGTATCACACTGTAGAAGCAAGAGAGAGCAGTGCGCGCGCACATTTTTCTTTCTCTCTTTTTCTCGTAGCTAGTGCATGAAATATCTGTCAGTATTTTGAAATACCAGTGACGCGCCAAGCGCAAGGGAGTTGTAGAAAATTAAAATATGTATATGTATATCATGTATACATTCATTATATATATACATACATGTAGACGGAGCGCGCGCCCGTGTATTAAAATATTAATTATATATGTTGTTATTTTTGCCCGCTTCAGGAATTTATCCGACCACCTCACCACCAACAACTATTGTTTTAGTAACATTATGGGTAGTATCCACATGCCTAAAAATGTATTTATGAAAGTAAGTAGCCCATTGCCGCAACACTAGCAGCCCCGCATTTCTATTGAATCAATAAACCAAAAACTTGTAATGCCATCGAGTACCAGTTTGGGCAGAGTTTAAAGTCCGCACTGGCCGGTCGTTTGGCTCGCCGGCCGCTTTCGGGGATTTGACCGTGATATTTACAAGCTCTTTCTGTGAGCCCTACGCCACGACTAACTACGCAACATCACGCTAATTACTCCGGTGTTGTGCCTTCATTAGGGGTTATAAGGGTTAGTACATGAAACGCTAGACGCAGGGGGGCACCCTTTGTCACTAATATTGCAGCACTATTATTTGCAGACATGGATTTGTCGGGCTAAAAAGTAACATTTTATCAGTATATATTAAGTTACGACTTAGTTCTGTGAACAGTAAGTAGATCTTGCGTCTAAAAAAGCATGCTTCTTATTTTCTTAAAATCAAAATTTTCTCAGAAATCAATTTTTTTATGTAGGTACATAACAGTATCTACCTACTTAACTATATACCATATTTTTTTATGTAACAAATTTTTTAAATTTTCTAACAACGAATTATAAAATTTGTCCAATGAATTGTCACTATCTCAATTTTTTTAAATTTTTTTTTTAGGCAGGTATTTTATAAACTATAAATGTTGAAGATGCGAATAAGAATTTCCAAATAAATGAAACGATTTCACATTTCAAAACAGAATGACTACTGAACAACTGAACCATTAAATCGGCCACCATCTTGAACCGGAAATGTAAGGTACAAACAAAATTACGATTATAACGGGACTTCGCTATGTTCAGTCAATAAATTTAAATATTTATATGCAGAAGAAAACCTTTGGCATCATGAAATTTTTCCATATTTTCCTGGTGTAAATTATTATTTTATTTTTTCATTTAAGATTATTTAGGAAACATACAGTTTTATAATAAATTATTGAACATACAATAGTGAACATAAACCAATTAAGTTCCATTATTTATAATATTTTGTTACATAGTGTGGGTAAAAAAATATTAAAATGAAAATAATAAACAATACAGAAGTAATAGTTTTGATTTAGGTACATTGTAAGGTTAATTTGACTTTATATAATTTAAGGGTACAGTGGAAGATGTCAATATCACTTAAAGCATTATAAGATTTGCAGATATGCCCGAGCATGGAGTTTTGTGCGTATTTTGATTTTAAATTTTGTATGTAAAATAAGGCATTCGGTCTGGTATTGCGTTCAGGGCAACGAAATGCAATATTTTCTAACAGGGCTGGGGAGTCAATAAGGCAGTTTATAACTTTGTACAGAAACATTACGTCAAAAAAATTTCTCCGCATATTATGTAGGAGCATCCGTCATATATCCTGGATAGATAGAATAATAACAAATTCAGAAGATCTTTATTCTTCGAATTCTTCATAGATTTCTTCTTCGAATTCTTCATCAAAATTATAATCGAAGTTTTCATCGAATTCTTCATCGAATTCTTCATCGATTTCTTCATCGAATTCTTCATCGAATTCTTCATCGAATTCTTCATCGAATTCTTCATCGAAATCTTTATCAAATGCTTCATCGAATGATAAAAATGTGAGATTGTACTGCAGACAGAAATAAAAAATTCCAATATCTTGGCTACATTATAAAGAGGGACAAAGACCAGATTGTCCAATAGGTAATTCTAGTGAAAGAAAGAAAGATTGATGGAAGACGTAGCCGAGTAAAACGTTGTACTACGTGGATTACAGATCTACGTGACTGGTTAGAGTGCAATCCCGCTGAGATGTTGCCGGCTGCAGTCCACAGGGTGAAGATCAGGTACTCTCGATATAGCCAACCTAAGACTTTAGATTCCCAATACAATTTCTTCTATTGAAAACTAATATTATTCACAAATATCCTTTGTGCTCATTTTCCATTTTTGTTTAATACCTCTAAAGATTTCTGAAACGGGGAATTGATGCCGGATTATAAATAGTGAAACATAAATGTTAATACTCAAGAACAGCCATGGCAAGATTAATTTGAGCGTTAAATTATGAATACATTAATTTGGTTTTCATTGTAAATGGGCATAATAACTAGAAAGATACATCGAAATTTCCTAAATATTTTAGAATTAATTTTTACAAATATTTTAGTATTTCTATTTTAATCTTATTTTTTTAAATTAGCTTTAAATCAAATTCATAAAAAAGAAGGTTGTCTGAGGCGAGCGGTATATCAAATTGGCGTGTTTGTGGGCGGTGGAGGGGAATGCGGGCGTGGATTGAATTTTTATTTATAAATCTACAGCGATATTCCGAGATTGATGAAATTTTGCAAACTCGACCTGCAAAACAAGAGAAATATTTCAAAAACCCATCCCCAGGATTTTGACACTTCTTGATAAGATTTTGCACACTTGGAAATCAAAACAAGAGGAAAATTGTCAACAATTGGAAAATTACCACTGAAATTATAATCATGTACAAACTTATCTTAAATAAATACTAATAAAAAATAAAATAAAAACATGTTCACAGGTTTCGTAGATCATGGTTTAGCTGTCACTAGGTAGAGATGCCAAACAGTTCTATAAAGATACGAAAATTAAAATAGTAATGTAGGTAAAAAAATAGAGAAACGTGAAAAATAAAACCAAAAGCATAATAATTTATAAGACATTGAAATGGAAATAAAAAAAAATTTGATTATAATAAGTAATAATAATAATTAATAATTAATCGACAGTCTCATAATAGGACGCAATGGCTGAAGTGGATAAAGCTAGACGGCTAAACTAGTCCCGGCAAGACGTGGGGTTCTGGGTTCGAGTCCCGGTTGCGACCATTGTCTTTTATTATTTTTCGGTGTCTTGTTCATTTTAATATTAAAAAAAAAGATTATTATTTTTATCTTCTTCTTAAATGATTATAATACGCTATTAGAAATCGTTATAACTCCGTTATTGTTCTAGTGACAACTGTAAAACAAAAAAGAGAATATCTATAAAACACCACGCTTCACAATTTTGTTCAAAGTTGTCCATAGAAATAGATTAAAAAAATACTTATTTTGTACATACAGTTTTACCCGCAAAATCGCATGACTTTTTGTTAGACTTTTTATAAAATATTTTTGTATGAAATGGTAGAAATGATGGTAACAAAATTGTTTATTACACATTTGTATGATAAAATAAGTGTTTTAGTACCGTTTTTACATAAAACATCATAGGTGTGTCATTTATACAATTTTTTATGTTTAATTTCGAAATTTTAATACTTATTTGTAATAACACAATTTAAAGCGCATTTCACCAACTTTCAAAAACCATTTTTAATATTCGGCTACATTCAGAAATATTTCATTTATTGAGATTTAATTGAAAAGCGGAAATAACACAAAATTTCTTATCAATCTGACAGTTCATTAGAACCAAAAAGGCGATAGACCCGAGTGGCATGAATATTTAATGATGACAGGTTTTCTATAAAATTATTATTTGATATTGACGCGAATACTTGCATATCCGGTTATAAAAATGAATTAACACGCGATTGGTAAATCCCCGAATCATTTTAAAGAATTATATCTATTAAGTTTCTTCAAAATACTGAGAAGCAAAGAAAATATATTTTTTAAAGTTTATTTTAGGATCATTAAATTTATCCTTTTGTTTATTTCTAATTGTTCCAGTAAATTTAATCTAAAACCCTTCGGCTGCGAAGTTTGAATAAAATTTATTTCCCTTTGAACCTACTTGAAAAAGCCCTTCCTGTCTGTCCCGTCAACTTTCTTCCTTCTTTTTTCCAACAATTTTGGGTTTCAAAAACGAAAATAAAATTAGATGGAGTTCTAAGAAATAAATGCAATAAAATTAAATTGTTGTTAATTTATGTAAAAAAAACCTTTTTTAAAAGGAACTTATGTTTAAACATTAATTTGTCAGCTAAAAATATCTAGGTTACAAGAATAGTTAAGTACTACTGTACCATCTACCTAGGTAATTCTTACCAAAGGTTCAATAATATGCTCGTACTTAGAACTTACTCCTACTGTGAAATGGATTAAAACCAGACAGGTCTATTTGTTTGGCTTTCGGAACGACTCATACATATCTTACAGAAATCGTTGTGTCTCCATTACTATCATGCTTAGAAATATGATCTAAACGGTGTTAGAGAGAGAAAATACTATGCTTTATATTCAAAGCTAAAAGTTACGGAAAAATATTTTAAATATGCACCTTTTTGAATAAAAAGTTTCTAACCGCAATTTAAAAAAAATATGATGAACTTGTATTATTTTTTTATTAACTATTTTTACATCAAACGACAAAAAAGTAAGTTAACGATAGCGTTCATCATACAATTTGATTTATGTATTTTCATGTTTTTCGTTCTCAGTAATTTTAGTTAGAAAAAACATAAGGTGAGCCATTTTTTATTTACTTTTATTTTTATTATATGTTTATTTCGAATTATAAACTTTGAAAACGTATTTCATCACATTTCCAAAATAGTTTTTAGTTTTCGGATATATTCAGAAATATTTAATTTATTTGGATTTTATTGCAAAACGGAAATATTTTGACTCTCTGATAAAGTACGGTCGAGGCCTGAGGACCAACTTGTTGAAGTGTGTATGTTAGACAAAATTTATATTTAGGTACCTACGTAATCATAGTTGACGGTATATAAATTCAAAATGTATTTTTTTGAATTACAAAGACATTTGCGTGATTATTTATACCTATACAGTGATTTTGCTAATCACAAACATTGTGTAGTGAACAAATGGGTGACAAATTTATTGAAAATATACTTAAATATACAGAAAGTTTTATGAACACATTAAAATAATTTAATATAATAAATAATGCATCACAACTCGGTGGCAAGATGGGTGTCGGTGTAGTTTCCTTGGAGCTTTTGTGAGCTGTCGCATAAACGACAAAAAATGACTTGGACAAAGCTGAACCGATTAAATTTTATATTAATATTTTAATATTTTACGGAATATAATTTTATCTTGTTGGTACATCTTATATTTGAAATTATTATTACTATGCAAGTACATTGTAACATTTTTTTTAAATGGCGTAACAAAGTCTTTGGTCGATGGGCGTAACATTACTTTAGACCACACGACTGAAGTAAATACTTCTTTAGTAATCTAATCTAATTTTCTTCCTGGCATCGAATAAAACCATTCCAATCATCAGTGTATAAGAATCTATATTGAAGATTCGTTTGGAATGTTACCAATCATCGTGACAAATCAGTCGTTTTGATGCACTGAGTTCGCACACTCTAAACGAAAATTTGATTAATTTTATTATGGGAATTACGCTTAGAATGGGATTGTTGATTTAATTCTTACAAAGTTTAAAATAAAAACTTTTTGATGCGGATTCTAGTTAGAGAGCGACGTTTATTCAAATTTGCAGCAGGAAATTCAAAAAATTCCAATCGAAAAGTGCCAGTTATTAATTAGATTTTAACGTTTAGAATGTGAGAAACAACAACACAATTATTGTCAGCATAAATGCCAGCACCCATTCCAAACGTCATTACTATGGATTTGAGTACTTACTGATGTTGTGAGGAATGAACCTCAAAATCAATTAAAATTTATTTCGTTCGCCTCCGTAACGTTCGGAACGCCCGATATTACGCCTCTCGTAACGCTGTAATTTCCGTAAAGCATTCGCCAGTTTACCCCTCAAGTCAAGCGTGCGTAAATAAGTATTTACTTCAAAAAAAAATATTTAAAAAATCGGTTTAATAGAAAAAGCGAGTGTGCTTTAGACCATACGACTAAAGTAAAACTTTTTTAGCTCCAAATATATACCTATATGTTTATAGCTTACTCCCCAAGTCAAGCGTGTGTAAAGAAGTTTTACTTTTAAAAAAAAGCTTCATAAATCCCGTTTTTCACATATTGCACAGCACTTGTTCCTGTAATATGCCAGTCCAGCAAGAAATAACAATATAAAATGAACGCGAATTTTCTCATGGTTTCATCTTATATCAGTTCAAATATTGAGGAAGTTCCCTTACAGCGGTGCGCTCGCTCTTGTTCTTTGAAGTCAAGCGGTGAAGACTTTCCCGTAACTCGAGACGGCACATTACAAGTTGACGTTACCTCTTATGGTGTCTCGAAGTCCTGAATGCACGTCGATTTGACATTGACTAGACTGAAGAAGTCTTTTGTCGAAGGAGTATCTGTCTCGCTAGGGAGAACAAAAAAATACTTGTTGAGGCTTGTTTTCCGGAGTTAATTACTGGCGGGAACTTTGAAAGAAAATGCAATATCCTGGCTCAACCCACGAATAGTTTTAGTCTGTATGAGGCTTTTCATATTTGTCTGATCCACTAAAAAGAGGGCCTACCACAAAGCTAAATAGGTATATTGCGTTGAAACTTAGATACAATATTCAGGGTGTCCGGGGGTAAATTGCATTAACTCCGGGTGGTGATTCTACATGATGATAGGAGTAAGAAAGATAAACAACTTTTTTCTAAATTCTAACTTTTTATCCCATACAAAAAGACGTACCTATTAAAAATCCTTAGTGAAAGGTACAAACTTACCCGATAAATTTGCTGTGAGTCAGCCGGGCGCGTTGTGGCCGCGTTGGTTTTGATTGGCGCGTAAATAAATACCTAATTGTGCAGGCCGCACACTCCGCAATAATTTTATCTTTTTACCATAAAAGTACCCCTAAAAGTTGAAATTTCGAAAAAAGTTATCTATCTTTTTTACTTATACTATCATATAGAATCACCTCCCGAAGTTAATGCTAATGCCAAAAGATACTTTGCAAATAGACCAAGTGATGATTATGATACTTAATTGTTAGTTAATTATCAAAATAAAAGATGCATACCTTCCTACAGAGATATTCCTATCATAAGTAACGCAATTTTCAAGTATATCGTAAAATATAAAACATTGATTTGAATGTCCATTAATATTGACTTACTTATATTACGCGTCAGGATTATTGAAAACCGAGGCGTTACACCGTAGGCGTTACCGTATAAATAAAAAAATAAAAAGATTTAAGCACGGTACAGACTTCAAGCTCACATACAAAGATACTGTGTTATAAAGTATCTTTTCTACTGACACACTATGTTATAAAATATTTCTTCCCACGGCAGGAGAAGGGGTCAGTTGAAATCGGAAGTGGTCGAGAGAATATCATTTCTTTGTTCTGGATATGTCAACTTGACGGCTCCGTGCATGATCCGTGTATTCAAAATGACCCCCTCTCCTGTTGTTCCTGATATCGCGACGGTAGCGAATACGAAAAATAACGCCGATTAGCGAAGATTCAAACCACGCTCATAACACATGACCTTTTTACGTCTGGCTCTCATGGGATTGTATGGCGAGCGCTATCGTGTTTTATAAATATCTTTTTGATGTGAGCTGCGAGTCTGTCGCTACCTTTATCTACTTTAAAATCGCTTCTGAGTATTGATTTACGTTTCAGAAATATGTACGTCGTTAAATATGTATATGGCAATATTTTGTGCATTTATAAAGAGCTTGGAAATCCGTCATGTTCATTTGATCCACGTGGGAACACCCAGCACTACATCGGATAGGCGAAGAAACAAAGGAGCTCCCTGGGGGGACCCCTTTTGTACAGAGTAAAGACAACGAGTTTCACTCACATTAAAAAGTGAGTGAGGCAACAGAGCCACGGCACCGCCCTTCTCCTCTTCGGAAGGCGGAATTGCCGACCAGAATATTCACAACATAATTAAATACTTTTTTTTCACCGGAACTGTGTGCTGTTTATTCACCGGCGCCTGTTTTCTAACGAGCAATACGCACTCTGATAAAATGAAGAGGGGTCGACTAGATAGCTCCGAGGTCATGGGTAGAATTGAATTACGTATAAAAGCGAGACTGCGGTAGGAGGTAGAGTGGCTCTATGAAGACGCTTTAGGCCGGGCCGAGCCCCGACGTCAGATGCCGCGGCGGTCCCTTTGATGTAAAGTGAGGCCCGGCCCAGCCCGTCTTTACTTCTACTTTACGGAAGCAAAAATACAAGACTCTCGCGAAAGATACTACCCTTTGTAATACCATTAGAGTGCCTTACATTAAAGCGTTGATAATATCATCATCTGATTTAAGCATCGTAACTCTGGCAAAATAAAACGTTGAACTTATTACAGATGTGATAACGAATAAACGAAATGTTTTTATTATTAATGTGGCAAATAAATTTAGTCATAGTTCAGAAAGTGGCTAAAGGGATGGCCTTACTCGCAATGAAAATGAGGAGCACATATTGATTAGCTGTTTATTATATTCAGCCGGGAACGTATGAATAGCCTTATTGTTAGCCAAAAAGCCCCACATAAAACAAGTGTACGGGCGTTACTTCACACGAGCGTAATCAATAAACATAAAATTTATAAACGAACCATAAATTATGCTTCGAAACAAAACAAGTCCACACTCGTATCAATAGAGAATGGCGGAAAACAAAGCAGCGAGCAGAACAAACATGTAAAATAAATAAATATATAAACAAACAGAAATATCCGACAAAAAAACGTCCGAAATAGCTTACAAGCTTTCGTACTGTTTTAAATATTAAATTCCGCTGGGTTTTCTCGACCGGCAGGGCATTAATTACTTTAATCCGACACAATCTAATTCTGCATTAATTGCGCCCGCGGGTCGGTCGTGTATTTGTTTAAGTAAACTCTAGAAAGGTTCGCAGAGAGCTCCCCATCAGCGACTCGTCACACATCTTGATTGGCTGCAGGCTAACCCCATTCGCACTCCCCCCAACTCCCCCCCAGTCACAGCCCGATATGACATCAACCACGACAACAGGCAGTTCGTTTTATATTCCTGACGAGACTTATCTTCAGCCAAGGAGCTGATTTTTAAATTTGGTATATGAGTCGTATAGAATCAAAGGCGGAACTAACCTGAATCGATCGAATTGAGATATTCAAGAAAATAGTTTTTTTTGTGTTTTTGCGAGTTATTTTATGTTGAGATTTTTTAACATAATTTGTGAATCTAAATGCCAAAATAATTTTTTTTTAAATAGCACCAATGATATAAACATTTTTATAATGGAGAGTTGTGTTTTTTTTATACTCAAGAGTTGTGGACGTTTTTATATGATTCCAAACAATGTACCTGACGTCATTAAAATCATCGTCCAAATTACCAGCGCAGTACCAAAATAACTAGTTGGAATTTATTGAAACCATGATTTTTCTTGGATTTTTTTTTAAAATATAGAAATAAAGAAGACCTTCTTCAATGGCGCTACAGACCATTACGAGCCTTGGCCTCCTTCAACATGAGCCTTCACTACCCTCTGTCCTGGTCCGTCGTCTTTCAATCTGCAACATGGAGTAGTCCCCTTGCCTAGGTGCCCGCCTTTCATTTACCTCCCGGATGTCCTACTAGAATCTTCTTTGGCACTCGTGTGCATTCCGCTTCCATCTTCTTCGCCTTCCCCTCTCCCTCGTACCCCCTCTCGCGAAGCCCCCCTCCTTAATAAAGAACTCCAGTGAAAAATATTTTGGCTCTAAAAAAATTTGTGCATATAGACAAATATACGCTGGTTCTGAATACATAAGTTTTAGTAAATAATATTAATCGTAGAGTTTTAAAAAAATTATTAAAAAGTCTATTTTTAATTACGATATTAATAATTCAGTTGCGGGGCATACGTCATTCCTATGTCTACCTACGTTAAATTGTCGTGAAAACAAGCTTATGTGCCCAAGCGGTTAAAACACACTGTCAAGTTGGTATTACTTATTTGTTAGTGTTGACGTCACTGCTCTCCATTCACCTTTGAAGTTATATGAAAAGATCAACTTTTCATGCAATTTCATGTTATTGGTTTATTTACAAACTAGATTTAGACATATATAATAGTTTTGGTATTAAAAAAAATCTCTTTAACAGTACCTACCACAAAACTCTTTAATATTTCCTGCCACAGAGCTCTTTAACAGAACCTACCACAAAAATCTTTAACATTACCTGCCACAAAGCTCTTTAGCAGAACCTAACACAAAATTCTTTAACATTACCTGCCACAAAGTTCTTTAATATTACCTACCACGAAAATATGATTAAGACATTAAATTAAATTATTTTACGTAAGTACATTTTGACTACTAAAGAATATATATAATGAATGTGAGTTTATATATATATCTGTTTTTGATTATACAAGGTGTCAAGGAACGTACTTGACTCACTTAAACTGGTGATTCCTAACAATATTTGAAGTAAATTAATTTATGGTTTCTTGTGACTTTTTTTTATTAAAAAAAAGTAATAAAAAACTTTCACGTGTCGTTATTGGTCACACAGCTGACAATCCCCTCAACCTCTCATCTCGCCCCTATCTGTTAAAAAATCTCGTAATTTTTAATGTTTTTAAATACATAATATTTAAAAAGTAAAAAAAATGTCACCAGAAACCAACTTATTTAATTTTTTTATTCAAAATAACTTCAGAAATCACTGGTTAAAATAAGTGAGTACGCATCCTTAACATCCTGCATACAACTAACAAACTGTAAAACTATGTTCACAGTAAGTTTTATATTCCTGACAAGACTTATCTTCAAGTAAGGAGTTGATTTTTAAATTCGGTATATAATCAATCTACACAAAAGATTTAAAAGCTATGATTAATTACATTTAAATGGCCGACTTCGAAACTGTAAATACTCAGCATTCTGGAATGCTGAGTATTTACAGTTTGAGTACCTACAAGTCATTCCATTTTGATAAATAGTTCCATCACGCATTCCATTCTTAGACTATGTACTATTGCCGCATGTCCTTGGTTTTACTTATATACATACAGATACCTAACCTATATATACGGCCGGCGTAGCCCAGGGACAAGTCTTTGGACTCCCATTCTGAAGGTCGCGGGTTTAAACCCGGCGTGCGCAAATAAATTTTATTTGATTAATTTGTGTTAATTAATTAATTAAAAATTATCTCATATTATATTTGCGGCACGTTCCAGAGTGGAAGATACTCTCAGTATCGCCCTGGTGTAAAACCACCATTCAGAATTGAAACGTTGCTTGAAATGACTTTAGCTGTGTTTAGTGACTAGATCTGAATAGCCAGGAAATTCCGCACCTTCCTCTCTCCCAACTCCTTGCCTTTCCCGCTTATCTTTAGCCTCACAACATATCCCAATTGGGTATGCCATAGTCTCACTGGCTCAAGACGGGAGCAGTTGGGACTCTTGTTAGGTGTTCACGTTCACTATAAACAAAAAAATGTAAACTGATTATTGTGAAATTTATTCTTTACTACTAGATGTATGACTCCTACTAGATTTATGATGTATGAAGGACCTTTGAATGAAATATGTAATTTAATGAAAATTTTAATGAAACCACTGCACTTGGAGAAAATTTGTACATACAGGTAAGGAAAAGATTGAAATTTCTTAGTGCGGAACACTTTCTTCTGTCGAGCTGGTTCATGAATTGCACTGCATTTATAGAAGAAATATTTGTATTGTTTTGTGGCGGTACTTTTCTTCAGCGGCGGCGAAGAGCGAAAGAGCAGGAATATTGATGCGATTAGGATCGATAAGTGACTGGACGTGGGTAATAAGAAATTACAGGCCTATAGGAGGAGGGTAGGTTAGGAAATGTAACAACACTAACTATAAGTACAGCGGTTCATTATATTATATAGATGTATAAAGTAGGTAAGTGTAGCTGTGTAAAGGCCAACCATACCTAATACATACATCTAAATATCTTTCAAATATTTAAAAAAAGGGTTTTTTAAAATAGTAACAAATCGAAATTGGTTTCTTCGAGATGATCGCCATTTTTCGTTTTCGTGTCTAAAACAACAAACAACTTAATATATCACCATTAAAAGCAATTTTCTTAGAGTACATCATTTTAGTTTTCAATTACAACATATTTTGAAAAAATGCAAGGGTGTAGCCTCCTTTACAATTCTTTGGAACTATGATATTTAATCACGTGGCATATCTTCGTGGCATCTTTCACGCAAGTTAGCTAATTTCAAGTAAATAGATTTTCAAAGAAAATAAATTCTTTTATTTATACATTGGAATGTGTCGTAGAAACCATTTGGTCCTCAGTGAACATTAAAGATAAATGATTTCTCCACGAATGGGCCATATAAAAGACGAGGCGCAGTGGGTTGGAATACTCGTAAGTCCAATAATTATTATTATTGTCTCCGTAGGTAGTTCCTCGTACCCTCGTAGACAGTTGAGGCCAAACAGGGGGCAAGGGGTATCAGAAACATACGACCGTTCCAAATGGTCATTTCTCCCCCAAGGCACAAGGACATAGTAAGTATAGGGATAATGCGAAGTGAGGATATAATATATAAGGATCGTCAGGAGGATTTCGTCTACCACGATGGTGACTGAAATTTTCAAATTTACAAAAAAGGTTTAAAAATTAAAAAATTTTCAAATGGTGAATTCCCTCCAAAACGTGATAATTTAAAAAAAAATGTTTAGGTAAAGTGAAGAAAAGATTATACGTTGACGTTGACGTCCAAGACGTTGCATCATCCAGATATATAAAATAATAAGTAGATACAGTTATTGTGTACGGTAAAGAAGATTATTTCTACCAATTGCAAGATCGACTCAAAAATTGCGAAACTTGGATAAGTTTTCTCTTACTTCATAACCATTGTAACACCAAATTTTTGACGGCATTTATTACTTCAAAACAGGTATAACATAAAAATATAAAATGGATTATTTGTACAGCGCCGTTTAATGTGAAAAATCACCTCAAGGGCGCAGAACAAATATGACTTTCTATTTAATTATTTATAAACACATACAAAAAACATACTTGTAATAATCCTATTTCAAAATTTTTCGATATCTTACCACCGTTTTCAACTTCAAAAACTATTGCAACCATAAAATAATGTTTCAAGAAATACGACTTTACGTGGAAAATTAAATAACCAAGACGGTATCGGATATAAAGAAAAGAAGAAATGCGCAACGACTCGACCCCTTTAAGTCTTCTACCCAAAGGGAGGCTGTGTCTCGACCCGGCAGTAGTGCCATTCGATTTGAATAGTTATAAGGTAAACGGAGTACATTAGATTAACGGTTAAAACAATGGTAATCCGTCCCTAGTTAACCCACCTCCTCTTTCCCCCATTTGTAAATGTAATTGTACCTATAATAATACCTCCGTATTAGAGGTAACTAGGTACATTTTGTCTTTCCTATTGCTTTGTTTGAAATAATGACTGCACTAGCTGAGACAAAGCGATGATGAAGGCAACGATTAAAAGGCGAAGAAGTTGACTAGGTCGTTAAAAAGAATTGATCAGAATTCTTTTAGAAAATATTTAAAACGAAAACTATAAAAAATGGGGATAATAATGACGAGGAAGTACATTATAATATATTATTTTTCAATTTTAATTCATCACATAAAAAATGCTTTTTGAATTGCTTTTACCAGTGCGGAACCATTTTCCGTTGGCATTTTTATATTGCTTTGTTTAAATGTCAATATGTATGCAATAATAGTGCGACGGATATTAAACGCTGCACAAATTGATTATATTCCTATATTGATACGTAATACCACGTGTAAACTAAAATACTTTATTATTTAACAATTTGTTTTATTTGCGCGGTATTCACCGTCACGTGTGGACTGTGAGTATGAATGGAAAAATCATCCGCAGAGACATGCCGGAACAATATTTCCAATTATTGGGCATTTCAATGTTTGTTGAAGTGCTGTGAAAAAAGCAGATTTCAAAACAAAATGCAACGTTTCAGAATTTTTGTGCAATGTGCAATAAATGATTTTCATTGACAAAACAAATAAATGCATTGATATTTATATTTAAAATCACGGTAAATAATTGATTAGTACTCTGCTTTAATAGATATCAGGAAGCTTCTGTTTTATTCGTGTTTCATCAATATCCTAACATAAATATCAGAAGATGAAAATTAACTGCAATGTACTAAAAAACTGTGAAATATACTAAAAAGATCAAACAATGATAGATCAAGTTCTAATAATAATTGTGGCAATAGAAATATTGTGTATTAGGAATTAAAAATTAATAATAAATTGGTTCTCACCAAAAATATCTAATAATCTCCCAAAAAATTCAAATTTGCGCACTAAATTTGATATTTGGTTGATAAACGATCGATATTGTTTTCAAATATGGGTAGCTAATGCTTTGAAGTTTTTGGTAATTTCCTTACAGAAATGTCTTGAGACCTCCTATTATTAGAAAACTTCAAAATTTTCATAATTTTCGGAATTTAAGGTTTAAAAATATTTAAAAATTCTTAATGTACAACATGTCAATAGTATTGTCTCAAAATTTCAAGTAAATCGGAGAACAACTAACGAAGATACAGCGTTTCAAGCGACCGGCACTTTTCGATTTTCGAGTATATAAAATCTTTTAAATCGATTTTCTCGCCAATAATTTTTTGAAGTTCGTGAACATCATAACTCAAAATCTATTTGACTGATCCTTTTGAAATTTTGTACACGATATCTAATTTTTTTTTTCCATTTTTTAATAACAAATTCACCGAAATTTTTTAGCAAAAATCGCGTTTTTCACATTAAAATGCTGCCAAAAAAATCCATTTGAATACCTAGGAAAACATACCACCTTTTGAATACATTACGACTTTTTGTTTCGGATGATCCGGTAACGAGTTATGATGTTCACCGCATAACACATTTTTTTCCGGAGATTCACTCTCACGAACTTATTTATTGATATTTTTATTTGAAAATTTTTTCAAAGATCGTCAGATGTTGTATTATAAATTTTATATGAAATAAATAAACCAACATTATTCATATCTCCAAAAAAATTTAAGAAAATGTGCTTTTTTTCGCCTGTAAAACCTTACTTCCCCCTCTTATGGGGTGGAGAAAATAAAAAATCTTAAATTGTATAGAAAAATCTGCCTTATGAGTGCACACAAAATAAAGGGTTAAAAATAACTTCCTTATAGATATTTCTTTTAAAAGTTACTCAGCCTGTCGCAGTCTAAGAAAAAAGAAGAGCCATCCTTCCGGGTCTACTTAGTTATATGGCGATGACAATAGCCGTCTTCCGATTCCACACTTTTCCTCAATCGTTTCCTTCATACATAGGTTTACTCCACATTATATATCTGAGGATGTGATCAAGTGATCAAGATCATGGATTTCCGGAATAAGTTCCGGGTATTTTAAATTTTTAACAAAAGCTCACCGGAAATCTTTGGAAAACCCGGTGGAGGGCAGCACATTTCCCTTCTACGAATTGAACCTTTTCTAGTATACTAAATGCGGTGATATCTATTGTCTCTTGGCATCTAAAATGCACTTTTATCTTCATATCTTATAGTTGTCAGTTTGCATAAGTAAACAACGTTGTAATGCTATTATACTTAGAAGAGTTAAATACCTACTTAAAGATAGTACACAACATAAATCCGCAGAAAAAAGCTAAAAAACACTTGTACGTGCTATAAAAATAATAGGTTTTTAACTGCATTCCATTTGGTATAATTGCACAACGGTTTTCTTTTAACAAAGGAGCGCCTAATTTTCCAATTACAATTGCCATTTAACGTAAGATAGAATAAGAGAATTGATAAAGTCGGAGTGTATCATAGGGCATTAGTAAGGCGAGTATAATGATTGCCCTTTTAGAGCTAAATCAAGGTTCTATCGTACTGTGGGAATCATACGCGTGCGATAAATATCTCTCTCCCCACGATGTTCCACGGGAGGGCTATCCGTTCTGTAAGGAAATGGAGAAAAAAACAATATATATATATATGTGGAAGGCAAATAAATCATTCGCTTTGGGAAACGGAAGGATTATTCCATTAGCTAATCTCGCGGAGTCTATAGCCCGATCGAGACTCTTCAAACTTTTCTTTAAGTAAACAGACACCACACAAAAATGCACTTTATATACAACTCTACACAAATATTTTTTCGTGTGTTAGGGTTTCCTCCTTTGTTCCGTGTCTCGCAGCTCGAGGGGTGGCTTGAAGGGTTGAGTCGGTCTTATGAAAGAAGTGTAATCCAATTATCGGAGAGGAATGTATTGGCCAGTTGTCTGACCGGCACCGTCAGCAAGATGTCTTCACAGGAGCCGGGCATGTATCAAGTAGAAGCGAATCGGTGAGAAAGGACAAGGACTCACAGTAGAAAGGTGAGCTAGTAAACTGTGAACGAATTGCGGTTAAGCCTATTATTTCAACTTCTAATTTTATACGAATGGCAGAGATAAGACGGAAATTTGTAAAATAAATATATATGGAAAGTAAATTATTCGTCGTAATAGATTGGAAGTATGTCTTCGCAAAAAGAACCAATTATTAAAATACTGATAATTTTTTGATGTTTATTTGATCAAATATTATTCTTGTGTTATTTATAATGGAAGGTGTTGTCCAAGTTTGTCCAAGTATGGAGTAGAAATGTATTGAAATTTGTACAGCGCCCATGAGGTGATTTTTCACAAAAACAGCGCTATACAAGTCATTCAAATATTATTATTATTATTATTAATATAAAACTCATACAGGCAATAACGTGTCTGTACGAGGGAAAAGTTGCTTGCATTATGGAAAAAAAGGTAGTTTTTTTGGGGTGATTTGACATCATAAAAGGTGTTAAGCAAGGCTGCGTAATGCCACCGTGATTATTCAATCTATACATGTATGAAATAATTGAAAGAGGCGGGATTGGGTGCGAAATTGAATAATCTGATAGTTTGTTGACTGTTGTACGCTGATGATGTGGTGCTGATTGCTAAGAGTATAGAAGATCTGCAGTCTCTCGTATCTAGGATGAACGAAGTATGTATGAAGAATGAATTAATGATGAATGTGAGTAAGTCTAAAATCAAGGTGTTTGAAAGAGAGAGTGCGAAATCAGTGGGCAATATAGTTGTGAATGATGAATACTTGGAGCAGGTGGATGAGTGTGTATATTCGAGAGATGGGAAGGCTGATATTGAAAGAAGAGTAAATGTAGGTAATTCCATTAATGGAGGACAGAACGCCATTGGAGACAACAAAAAACTGTCCACAGAAGCGAAAATAGCAGTCCACAGTGTAGTGCTGGTACCTACCCTGGTGTATGCAGTGAAGCATGGAACTGGCAGAGAAAAAATGAAAGTAGACTGAATGCTGTAGAAATGTAATCCCTGATGCTATGTGTGGTAAAACCATGTATGATCATGTGAGGAATTTGGAGATCTGAAAAGAATGCAAGGCTGATGTGAGCGTAATAAGTAAGATTAAGAAAAGGACGCTTATATGGTTTGAGCATGTTGAGCGAATGAATGAGGAAAGGAGAGTAAAGAGAATTTATAACGCGAATGTGAATGGTAGAAGAAGTCGAGGACGCCCAAGGAAGACTTGGAAGTGAATCAGATACTTAAGTTGGGCCATGTCAAGAGTCAGAATAATACAAGAGTATGTATGGATGTGAATGAGACAAGGAGTGTGTGCCAAGACCGAGTTGCTTGGCGGTCCGTCCTCTCTGCCTAGCCCTGCAGAGAAACGGCGTGATGGTTAGTTAGGTAGTTATTTATAATGTGGTATCCTAGATTGCTATATCGTATGTACCATCCCCGTTTAGCACAAAGTTAACAAAGGAGCTCTCAAAGGTAAATAAAAAGATAAACGTATAAAAATATTTAAAAAAAAGTTTTTTCATGCATTTTTCATTCTTGATATTAAACTGTAAATGTCTGGAATATATTTGCATAAATTCATGCATCTTCAAAACATTTCTTTCGAATAAATGACAAAGAATTTCAATATCAACGCCCTCTTTGCTTAAGGTGAGTGAATATTTTTTTTGCAAAACTACAATAAACCAAGGGTGGAGTGCAACAAAGGTTTGTGAAAATCGCAAAGCTTCGGGGGGCATCAAGCATTCCGTGGGTATTCAGTATTCAGCCTTAGCTAGCTAGTGAGAAGGAGTGGACCGTATAGACACATTTTTGTTTTATGATAGGAACAAACACGGGAAGGCAACAAATAATAATGAAACTGAGCCACTCTCCCTCTTGTAGCAGTAATTCTCCTCCCAGTCTGTGCCGCGAAAGGGGCAGGTGAGGTACCATACATACCTAGTTAACTATGATTCTGGAAATGATACTTGCGCTGCTGATTTTGATTTTGGTTCCTTAAAAAGTCTACACTTACACAATCAAAAATCATCGAGTTACTTTAATGTTTGACCCTGGCTTTGCTTGATGGATTCCTGAATTAGGCAATTTTACTATCTAAACTAATCCCAGCGAGAGATTGTACGGATATCATCGACATTCGTCCTCTTCTTTACACAATCAAAAATCTTTAATGTTTGACCTTGGTTTTGCTCGATGGATTCTTGATTCAGGCAGTTTCACTATCGAAACTAGTCATCGAAATTCGTCCTCTTCCTTCTCACGGGTCTTGTTTAACAACGAAAATCACAAAAGACAGTAGAACGATGACGTCACGTACGATCTCTTGCTGGGGCTATTAATATTGTGATTGAGACTGACTTTTTGCTATTCAAAATTTAAGTGGCTGAACTGAATCTTTCCATACTACAAGTAAGGGGTATACACAAAAATGTCAATATTAATAGAGGTAGGTAATTGAAAATTATAGAAATTGGTTAGAGAATATAGCAGGCGGAAAGGTGACCGGATTTTATTTGAACCTAGTCTCGTGAAGCATTTTCCACAAGAAGAAGGAAATATAATCATCAGCTAAGTTTTGGTGCAAACACGTGTATGGATGAACAGTTTTTCTTTTATTTCTATTCAAATATCTCTTTTGAATTCTGTTATTAACTGTAATTTTTCAAAACCATTCATAGGCAGTGCTGATTTACCACCTTCTATGACAAAACCGTGAGATCGTTTATTTTCACATACTTTATACATTTCACCTAAAACAGGCTGAGTTTCACGCAGAAGCTGATCAGTTTTGCACTAATGATGATCCTTAACATTTCACAATGTGAAATTAAAACATTGTCCTGTTCGCGCCTTTGTTACAAAGCGCCTCGATTGTATCATCATTTGAGATTCGTCGGACTAATCATACAAAGACTCATCAATCACCTGACGGAACGAGAACAATGGCGGGCCCGTGCGGGCGCAGACGCCGCGATGGCCGGGAAAAGCCCGGCGGCCCTGCTAACTGGCCGACCCTGCTAACCCGGACGCGGACAGCTCGAACGCACAGTGGGAACATACTTATTATTTAGCAGCACATTTACAGATTTATATGATCACTCTTTATTTTATAACTAATGCAACATTGTGCTTTTGGTGATAGAAAAAGTCCTAACGTAGCTATTATTTCCCTCTCCTCTACGGATTCGTTGTGCTAGTTACTTATTTTTTTATGTTTTGTTTTCTTTATTCATGTAATTGTTTGTTACATTAATTGAGGATTTTTCGACCACATGCCCGTGTTATAGTGGTCAATTTTTTATACGGTACATTAACATTATGCAATATAAAGAATGTGAGAGAATGTAAAAAATAAAATTATTTATATATATATTTTTTAAAATTTTTATTGGGTGCAAAAGGATACATAAATTACAAATATATATATTTTTTTACAGTGATTAATTACATAATATATGTATTTGATGTACTTCCATAAATAAGCAGGGCTTATGTGTATGGGGGAGGGGTGGGGATGTTATTAATTATTAATTGTTAATAATATATAATCTTAAAGAAATTTAAAGAATACAAAATAATGTTAATGACTGAAAACGACTACTTCGCTCATTGATCGGCAATAAGACGTCCATCGTGTACTTTTTTTTACAAGTGATATTTTTTTAAATATATCACCTCACTACTTTTAATACATTCGTATTTTTTGTTACACCTGAATTACTGACGGCTGCCGTGGTAGAGGGGCAAGGCGCTTGACTAGAGATCCAGATGTCGCGGGTTCAAATCCCGTCGTGTGCAGATACATTTGATTTGTGTTTTCACAAATTAATCATTCAAAATAATATAAGGAATATTTCCGTCACGTTCCAGATTATAAGACACTCTCAGCATGACCCTGGTGTAAGACCGTCATTCCGAATTGAAGCGTTCCTTGAAATGGCTTTAGCCATGATTAATGACTAGATATAATAGCCAGGTATTTTATTTTATATCTCCTTTCTCTCCCCACTTACCTTCAGCCTCACAACATAACCCCAATTGGGGATGCCATTGTCTCACTGGCTCCAGAAGGGACCAGTAGGGAATCTTGTGGGAATACTTCATACATAAAAAAGGAATCGTGGATAAAAACTCTAGATATTTACTGGGAAGTCGCAATAACTTTCTCCAAACATATCTAGTATATTCCGGAAAAAATATCGGACATTAACGAGATCTCGACATAGCTGGTAAATTATAAGATATTGTAATGCATTTCGTTTTGTTTAATCGAAGTTCCCCAAAATAGGAGGAATGACGTGGATCCTCGGCATTGTCGTACACCTGTCAGCATGCTTGAAATGTCATATATCTAGTCATTCATGGTTTTCAGCTCTTTTATGAAATCATTCTAAAGTTTCAACGCATCTTAAAAATGAACGTAATTTTAATGTAATTTCATTCGCTTAAAACTGACACTATACATATGTCATCCACCAAAAAGTCCCATTTAGGTTCCTTACATAAGAAATATATTACTTTGAAAAGCTTATTTGGTGCTAGAAAAATCTCAGTGGTGAGCGGCTTGTGGCAGATTTTGTGTGTCTACGTCAAATGTAGGAATTTGTTCTTTGTGAAAGAGGAGATTTTTTTTAAAATTTTTTGAACCACTAATGTTTTCATGACCAACTAACCAAAAAGTTTGTTAAAAGGAGTGGAAATAATTAAAAAACAAATTATCATAACATGTTCGTAATTTCAACGTGGGAATTCAGGCCGCTAACATCGGAAATTGTCCCACCGTGTAGCGGCCCGAAATGGCCGCCGCAAAAACACGCTACCAATGAGGATTTCTTACTCGATTGAAAGCGTTCCTCCTAATATGATGTAAAGCCGTTGATCGATGACGCGGGCAGGGTTCATAATGAGATTGGTGCATCGCTCATGGCGGCTTAGGACGGGCGGACGATCGCTGATCAGCGAACGCCGATCGGTCTCCACGGCGATTAGCCCTTATTATACTTATCCGGCTACGAGTCCGCAACGGTCAATTAAGTGTTACTTATTGTTTTATTGTGCTTTTCGTTCAGGGTAACATGTGACAAATAATAAATATAGGAAACACAAATAAAAAAATTACCACTTTATTTCTCTATCAATATCTCGACACATATTATTTAATTAAATAAAACAAATAACATTGTGTAACCACTATATAATCACAATTATTGACATGTTTCCGGGGCTGCAGTATCCATGGCCATCTCTCAAATTGAAAATGTATTGTATATTCTGCGTCCCATGCGTCCCCGTTCCCACCTCCGTTGCCCTCCCACACCCCCTTTTCCTTCCGCGTCACCCTTTGACTTTTCCTGTCTTTCAGCCTCCCGCGAACCCTCATCCTCCCCGCGTTTCTCTAACACGTTCTTCTTCTATCATCCCTGCCATCCTCCCTCCCTCTTCCCCCTTCCCGCGAACCCCCTATCCACTATCCCCACCCTTCCTCCCTTTGTACCACTTAACTCTATGAAATACACACAAATCGTTTCTTTTTGCAGAGCTCACCAGATATATACATATATATATATATATATATATCGATACATGTGCGGGCATGTTTACAATAAATCACCAATGTTTGAATGGTTTAAGAACGCATAAGAGATAAACAAAGAAAAAAATCGTTTTCATTTATTAAGATTTGAAGCAAGACAAAGAATACAGATAATAATTATTGGTAATGTTAATGGTATTGTGTTATGTGTGAAAATGTGTGATAATATTGAGAAAAAGTTCTGTACCTATGTTATGTTTTAATCCAGATTGAAACGTTATGTATAATTTTATGTGTTGGTATAATCCGTGTAGATATATATTAAATGAACGAAGAATTACACAGTAGTCCCATAGATCTCCTTTTACCAGTAGCGTAAAGTGAATTTTCGTACCTACACAATGTTTAAAAAAATAGAGCGATAACTGTTTTTTTCTGGAAATTTCAAAAATCATAAGTAAAATCGTGGCCCGCCTCTGCGGAGTAACTCGGTATTTAATATTGTGATAAGTGCTACCGAGCAGAAAAAGGATTGGATATTAATTCAATGCCTAAACAAACTAAATTTCCCTGAATACAAGGAAAACCAAATAATTTAATGTATCTACCTACCTATGTGTATTGCAGGCGAGTCGTTGGCATGGTTACTCCGATGCTTGTTTGGGGCTTATCTCGTTTACTGAATACCTGTGACATGAATCCTTTATGAATTCTATCAAATTAGGCTCTCTCCCGGTTGGAAATTATAATACGTGTAAATGTATGTTTCTATGGCAAAAGTATTACTTTCACTAGAAGGTGCGCATTGATACACCATTAAGCAGGGAGGTCCTTTGCGTAGGGCTTTTAACCCCTAACATTATCTTAAAAAATAATAACAGCTAAAAATATCAATAAACCCGTCCATGGTCGAGTGGTAAGACTCTTGACTCCCAATCGGAAGGTCGCGGGTTCGAACAAGGCGTGCGCAAATAAATTTAAATCACAATTAATTAATAAAAATAATATATACTACATTTGCGGCACTTTACGAGTGGAAGATACTCTCAGTATCGCCCTGGTGTAAGACTACCATTCAGAATTGAAACGTTGCTTAATAATAGCTTTAGCCGTGTTTAGTGACTAGATCTGAATAGCCAGGTATTTCCCCACCTTCATCTTCCCCATCTTATTCCCTTCCCCACTTACCTTCAGTAACATACCCCAATTGGGGATGCCATATCTCACTGGCTCCAGACGGGAGCAGTTGGGTACTCTTGTGAGGTATTCTCTATAAAAAAATTACATTAAGAAAGCCTTATTACTATCTAACAATGTTTTCCAAGATTTCGCGGTTCCCTTCTCATAATTTATTTTTTTCAAAATTCCCTTTCTTAACAATGAAATGTCCACAGAAAGAAAGGAAATTTCATAACGACATTTTTTGCTGTTTCAGGCAGCGCATAAATTTAGTATAACTTCTTGGGGGCACTCATGTAAGACAAACATCCAACATGTACAGTCAATTTAAAACGCCATGGCCAAATTACTTGTCAGTAAAGCAGTGGCTAGCGGTAAAATATCACATTAATTTATAAATCCACAAATGTTTTACCTATCAGAGATCTTTTTTGGCATAAAATCTGTTATCCTAACATATCCTAAATATCCCATACAAAACAATGTTGGATCACGTGTACAATTCTAGGCTTACACAAAATGAAGGGTTGATAGTACCTAGATTTTTCTAATAAACATGGCCAGATTACTTTCGAATACATTGTACCACTTATGATTTTAAAAAAATGTTGATCGACACCTAAATTTGCGCTATTGTTAAAAACATGACTATTGGAATCAGATTTTCTGTATTGACTGACTCCTAGTGACCTTTCAAATTTTTTAGACGTATTCTATTATTTTTTATACTTATTTATGTTGTTATTAAAATGCATTATTTTTCCTATTGTATTATACTTGCAGACAAGCTACTTGCAGTAGCTTTGCAAATATAATGTTAACATGAAAAAAAACTGTTTTTCTGTAATAAAAAAAAATATATTAAATCAATTCCAACACTGATGTAAGATGTAAGAAATATGGATCATCTAGATCTAGAAGAAATCTTTTGTAATTTTTTTTTGTGTGAACGCCAATCTTGTCATTTTTGCTTCTAATTCAAGGCTTAGAACATTTAGCACATGAACATACAAAATTCTGTTTTGATGAAATGAGATAAGTAGATCGTAGGTAGTAGAAATATTATTTACAACCTTTAAAGACTTCAAAGGATTCGGAAATAAGCACAAAATAGAAGTTCTTACACAACACGATAATTTTTGTATTGTAGCGGCACGTTTTTAATAAGTATAATTTACGGCAATACAATAATGTTTTGATTCACTAGAAGATATACTTACCTTAAAAAAAATATTATAGGTATATATTTTTTTTTATTTAGCAACTACACTTTATTTTTTAACATTTTTATAAGAATAGATATATTTATATGTATAATAGATGTTGGTTATATTCGTAGTCCTCCTCACTAGGTGATCCTGTGCCGGGGGACTAGGTTTTGGATAAGTTTTCATTATTACAGACTTCTATAGTTCGACTAAACTTCTACGACGATGCTTTAAATATACTAGTAAGTTATTTTTTCGGTAGTTCCTTCAGTCAATATTTATTGTCCTTAATGTAGTTATTTTTGGTTTTCATTGGTTTGATACTAAGTGGGAGTTTGCTATCTTTACCTTGTTACCTTTACTGCTAAAAATTCAGAACTTCAGATGTTTTTGGCTTAGATTTTCTGTATACTTTTTTTTTGTCAAAAATTTCTGTTGTTCACGTCCTTATGGAGACCTTTAGTATGGTCTTTATGGTGCAATTCTGAGTTAACTTTAGTTGTTTTACGTGTTTTGATGAATGTATTATTGAAGTAAAACGCACGCTTGACTTGGGGTATAAGCTGGCGAATGCGTGACGAGAGCGTTACGAAAAGTGTGATCGGACGAGGCGAACGATAATAAATTTAAATAAATATTTGTAGAAAATGAATGTATGTATATGTATATACAAGTATATAAATTTTTTTTTATTTAATTTTTTTTTTACAAATACAGTTGTTATACATTGTATATATATATTTTTAATACATTTTTTAAATATCGTGATTCACCTTTTTTTTTGAGCAATGCTCGTGTAAAAAAGGTGGAAAAAAAAATATAAAAAATAAAATAAATAAATATATAAAATATATATAATATATATTTTACTTATAAACATATAAATGCATATAGATATTTGTATATATATTCATGCTGCTAAATAAGTTTTACTTCAGTCGTGTGGTCTAAAGCACACTTTTTTTTTTAACAAAGGTACACAGTGGCCAAATGAATCTGAGAATTTGGCATTTCGATATAACATTTACATTATACCTAAGAAGCCAACAGTTTACAATGGAATGCTGTTAACAACCCTAATGTATGGCAGTGGGGAATGAAACTGGAAGCTGGTAGTTGAAAGATGAAAGTTAGACTCAATGCTGTAGAAATAAAATATTGTCTAAGGTGGATGTCTGGTATTTGAAGTAAAAATGCTTTGGTCGTGATATGACGAGAGGATTAGGTAATTTTTCGGAAGGAAATAACGTTTTCAAACGGAAATGACGTTCATTGTATTTATATTTGTACAATTACTGCCATCTGTGTTTGCTTTTCTCAAGGGATTCTCGCCTTCGCTAGAATAATAGTAATACCTGCCACAACAGTCAACCGCGCGTAAAGGTTAGATGCACTCTTTTTTTTACTTCTCTATTAAAAATTATGTGATCTGGAAAGGATGCCTGATTAAAAAGAGTAAGATATGATGTTTTTGGAGTAAAGAGCGGATTAACGAAGGAAATAGTGTACGGAGAATATATGACATGGAAGTTAATGCTAGGAGAGGTCGGGGAGGCCCCGAGGAAGACATGATACTACCAATAGAATCAAATTATTGATTCGAGACAGAATAAAAGAAGAAAATATTAAAGAGACAATAATATATGAATACGAATGAAGCAAGGAGTGGGTTCCGACACTTAGAGGTGTGGCGGTCAATTCTCTCTCCAACTCTGTGAAAATGGAGGGTAATTTAAAAAAAAAAAAATATTAACCAAGATAATATTACTACATTATATTTTTATTTTTATTAGTTAGGAGTCGTATTTATTACACAATTTTCGGAATGAATTTGTCCTTGAATTTATTTTAGGGAAAGTCATCTTTTTTCACGAATAATCGTTTATTTTATTTATTCGAGGACTTGTGGTCTAAGGCCCACTCGTTTATTTAAATTTATTATCGTTTGCCTCGCCCGATCACACTTTTCGTAAAGCTCTCGTCACGCATTCGCCAGCTTACTCCCCAAGTCAAGCGTGCGTAAAGAAGTTTTAATTTAATTAAAAAAATTGTAGAAAATTAATATAAATATTATACATATATACACGAGCTCTTAGAGCTCAACTTATGGAGTAGTAGAATAATTATGTATAATTGTATAACTTTGCACAATGTAATCACCTGTATGTATATATATATATATATATGTGTTTATATTTTATTTATTTATTTTATTTTATATTGCAGAAACAAACAGTACATAATTACATTTAAGAAAATTGTTACAAAGTTATAGAAAATAATACAATAATAGGTACCAATGACATGGCGCTGTTATATATATTATACATTATACCTAAATTAAGTTAGTATATTATGGAAGGAGAGAGGGAATAGTGTTTGTGTGTGTGTGTGTGTGTGTGTGTGTGTGTGTGTGTGTGTGTGTGTGTGTGTGTGTGTGTGTGTGTGTGTGTGTGTGTGTGTGCGACTGAAGAAAATACTTCTTTAGCTTCGTCTATATATATTTATATCCATATATATGTTTATATGTATAAAATATATACATGTATATACATATATTAATTTTCAACAAATATTTATTTAAATTTATTATCATTCGCCTCGCCCGATCAAGCCGTGCGCATCGACGTTCGCTCCCCCCGCGTTTGGCGCGCCACTGGTATTTCAAAATACTGACTGAAATATTTCATACACTGGCTATGAGAGGAAGAGAAAAGAAAATGTGCACGAGCACTGCTCTCTCTTGCTTCTACAGTGAGCCCGTTCGCCTCGCAACGCATTTCACTTTCCGTTACACATTCGCCAGCCTACCCCCCAAGTCAAGCGTGCATAAAGAAGTATTTACTTCAAAAGCATACTGCGTTCAATTTGTATATGGTTGCATTTCCACCTCACGGCCTCACAATAATTGGTAAGGGAGTACTGTTTTTATTCCTAATCCCGTGTCGGCCAATCCAGCTGGTTAATAATTCTTCTGATGGAAATTTTCAGTATCCAGCCTCGAGGCTCAATTTCTGTGATGTGGAGCATATTATCGACATTAGTGGGAACGGGGGGGGGGGGGGGGGGGGAGCCGTGATCTCAGATGGGACGTTGATTTCTTTGAAGGTTGTAGCACCACTTTATTTCTGCCCCAGTAAATGTAATTCTCATTGGTTTAATCTACCAATATGGTTAGCATGAGAATACTTTGCCGTAGGTCCTACTTAATAATATGTAACCTTTCTTAGAATTCACATAGGGGCTTTAAAACATAAAAACATGATCAATTCCCAAATCTCATTTGATTGTTGATTGTTATTTCATTTTACATTGACGATTATAATTATCTCAAAGAATATCAAGCTTGCAAGATACCAAAAAAAAAACAAGTGTGTGCTTACTATAGAAGTATCAAATTTAAAAAAAAAAGCAATTCCAACACTTAAAAAATATCTTATAAAAATCAAAATTAACCTTGTTTTTTTAACCAAAAAATACGAGTGTGGTTTAGATCACACCACTGAAGTAATTACTTATTTTGCTCCATCTATATGTATGTCCATATATATGTTTATATGTATAAAATATATACATATATATATATATAATTTTATTATACTTATATTATTTAATTTTCTACAAATATTTATTTAAATTTATTATCATTCGCCTCGCCCAATCAAGCCGTGCGCATCGACGTCCGCTCCCCTCGCGTTTAGCGCGTCACTGGTATTTTAAAATACTGACTGAAATATTTCATGCACTGGCTATGAAAGGAAGAGAGAAAGAAAATGTGCGCGCGCACTGCTCTCCCTTGCTTCTACAGCGAGCCCGTTCGCCTCGCAACGCATCTCAATTTCCGTTACACATTAGCCAGCTAACCCCCCTAGTCAAGCGTGCATAAAGAAGTATTTACTTCTAAAGCATACTGCGTTCATGGTGTGTGTGTATGGTTGCATTCCCACCTCACCACCTCGCAATAATTATTAAGGGAGTACTGTTTTTTATTACTAATCCAAGTAAGTACAATTTAAAGAATAGTAAAATTATAAAATAACATTAATTTAATAACCACAATGTATGTTTTCACCATAATTATTGAAGTAAAACTTCTTTACGCATGCTCGACTTGGGGGGTAAGCTGGCGAATGCGTTACGAAAAGTGTAATGCGTTACGGGCGAGGCAAGGAAGAGCAGTGCGCGCGCACATTTTCGTTCTCTTTTCCTCGCATAGTCAGTTCATGAAGATTATTCGTAATTTCCATCCATTCTTGGACAATTTTATAAATACTGTAGGAACAAGAGCAAGAACATTTTCTTTCTTTCTATAAGTTTTACTTCAGCCGTGCGGTCTAAAGCACACTCGAATTTTTTGTAATTATTACAAGCATAATAATTCAGTTGGAAGTAATATTCAGAAATGAACCAGTAGGTATGTATGTTTAGTTCCTAATAATATATTGTAATATTATAGGTTTGTATAATATTACAATATATTATGTGTTTGATTGTAAAATAATAGTAGGTACCTAATGCATCTTACAAGGACATTCTAGGCCTATTTTGTGCCTCGGCAAGAAAAGAAATCAACTGTTAATTGAGAATGTCCGATACCAATTTACTCTATAAGCTTTGCCAATCCATATCAAGAAATGTACATTCTTTGAACATTCTTCTTGTTATCGTGTGGTGGAAGGGCTAGATGGCAGTGTTAGAAATGATTTGGATTCCAACGCTGAATTCCTTAAACAGATTTCATGATTTTCGACTCCTAGTTTGGTCTCAGTTTATAAGAATATAGACATTTATGTATTTTTTTGTTATAACAAAAATACATTTACATTGTATTGACATTTTGACTGTCCAACTAGGTAGATCTCCCATTATAGGGCAGTCAAATTTACAGGTATCGTATTTTTGGATACAACAAAAACAGTAAAAGAATAAGAAAATAAAAGATAACAAAAATTTTGGATCAAAAGAAATATCAAAAGAAATATTTAAGGCGCTGGTAGTACATAATATAGTGTTTCTGGCCTAAAATTTGTAACCATTTTGCTATTTTTGGATATAAGAAAAACAGTGAAAGAAAAAGAAAATAAAAATTCTGGAACAAAAGAAATATATAAGGCGCTTGTGGTACATAATTATCCGATAGCTTTTTTTTAATAATATTGTTTTAATAATATTTCTGACTGACCAGAGTTTATAAAAAAAAAACAAATGAGGACAAATTTCATGCATTCGTTTGTACCTTTTTATGCTGTTGATAACATGATAACAAAGACGTAAGTTTTTTTTTCTTAACTGTGTATATTCTGAATCCATATGTCAAATTATTTTAATTCTAATGTAAAAGCCGTCAATCGACGTTAATTAATAATAATTTTTTTTGACATGTTATACAAGCATACACATACAGTTCACTTGAACCTATTTCAAAAGTAGGTGGTACTTTGAATATCCCCCCGGTAAAATACTAAAAAAGAGTCAAAAGATCTTAAAATATTTTTAGCCTTGTTTAGTTAGCAGAACTGAATAAATTGGCAGTTCTCGATGTTATTTTTTTTCAACTCCTGCGCATTCTAACACATACTTAAGTATTGGCGATGCAAGAGCCCTATTGGCTCCGGTCAGTTGGAACTGTGGTGCGAATTTACATTAAAAATATATCGGAAATATTAATAGCGTTATGCGGGTTTGAAAAATCATAGGATTTGTTGCTCTTACTCGTTTATGAAGTCGTCGGATTTAAAAAAAAAAAACCTAAATTAAAAATCCAAGGAGAACTTGCTAACCGAAAAATACATGGATATTATTTACAGCCCCGACACTTGTAAATTGCTACCAAGCTTTAGCCTAGCAAGATCCACAATATAATAAAGCAACAAAGGAGGATAAGATAGATAACAAAGTAAGGTTTCTATTGCCGAGGAGAAAAAAACTATTTTTTTTTGTTGCCATAAACGCTTCTCATATAAAAGCCAACATGAAAATAGGAAATTACTTTCAAACGAACGGGGAATACTTCCCACATGATGAGAGAAGAAATAATAACAGTCGATTTATATAGATAACGATAGCTGTTTTGCTGGAATCTAATATTATTTGATCGTTTTTATTTTGGTTATCGTGTTTTTCTGCTATTCCGATATTATTGGTGCAAAATAGAATGGGCCTTTTTCTACAGCAGTCAAAAAATAAATAAAGCAATAACCGGACGAATGATCGTTTTATAAAACGATTTCTTAAGCTAATTTTCTGTGATACAACAATCAGATGGAACGTGCTGGGCCTTAATCGGTTTTCCACAAAAAAAATTCAAAGGTTTTTATTTGATTTCTGTAGGTAGTTTATCTCTGCCGATATGTGAAATTTATCACGAAATGTAAGTATGTGGTGGTTATAAGATTTATGAAAACTTCAGGCTTGTATATATAGATGCTATTTTTCTGCTTTGCTGCCTTGTTAGATATCATAAAGGAAGGGTTAAGCAAAAAGCGACGAAAATCTATTCGAAACCGAAACGTAAATGGACCGTGTTATGCAATAATAATTTCATTCACAATAGAGAACAAATCAGATAAAGCATGGTTAATTTAAAAAGACAAAGAGGACATATACAGGGTATTAAGCATCGTTCTTGAGTTACTTTAACCAGTGATTCCTGACATTATTTGGAGTAAAAAATGTAAGTGAAATTTTGGTATCCGCTGACTTTTTTGATGAGACTTTTTTTTTTTCAAATACTTTTCTTCAAAATCAAAGAAAAAAATAATTCTTCCACATGTCGCCACTGGTCTCTAAGCCAAGTAACCAGCCAACCCCTCATCCCGCCTCTAACTTCCCAATACCTACTGTATTTTATGTTTTTGATGAAAAAAAAAAAAATTCAAAAATGTCACGGGAGACAAAAATTTTATTTTCATTATTTAATTAAAATAATGTCAGGAATCACCGGTTAAAGTAAGTCAAGTACGAAGCTTAAGTCCATGTATATATTAGAGTTTCAAATTTATATTTTTTATGACTTGTTTAATAGATTGATGAGAAATTTATCATTAACTTAGGATACAAGCAAATAATTATTAGTTTGTATGAAATTAATTTAGTTAATAACATAATTTAATTTAGTCAGTCATTTGGTAAGCGGGTATGGGTTCCACTGTCCCGGGAACCATTTATTGGATAACCAACACCTCTGCCACAGGTCACCCCAAGTGGTTCGCTATATTTGGTGACTTAGTATGGGTGCCCGGGTACATGGAGTGAGGTTTCTCCGGATCTTGGCAGGGAATGCGTCTGCCCACCAATTGCGTGGCAGGCCGGATCGTAAAAGACTGGTTGAGGGAGACCTTTTGACCTGTTCAGCAGGACTCTCTCGTAACATCGCCTTTTATCGCAATGGGATATATATAATTCTCAATCTTAATTAACTAGTTTTTAAAACTAGAACGTCTGAGTGCAGTTGTTTGTTTTGTTTTTGTTTTAGTTGTCAACGAACGTAAAAAGCTGAAAAGACGTTTTTGTAATTTTTGATTTGAAATTGATTAAACGTAAACTTTAAAATAAATGACTATTCTTATTCTAGATAAAAAAGATCTAACATATATATTTAAAAAACTTCAACACCACAGGGAAATGTAAACGCAATTACAATAATTAGCTTTCGGCCAGAAAAACCATTATTTCCATGCTACAAAATTATATAATGCCCTTCCGATTGAAATTAAAAATACCATGGATATACAAAAGTTTAAAAAGGACATCAAATTATGGCTAACTAAACACGAAGATGAGGAACTAATTAAAATTATTAAATAACCCAAATGCAACCTACAGATAATGAACATAAACACTTTTCAAAACAACGCAAAATAATAAATATAAAAACTTTTTGTTTATTTATTTATATTTCGTGAAAACCAAAAAAAACAAACAACATTGATGAGGAAATCATGATCAACACCATACGACAACCTGCAGTCCACCTCGGAACAGGAGTACCTAGTGAGGAGGACTGAGGATAAAATATTTTACTTTGTATTCTTAATTTATTAAATATTGTATTTTAATTTTAATTTGTATTGTCATTAAAAAAAATAAAATAATAATAATAATACGGTTTCGACCTGAAGTTGGCATATTATCCTGGAGTTAGAAAGAATAGTTTAATTACTAATATTATTGAAGAAGAAGATAACACTAATAATCTAAATGAAAATATGAAAAAGAACAAGACAAAAAAAAACGATAACGGTCGCAACCGGGACTTGAATCCAGAACCCATCGTCTTACCGGGACGTGAGGCTATATCTTTAATTTGTCTGTGTCTTGTTCATGTCCATATTCTCATTTAGATTATTAGTGTTATCTTCTTCTTCAATGATATATTACATTGATGGGAATAACCTTTAAAAGTTATAAAAAGAGAGTTGTTCTTATAAAAATAGAATTTAAAATGACTGGTACCATAAATTTTATCTAACTAATATTATAAACGCGAAAGTTTGAATGGATGTATGTATGTTTGTTACCCTTTCACGCAAAATTTACTGAATTCATTTTAATAAAACTTTACAATAATATAGCTCATACATCAGAATAACATATAGACTATAATTTATAAAACTAGCTATTAATTTACAATAAATTGAAAATAATAATTATCGATTAATAGAAAATGTCGAAATTTGAGAATGACATTTTGCAAACCAATGATTGTTAAATCAAAATTCTATTTTAGAAAATATTTAAATAAGTGAATAATTTATTTGAAGTACCTGCCTATTAATCGAATCAAGAATTATACATATTTTAAATAAATAGGTTAAGAATTTTGGTATAAACGTAGATGGGACTAAGTAAAAGAAAATTGATTACTCAAAGTACTAATCCTACGCAAACTACTAAGCTAGTATTAGATATACGAAATAATTCTAAAAATTGTGCTGGCGATTTGGATTTTTTTCACATTTTTCACATTTTAACACATCATCATAAAACATATTATGATACTTACACAAAAAAATAAACTGAATAAAATACTGAACATTTTGACAACATACCTAAATAAAAGAGCCCTTCCAAATAACGTGCTTAACTATAAGCACGGATAATACAAACGAATTTATCACTTAACCTAAATGGTGTCCTGCTGTTATCGTAACCACCGATAAATCACGAAAATTATGTGATTCTATTTAACAGTCGAACAAGTCTATTTTGGTGGTGATTCATCGCCGTACACTCACACGGGACACGTGCGGTTCTGTCATTGTTACCCTGAGTGAGCTTGAGTGAAAAGCTAAACATTATTTCAGTGCACTTGAGCATTTAGTGCGATAGTATTGTGTTGAAATGAGTGGTTGGATTTGACTAATTCATCTGTAACAAAACAGAATATCTACTAACTCATATTTCTACAATTTCGTAAATATCGGAAATAATAATAATAATACGGGCATGTGCCTAGAGCATAGTGGTCGAAAAATCCTCAATTAATGTAACAAACAATTACACTAATAAAGAAAACGTAAAAAAAAGTTGTAAGTAGAAAAACATGAGTGCGTCTAACCTTTACCCGCGGTTGAAGTAAAATTTCTTTCATATTTTTATAAGAAAAAAACTCTTTTTAACTTTTGAAGGTTATTCCCATCAATGTAATATATCATTGAAGAAGAAGATAACAATAATAATCTAATTTTTAAAAATATGAAAATGAACAAGACACAGAAAAATAATAAAAGATAACGGTCGCAACGGTCCCAGTTGCGACCGTAATCTTTTATTATTTTTCTGTGTCTTGTTCATTTTCATATTTAAAAAAAATAGTTTAAAAAATTAGATTATTATTGTTATCTTCTTCTTCAATAAAACTTCTTTGACTATTGTGGCAAGTATTACTAAAGCGGTAAAATTACTGCCATCTGTGTTTGTTTTTAAAGGTTTCTCGCTTTTGGTAGAATATCTGTATTATTTTCCGAAACTTAGGAGAAAAATTAAGGCGAATTTATTCATAATTTTTATTGCATTTCCAATTTAGGCGATTATCCTCAAAATATGGTGGTGTAGCTGAATATCATTAATTTGCAGACATTTATTTCAGTAATTGTATCGATATCCGAACGTCGTTTCAGTTTGAAAACGTTATTTCCTTCCGAAACCATCTGAATTACTCGTCAAATCGGGCCTAAAGAAGTTTTACTTCAATAATAAAATATGATATTTTCTGAATTAATGGACTTAATTGAGTATTTCGACTTCCGTGGTCGAGGAGCAAGACTCTCGACAAGTAAATAAAATTTATTAATTTGTATTATTTCAGAATTAAAATTATGATTTTAGATTTGCGGCAAGCTCCAGAGTGGAAGATACTCTCAGTTCATTTAGAATTGAAACTTTGCTTGAAATGGCATTTGTCGTATTGGTATCCTGAATAGCCAGTTATTCCCACACCATCCTCCCCCCATCTTCTTCCCCTTGCAACGACCTTCAACTTCACATACCCCAATTTGGGATGCCGTATTCTTACTGGCTCTCGAAACACTTTTGTGCGGTATTCACGTATCGTAAGTTTTAAAAAAAAACTTTTCATAATTTACCAGCGCTGAAACCCGTGATATTTTTTTTCTTAACTCTCATCAAATCAGTTGCAATTCTGAAAAAAAATATTATATTATGGGTAGGTACTTAATTGCTTTTCTGAACTGCCCACAATCAGTTCACATACAATCTTGTAGTAATGAAGTTAATGGAGATGGGAGATATATGGGAAAGTAGAAGGTAGCAAAGTAATTCGTTTTTCAGATCTGATTGTTAAACACAACCATATCACATTTGGATTCGGAATGGCGGTCTTTCATATGGTCAAAATTGAAAGTATCCACGATAGCACAGGGGGGAAAATAAATTATAAACTGAATTTTTTTGATAAACAAAACCAAAAAATGAGCGCGTGTAACCTTTACGCGCGGGTGAAGTTCTTTGACTGTTGTGGCAGGTATTACAATTCTAGCGAAGGCGAGAACCCTTTAACAATAAAAACAACCGTAATTGTACCAATAGCCAAGTCGGAAATAGATCGGAATTACTCAGCTAATCGCACCTAAAGAAGTCTCACTTCAAAAAAATTGATCATTTTCTGGGAATCAAACTCGTGTCATCCTTCTTCAAATAAAACGAGCTAACCGCTCTGCAACAGAGTTCATATATACATTTAAAATAAGTCAATTTTTCAAAATTTCTTTATTCTTTTTGAAACATATTTATTGAACAATTTTTTTACGCCCTTGTTTCCAATCATATTTTAAAAGCATTTACATTTTGTTAACTGTATCAATGATTTCATTAGGGTTTGTTTTCTAAATAACATTAATACCGCAAACAAGAACTAAATGCTTTAGGGATCTGACATTTGAAGTAATCACATATTGTGTTATTCGTTGCCGTTCCATGTAATAATTACAACATAATAATTAAACATCGTTGCACGCAAAATGAAGCCAGTTAAAATGAATACGCAACGACAAAGTTAATAAAACAATAATGATTTCAGTTTCTATGTCGCGAATATTCCGCAATTTTGTTCTAGGAAAAATCAACCATTTTTCATTAAGCACTAGTGGGTACCCAGCATGCATTGAAATTTCACTCAAAGAAAGAAAGGAGTATTTGTGTTTTATTTGTTTATTGAAATGTTTTTGGACACACAATGTTTTTTCCGTCTGGTGCGTACAATGACTAAATTAAAAGGTTTTCCGACTCGTAAGCTGCCACATAAAGATGTCCGTGTGAGAAGCATTGATTTTTAAAATTTACCTCCTGCAATTCCCTACCGCTACTATATCTCCCTCTGCTCCTTCCTCGCCCACCACCCATCTGTCACTCCTTCCCTGCGTGTCATTTTTCTCTCTTTCTCGTTATTCCCCTTCCGCACCCTATTCACTTCCACTTTCCCCGCTTTTCCCCCCTCCCTCGCTCCCCCTCCTTCATTTTCCTGTACCCTGCTGTATTCCCCATCTCTCCTTTTTTCGTTCGTTGCTGCTAAACTGTATGAAATAAACACATTTGAATATAGAAGATGGAAACCTAAACAGTAATAATTTGACGTAGAATAAAGTGTTTCCAGAAACCCTATCTGAAAAAAGTGTAATTTATTATAGCATCATGTGTTTTAATTTGATCAACGCACAACAGTCGATGGGAACATAGCGTCCCCGGTAAATGGCATTTTGTAATGTTAAAGAAAATAACCGGGAAGAATGGGGGATTAGAAAATGAAGAAGTACTTAGCTATTCAGATCTTGTCACTGACCACGGCCATAAAGTTACAATGGCGAAACTTTTTTCAAATTAAACCGGTTAGCTTTGGGAGCCCTTAAATGCATAAAGGTTTAGCAATCATATTGAGATTCGGAAGTCTCTACCAGAAATGTATTATATGGGCATCGCAAGTTTCTCAGAATTACTGTCGGTAATTAATATATTACTATTAAAATCTAATATAAATAAAATTAAAAGCTCTAAAAAAGCAAAACTCTGTGATATCGAAAAATAGTCAGAAGTTAAAAATAGTCAGTCGCGGGGGTCTGATATTTCTGATATTTAAATACATTTTGATATCTTAGGACCTATTTTAATTTCATAAATAAAAATTATTTTAACGGAGGCAATTGTACCAGAAGATTTCAAACGTACCATCATCCGAATGTTGTAAACTATATCATCACATTATCTACAAATGTGGTAAACACTGCGAATCCACTACTTCAAGAACTTTCAAATATAATTAATAACGATGTTAATTAACGGAAACATGTACTCGTATTATGTATTGATAATTCAAAGGCTTTGATACTACTGGAAACAGAAATTACAGGAAACCTACATAAATTATTTGTTAATTACTTTGAAATAGAAAGATTTGTGTAAAAATTTTAGATCATTAAAGATGTTTTGGCAGACGTACCACAAGATACTACGCCCTACTATGTGAACGAGTATTAAACTAGGTTCCTCGCTTCGGTTTGTATATGAAAAATGCTGAGGATCCGGCATCGGGATGTACTCCAAGTCTTACGAGGGCTTGAAGTTAATAACGCTAGCGGGCATGACGGTATCCCATCCTGGTGTTGCGGAGGTGCGCTGCAGAAATAGCTCGACTTTTGACAAAAAGCTTTTTAAAATGTCCCTGAAGTCTAGGTCTGTGCTCTCAGATTGGAAAAAGTGGTTATCCATCCTATTCCAAAGAAGGGTGACCGGCCAACTACCCCATAGCGATCACATCCAAGGAGATGGAACGTGTGATCAACGCTGACATGCTACATACCTCGAGAAGTATATCATCCTTGTATACGTGGATTGCTGACTTTTTGAGGGAGAGATCGATTCAGACGATTGCTGACGGTTTCACCTCTCCCTTGCATTGATAAATGCTGGCACCACAGGGATCGGTTCTGTCTGTAGACTGAAATTATTTTCCTCGGGGCCTCCTGTGTGGAGTTAATATAAAAATGTCAAAAAGTATTGCCTCATATTTTATTTCTTCTTTTAACTGTCAATAAATTAATATTAAAATACGCAGGTTGAAAATCACACTATTGACGATTAATTTGTCACTTTTTAATGTAATAACACTCCATTTCCATAGTTTTGGTCCATCTTTTAATAAGGGCATGTATTCCAGTGTGGTAAACAGCACAGTCCTGCGTCCTATATAAGCCATTGACGCACGGACGTTTTCACGGCCTCAGCATTTTCAAAGTGAATATCACGATGAGCTTCACATCACACTGTCTTTACTGAAGGAGAGAATGGATCACAATTCAACTATAGTTATCCGGCGGTCACCGCGAATGATGTCTTCGATTCGCTGAATGTTGCGTGTAATCTCTGCAGTAAACTGCTTACCGCTACGTTTTTCGTCAGCCAACGGCGTTTGTCCTTCAGCTTCGTTACCCGAACGAACCCATAATCTAATAGTGCTTACATCCACTGTTGCATCACTGTACACATTTTTCAGTCTTTCATGATTGCGAACTTGCGTTTCACATTCAATAATTTACTCACAGAATGCTATCTAATACCATCATCGATGTCGGTCATTTTGAAAGCGACTGCAGTGCTGCCACCTGTTGACGCAGGACATTACCACTGCAGTAGATTAAATTAGAAGGTTGGAGGAATAACACCAAATTAATATTTTTTCGATTAACAAACTTTATTTGTAAAAAATAAGAGTCTTGTGATAGAATAATAATACTGATATGAAATTGATTTTCTCTCATGTAAAAAACTATGTTTATGCTGGCGACACTGCATTAGTTATTTGCTGATGGATGAGGATTTATAATGGCGAGTACTTTACTGCAAATTGACTTTGTCACTCTTCTACAATATGATGTAGGTTAATCAATGCTAAAAAAACGAATCTTATGCACACCAAGCTCCCTAGCTATAACTCCTTATGCTAACATCACGATAACTCGTAAATTGGATTCTAGTGATTTAGAAATGTAAAAATATTGAACTCATTTCAAAATACGTATATATAGGCTAAACAAATAAGTTTGCACACGGCTTAGAGCTAGAGTGAGCAAACTTTATAAAAGTATTTTGTACCACCAAATAACCTTAAAATAGTATATCTGTCATTGGCGGAATCCTTCATAAGATATGGAATAACTACATGGGGATATTTAACAAAAACAAATCTTTCAGTGCAAAATGAACAAATATTGTAAAATTATTTTTAAACAAAGCTTAGTACAAACAAAGACACGTAGTAAAATTATTATTAAAGAAAGCTTAAAACGAACAAAGACATGAAGTACCAAAATCATTACTATACATTTCTGTAAATTTATTATCTGTTTGTACATTGCGGCTAAAAATTTCGAGTCAGCATACATCTCAATTTGAATAAAATAAAATAGTGGTAATTTTTTATAATACAAGCTGCAAATGATGGACTTGTAATTCCCAGATACCTAAATAAATATGTTATAAATAGCTCCAGAATACCTTGTTCCAATAATTCACAACATGTTACCCGATTCAATAAAAAGCTGTGAAATGTCTTTCAGAAGGAAATGTAGATATGCTAAGAAAATGGTTATGTGAAAGAATTTTTTCGGACTAACTTCTGTTTTTCTTCTTTTCGTTTTTAATGCTTTTCCATTATTAATCTACTTTTATCTTTGTTTTTATTTTTCTTCCATTTTCTCTGTTTCTTATTGATGTTATTAACTATAGATTAGAACAACAGACATTATATAAAAAATTTAATCTTAATGTGCAAAAATGAATGTTTCTTTGTTTGTCCCTAAACCACTTAACCGACGATAATAACAATGCAACGATACTTTTATCATGTGTTGATTATCAACATGATTATTCCTATATGTAGTGCTGAGCTCTGGCGTCATGAATTTTGTGTAAAAAAAACAACAAGCGCTTGCGCGCGAGACGTTTGAAAGATGGTTTATTGAGGAAAGTATTTTCATATAGCTTAGCGGCAGAAGGGAAGACGGAGGGGCAGTAGAATCTGGGAGGGGGAGAGGAACGAAGGAGAGGTGGGTTAAGCAGGAGGGGAGAATAGGGAGGGGGAAAGGCGGGGAAGATGGAAGAAGTTCACGAGAGGGGAAGGGGACGGAGGGGTGGGGGTTAATAGCGATAATACGGGGGTAAATTTGTTTTTCTCAAACAAGTTTCTTCAAGTGTGTATATTTCATTTAGTTTAGCTGCAGTGAGGGAAGGGGAAGAGAACCTGGTAAGAGGGGGGACGGAGAAGAGGTTTTTCAAGAGAAGGGCGAGGTAGGGGGAAGATGGAAGGGAAAAGCAAAGAGGGTACGCGAGAGAGGGGGGGGGGGGGGTCACGGGACGTAGGGACACGGGAACAGGAAGGCGGGGAAGATGGAAGTGATACCTAGGTGGGAAAAGGCACGTGAACGGGGACATATGGGAAAGTAGTGGTAGGGGAGGGGTGGGGGACAAGAGAGTGACAGAGGAAGGAATTGAAAAGGAGACATAGTAGCGGTAGCAAACAGCAGGGGTTAAATTTTGAAAATCCTTGCATCTCACACGTTCTGATTTATTCGTTTACATCCCAGACTGAGAAACAAAAAATATTCCCGTGTATCCAAAAGCACTTTAATGTATAAAACACAAACACTTTCTTTCATTCAGTGTCATTCAACGCATGCCGGGTACTCGCTAGTAAATAATAAAAATACTAGCAAAACATATATTATCACAAATTGTGTACACATGATTATAATATTTTTTCCCACATAAGTATTTTTGTCTCTGAGTTTATTGTTGTTGGTTAAATTCATTTAGTAGAACTGCGCTAAATTAAAGCAGCGCGGCAATGTTAATTTCTGTATTTCCTTTTCAGAGACATAATTATGGTAAGAATTATTACAATTTTTGAAAAAAAAAAAACAATTAGCGTCGCTTTCGGGCAATTAAATGGCACAGTCAAGTCTACTAATACGTGAACTTTAACAAAGTTGTTAGTCATTATAGTATCCCTACATTCCCTTCCTAATTACGAGAAGCGTGATTAAAAAAAAAATATATATATTTTTTAATACATTATGTATTGCATTTAATAAACATTGCTTTCTATATCTATTTATCTTGTAAGTTGTAGTTTAGATCTCTACCAAAGAATATACATAATAATAGTTTTTTCAAATTGTCGTTGTGTAATATAAATATTATGTTTCTATCACATCAGGGCTAGAACCCGTAAGCCTGTCCAAATCGACGGTCTTCTGCACGAGTAGAAGATATAAATTACGAAAGCTTTATAGTCAGAAATAATACCACATAATTTTTAAAGCCCTCTAATGATCAATAGCAAAATATAACAGCGTGCTAACGCAAAAAATAGTAATTACAAAGAAAATCTATAAAAAGTTATTTTTATTTATTTTTCAATGTATTACAGAAATGACAAATGTAGAACACGAAATAAAGGTTCAGTACTTAAATAAGAAATGGTAAAAAAATATATAAGTACCTGGGGTGCTAGCATGGTCGATCGATATGAAGTTACCGACAATTGGTCGGTAACTTCTCATCGTTCCCTAGGACAACAACTGCAGATCGCAAACGAATAGGTGACAGTTCACAATGACTAAGCGTCCTTAAAATATTCGATTTCAACTGTCGTTTGTACGTTAGAGATCTGCAGTTGTCCTAGGGAACGATAAGAAGTTACCGACAATCGGTCGGTAACTTCATATCGATCGACCATGCTAGCACGCTTGGTAGTACGAAGAAATTATAATAATAAGTAAAAAATCTGTATATATTTTGAAGGCTTTAAACAACACCGAAAACTACAATGTCAAATAAACGTTGATGACATTATTAACTCAACACTCTGAGAAAAACAATTTCCCTAGGGGCCTTTTTCATCTTTGGGGTTACCGGGTGGAGTATTTTTTTATTAGACGTACTTATTTTAAGTATACTTTTAAGGGAAAAAAAGAAGAAAAAGTTCTGGGAAGGTAAAATTCCATGAATCTGGGGGTCAGTGTGTCCAGAAGTGATGGACGTATGAATTCATCCTCCCACTGTGGGTCGAAAGAAAGATCAATAGGTCTCCCTCAACCAGTCTTTCCGATCCGGCCCATAACGCAGTGAGTCGACAAACGCATCACTAGGTGTTAACTATGGCAGATGCGTCGGTTATCTAATAATTGTTAATCCCGGGCGGCAATAACCTTATCCGCCTCCCAAATTACATTAAATTGTGTCAAATATCTTACATTGGTATCACTAGAAAAGGTTGAGAAGAAACAGAGAAAAGTAGAAGTTTAAAAAGGTCATAAGGGGCAGTTTTATTATTTTGTGATGTGCGTTAAAAGATAATTTGCTATATATATTTATGACGTGTGTGTTATCCAGTGACTAACTGTTTTATCGTATTTTTGTTATGAGCTTAAAAAATTATGAGCCACTCTCCCCGTTCGGGGACATTTATAAATTGAGCTAATACGCACTTCATTGAGCATCATCTTCGACTAATTCTTTTTCCTATATATATATTATCGGCAGCTACCTTTTTCATCCTTTTACATTGATGAGATTAAATCATAAAAAGAGAACTGTTCTTATAAAAAAAAAAAATAAAATGATAATAATATACAACGTATTCCTACTTGTCTTAACTTGAATGATTAGAAGCGATTAATTAGAAAACCTATTATAACTTCTCTTTATTTCAATGCTTCACGTTTCCCCGACCTCGTTTTATTACCGACATCGGAATATGATCAATTTCAATAATGAAAGTAATCTCCATCAAAGCTTGGAAGGGTATCAATCATTCCCCAGAACGTTTTGAGTTTGGGTCGATATGGAGGGCCCCAGGCGTTGCCCCGGCTCCTCACTGGAATTCATCAAGTGGCCACGGTTAAAGTTTTGGACTATTCGGTAGTGATACAAACTTAGATCCCATGTTACATGGATCCGAGAACCGCCACTAACTTATCACATCGCCCTTTTAATAGTAGCGGATTGAGGATACTTTAAATATAATTCGAATTAATATCATGAATGACAAAGAAGATATTATGATTATTGCGCATTTTGGTTATGTTTAAAAGTGTTCATTTTATATATTTATTTTTTTCTATTTTTCATTATCAAAAACAGAATAGCATTACAAACGTACCTACTAAAATATTTAAATTATTCTTCATGTAAACGTGGCTAGAAAAAAATATATGTACATCAAAAAGTGTAAGGAGAATTTATAAATATTGCATTATATTTTTGTAGTTAAAAATTTTATTCCCTACGGTTTTACTTTTTTTTTATAATTTACATTTTTATTGAATTAATAAAATTTATGATAAATAAAATGTAGCCAATCGTCCAATTTCTTTACGGTTACATATATTATTTTCCTACTTCAAAGTCCACTACATAAATTATTTAGCAAGATAATATATAAATAAAATGCCAGCTTTCTCACACAAAAACTTTTTCTATTTCAGATTAATCCGTGTTGACGTGTATTATTAAAAGAGAGGTAGTAATTAATATTGTTACAATGATCAATATAGAAGCAATGATCTAATGTACAAAATACAAATCGCAACTCAGCAAAAAGTATCTTAAACTCAAAAACTCACTAACTTTAAGCTCAACCATATAAACAAAATTCTCATTTACGCATCGACAATCAAACTAAAACAATCGTGCACATCAGCTATATGAGCTATCAAACACAAAAAGGCTTGAATCATTTCTCTGGCAATTCACCGAAAGTCCTTGTCTTGTCAGGAATAGTATTTATTGTGAGGAACGAAAATTCTTCAAATCGAAAATATATAAGAAAATAAATAACATAAATATAAATGTTTTTCTCCACGTGAGAAAAAAACCCAAATCCCTCATTCTCCAACGTCGGCCGCAGGACTGTGCTTGCCCCTCCCCCAGCCCCGACCGTCCCCCCCGTCTCCACATAAATTACTTTTTCCCTTAACTTAATGAGCGAGCTCACACGTAAGCATTTTTATGTAGGTAAATATAAATATATTATTTTAATGTTTTAAAATATTGCATCTTCCTGACTTAATGTGTGAAACAATAATAAAAGTAATATTATTTAATTATTTGAAATGGCTTCAACAATAATGTGTTACGTGAGAATTAAGTTTACACACTGAGAATTAATTTGTACATTATTTTGAACAAAATAAGAATTGAGAAATAATATCAAATTATAATCAAAAATGAAAAAAAATATCGAGTATATTATACAGTCGCATTTTAATTTGGAATTCTTAGTGTACTTTAGGAATGAGTTATTGTTACCTTCAAAATTATATGGGTTTGAATTGCTGAGTATTGAGAGTTTGTTTATTAAATCGGGGGTGTCAGTTAGAGATTTAATAATAATTTAAAAAAAAAGTAATAATTTTGAATGAGATTATACATTTATTAGTTAACATACTTCTGTGTGATAGTTAAGATATCTGAAGTAAGTAGTTTAGATTCAGTAGTAAAATATGAATTAGAAGCCATATGGAAGAATGGTATTATGCCTAACATTGAATATTGTGATTGAGTTGTGTTATTATAGCCTTCTTAAAACTAAAGGCCCAATGTTTTCCGGCCCATGACCTGAGTTTCCGAAGTTATCCGCCTGAAAACCCGCGCTAGTAAAGATCATGCCGCGGTACGGGCCTGCCCCTTTCAAGTATTCGCGGACAGTGGGAATTGGGAGAGCATTTGATTAGTTTCTAAGGCGTGACCGGTGCGGCTCGAGGAATGTGTCTGGGAAACTTTAACTCTAAATAACTGGATAGATATCCATCTTGGCAGATATATTTGCATGAAAGATTTAGAGAGGACTTGATATATTAATTGTTTCGATACGTGAACTGCTTAGCAAGGATTCTCTTTGTACTACAATAGAAATTATATTTTATAACTCTTGTCAGCTTTGAAATGATAAATGAATAAAATAAACGGTGGTTGGGTTACCTATTTTCTCCCCTTTTCTGTATTTTACGTTATTTTTGCAGGGAGTAGAAAATATCGGGACAAAGGATTGAAGCATCTGAAGTAGACCAGGATGTAGACGCTTATCAAAGCGATGTGATCTTGACATGACATGAAAAACAATGATGAAATTGAATCCCCAAGGTTGTGCTTATTTAACTGCGGTAAGATTAGAATTTTTAAAGTAGGTACTGTGAAATAAACAACAATACTTTAGTTAGATGAAAGGTCACCAGAATGATAAATAGCAAATACGGAACCGTGATTTCAACATAAGCAAAGAGCTGCCATTGGAGCAAAGAAAGTAGGGGCTCAGAAAATTTAATATCTCAGCTCTTTTTCACAAATTTTTCCTAATCAGACAATTGAAAAATATGACACAAACAATAAGGCCCCTTGTCCAACTCTTCCTTTGCATATTTTTGATGTTGGATGTTTGTTTTCTAGCTATATATCTCATTACAGAAAAGGCGTAAAATAGTTGTAATAATCTAGAATCTTGTGTGTTGATAAAAATCAGTGTATTTAGAATCAAAGCAAAACCGTCCTTTATTTTGTTGCTGCGTTAGTTATATATAACTCTAAAGTATGTTTCCAGGAGATACCTACTACGAAACTTCATGGCGTATTCATAAAAAAACTTACAAAATAATTTCATCAAGCAAATTTAAAAAAAACTAGTGTGCTTTAGACCACACGACTGAAGTTAAAGTTCTTTAGCTCTATCTATATGTATGTATATATATGTTACGATTAAGGTTTTCACGGGTGTAATATGTAGAATAATTTTCTCGGTTCAACCGCGTAACGTAGTCCTTAGAAGGACTTTTTTAAGGAGTTAAAAAGTCCTTCTAAGGACTACGTTCCGCGGGTAAACCGAGAAAATTATTCTACATATATATATATATTAGAAATATAAAAACTTATAGATAGATATATATATATGTGAGTTTTTATATACAATAAGTACATGTATATACATATATTAATTTTCTATAAATATTTATTTATTTTAAATTATTATCGTTCGCCTCACCCGATCACACTTTTCGTAACGCTCTCGTCACGAATTTTATTTTTTATTTATTGATGCAATATTTTTACATTTTATAATAAAATTCAATAATGTTGGCCTCACTAGGTGGTTTACCCGTGCTGTGGCCACCATTTTATCTACAAATTTTTTTTTACAAAATACATTTAAAAATATATGAAAAACATAAGATTAAGATAAATTAAACTTAAAAACAGAGATTTGAAATTAAAGTAAAATTAAAAATAAATAATATTATATAAGGTTTAAATAGGTATATTTATATTATGTGTTGTATGTTTGTGGGTGATTGTGTTTTATATTGGTTTTGTGTTACTTAATGTTTTGTTATTTTATGCTATGAGATTTTGGTAAAATTGTCTTTTTTGTTATTTAATCCATTTTGTAATTTTGTGTCCGAATTTATTTTTGTTTTCCTCAAATATTTGTGAAAACCACAATTTATATGTTCACAATTCCATAGCATAAACCACAATTCGACAGCTTACTCCCCAAGTCAAGGGTGCGTAAAGAAGTTTTACTTAAAAAAACATATTGGTAAGTAGCAATACTTTTCTAAAATATCCATCGTAAGCAATTACCTTAAGTTTTGCAGTAACACCCCCTAAAGATCTATTAGTCAAGATTATATAATATTCTGCGATAGTTTAATGTAACAGTATTAGCATGATGAATGTGGTTTTCACAAATATTTGTAAATATCAAAACACCTATGGCGTCAGCTTAGACATAAATCACTCCAGTGAATCACAAATACCAGCGAGGTGTTTCGGGAATTATAACGGCGGATTCATAGTTACGGAACCCTTCCTACATACGTCCAGGGAACGAAACCATTTTCAAACGAGTAAGCCAAGCAGCAAAATTGACGGAGATTCCCACAAAAATGTGAAAATCAGTTTATTGGAAATTCCATTCCCGATCGCGCTAGTAACATGTCGGAGGATATTGTTTTTAAAATTAGCATCCTGAAATATCCGAAACGGAACTTTGGAATTTAGAGTTGGGAATTTCTCAAATCGAATAATAGCAACACATTATTATTATTATTGTACCATATTATGCTTCGAATTGAAGAAGCTTTATACGATTTTCTTGAATTTCATTAAAAAGTTACCTACATAAGTTGGAATTTTGAATAGCATTTTTTGATAGATGGATGTGTTGGCTATTATAATTAAAAAGGTGAGTAATTTTATTTCATAATACAATGCCAATTTAATAAATGACGAAAAATTAAAATTTTTTTTTAATAATTGAGTTTCATCAACAATTTAAGACCATCGAGGTATTAGACCCATCGTAGCTTACCAACAATAATGGTAGATTCAGACTGGGTCGACGTACGTATGCATCGCTACGCCTAACAATATCTGGGCTACTTAGCAACCATAGATTTTCAATGAAAATTTATGTTTTAGAATCACATTGGCCACATTTTCATAGAAAATGTATGGGTTGCTAAGCATTGTTTGGCGTAGCGATGCGTACGTACGTCGTCCAGTCTGAATCTACCTTAACTATGCTCTTGAAGAATTCTTTATTTTCAACGATTATTAGTTTACCGAAGAATGTTAAATAACGGGTAAATTTAAAAAAAGAGTACCGTTAAAATCAGTTTAAAACCAGGGAAAAACATTATGGCTTAAAAAATATGTCCATAATATGTCAACGAACGCAGATTTTGTTACATACTTAGAAAAAATGTTGTTTTTTGTGTAATTTTTGTTACATACTGTAATTTTTATTCATACTTAAAATAATAAATCGCTATAAAACACCTTCACATAAGAATGCCCTTTTTTGGTTAAAAAAACAAGGTTAATTTTGATTTTTATGAGATATTTTTTAAGTGTCGGAATTGCGTGGTTTTTAAATACGATACCTCTGTAGTTGTGATGAAAATAAAACTTAATTTTTTTTATTTTTTGGTAGTTCAATGTTGATATGAAACAGCATTTAAATGTCACAATGTGGCGGAGGTAAATGCTAATTGAATAGTTTTAATATTATAATACAAAAAAAAAAAACAATATATATATAATAAATACATTTAAATTTTTCATATATTTTTCTTTATATTTCATTTTCTATTATTTCTATTGTATTATATTACAAAATAATACAATATTGATATGAAACAGCATTTAAATGTCACAATGTGGTGGACGTAAATGCTAATTGAATAGTTTTAATATTATAATACAAAAAAAAAACAATATATATAATAAATACATTTAAATTATTAATATATTTTTCTTTATATTTCATTTTCTATTATTTCTATTGTATTATAATATGTATGTTAATTTGAGATTAGGATGGTTTATTTTTATGTAATTTAATTTAAATGTATTTATTTTACCTTAATTTAATTTATTATTTTATTTTCTTTCTTTTATTGAAGGCACTGCTGAAAACCAGCTGCATTCCAGGAGAAATCCGGAATTGCAGCTGAGCAGTGACCTTTTCGTCAATAGAACCAATGAGCAATCTAAAATCAGTACCTGTATTGTAAAAAAAAAAAATCTATTGATGAATAAACGATTATTATTGTTATTATTATTATATTATATTGTTTTTTTGTGTTACTTTAATCTACTTCAGTTGTAGCCTCTCAATAACATCATAATCTAATATGATACGCTCGAAACAAGAAGGAAATAATATCTACGAGCAAGGATTAGTTCAAAATAATTTCTACCTTCAATAATACGAATCTACCACTTTACTAGCCACATAAAATAAATAGCATCCCAACATTGAAAATAGTTGTAATTTAACCCAGAAGCACTAAAACTTCTCCGATTTTAATGACCAATTCGAGAAATGAAAATATCTACCAATTTGTTGATATCCATTTTTCATTGGGCAGCGGTTATTGGAACAACCAACACAGAAAGGGCTTCGGCCTAGCCTCAAATTTACTAGACTCTTCAAATGATAATTGTTTAATTTCCATCCATAAGTATATTAATGTTACCCCACCAAGCCCAAGATTAATAAATATCTGCCGGGTAAATAATATGTTGAAATAGGGTTTATTGACAGTAACCGAATGAAATGGGATATCGCTGTGTGAGATTCATCAGGCCTTCTTAATGATTTCCTTTAAGTAATCTAGTGCGGCCGTGGGCTCATCCGTTGCACAAACGTCCAATTCGCAATATTAACTGGTCAAAAAACAATATCTAATCGTTTTGTAAATATTAATTGCTGTTTTTTTTATATTTTTTTTTTTATAGAGAATACCTCACAAGAGGTATTAACTGCTCCCGTCTGGAGCCAGTGAGACTATGGCATCCCCAATTGGGGTATGTTATGAGGCTGAAGGTAAGTGGGAAAGGGAAGGAGACGAGGAAGAGGATGGTGGGGAAGTACCTGTCTATTCAGATATAGTCACTAAACACGGCTAAAGCCATTTCGAGCAACGTTTCAATTCTGAATGGTGGTCTTACACCAGGGCGATACTAAGAGTATCTTCCACTCTGGAACGTGCCGCAAATGTACTATATATTATTTTAAATAATTAATTGTGAAATAAGACAAATCAATTAAATAAAATTTATTTACGCCCGCCGGGTTCGAACCCGCGACCTTCGTAATGGCAATCCAACGCTCTACCGCTGGACTACGCCGGCCGGCCGGTTAGTTAAACATCGAAAATTGCTAGCGACGGACCACAATTGATTAGTGTGGGTTGTGTGGATCAGGTAAGGTTAGGACATCATAATTTTAAACAGATTCTTGATTGGATTTCATTTTACATTTTCGTAGCCAAGAGTATTTTTGTTACATATTTTTGGGTACTCCTTCTTTAGTCAACGTTTTGGATAGCGTTACAGTGTCCATAATCAGGGCAGGTGAGTAATTGATAGTGGTAAAGAGTGCTCTAATGTACTTAGATGTAGTGTATATCCGTTAATTATCGGATACCAAGAACTATTGACCATAGCTCCGTCGTCTCTTTTTTAGAGCGGAGACGGTTTACTTGTAGTTCCTGTGAGCTTTTAGGCCATAGGCCCATTGTGCTATCTCCCATTTTATCTCATTCCTTTAACAGCAACCCAGTCCCTTTTATAAAGTTCACCAGGGTTGTCATTGGATAAGATGCCATATCCTCTGGTTCCACAATGTGTTTCCCAGGTCTTATCTCTCCTCTCCACCCCCTCTTGGCGGTTTCCTGAAGGTCCCACAAGGGACAAGTCCACCCCACCTTGGTTTCCAAAGGCCCCATGAGGGAAAACGGCCTAATATCTTCTCTCCACTCCTTCGTTTCCTAAAGAATTTAGTTCCCTTAACATTTGAATTACTATCGGCGTGCACAAAAAAAAAACTAACTAACTAACTAACCAACCACCACGCCGTTTCCCCGCAGGGGTAGGCAGAGAGGACGGACCGCCAAACACCTCGGTCTTGGCACACACTCTTTGACTCATTCACTTTAATACACCGTCTCATACATTCTCTTCTATTTTTCTGACTCTTGACATGGCCCGACTCAAGTATCTGATTCACTTGATCGTGCCATGTCTTTCTCGGACGTCCCCTACTTCTTATACCATTCGCACTTGCATCGTATCTTCTCCTTACGCTCCTCTCTTTGTTCATTCGCTCTACATGCCCAAACCATATTTAATATAAGCGTCCTTAAAAATGATTTGCCAGTATTTAAATACGCAGTGTATTTTTAAATACAGTTTAACTATGGTGACCACAATCGTATTTAATTCAATTTTTTACATTTTAAAAAGTTTATTTAAAAACTATCCATTTTTAGTTGTTTTTTTAAAACATTTTTATAAAAATAAATTATATAATTATGTAAATCGGAAGTAAAAGTCCAAAACAAACTTTTAAAATCTCCTATTCAAAATAACCGCGCAAGCAATAAAGCCTAAGCACATGAATGTCTACAGACGAATGATACACACCTACACCACCGGCTGCTGAGTTTGGTCGCTTGTATTGAGAAATGCAATAAAAAATATGAAAATACATAGTTCGCTCTTGATTTTTCATCCAAGTTTTGGAAAATAATAAAAATATTCTAGCGAAGGTGAGAAACCTTTAAAAAAAGAAATAAACACAGATGCTGCCATCGCGCGTAAAGAAAGACGCACTCATTTTTTCGTAAAGTTTCATTTACGCAAAACTTTATTTTATGGTGTTCTTCCTTCTCCTTCTCTAGTTAAAGTTTTAGAGAACCTTGCGGCGTCTATTAAGTCTGCCCTGATGATGGACCTTATACGGCTTATACTCCCAAAATTATGAACAATAAACAAAAAAGAATTTTATTTATTTATTGTTTCTTCACATTTTAGGTATATCAGTTTACAATACAATTTTTAACCTCACTAGGACAAGACTGTGACAAGACTTCAAGACAATTATCTTGAAACCTACCTGCTTTTCTTTTATTTATATTTTTGTCCAGGTAATGTTGCAATTTGGACCTCTGTGGACTTCCCAGAAACATTTCAATTAATACATAGGCGCCCAGTTGTTTATTGTAGGATGGTGTTATTAGTTTCTAATCACTTTAGGTATTTGGAAAACATGATTGATGGACGGGAATAATTTTCCTACAAGAAATGGAATAAAGCTATGGCTGTGAAGATAAACCGTAGTGATATTTTATATATTCTAACATATTATGTCCATTTTGACGCCTCGGTAAAATTTTTTTTTTTTTTTTATTCACTTGTACCTACTACCCGCTTTTTCTGAACGTTGGACAGCTTTTTTACATTTTTTCTTATTGAACAACTTGTATAAAACCAATACATTAAGGACTGTTTAAAAAGTCCTAATCAGAATGTAAGACATATCGTGCATACATTTCGCGACATTTTTTTGTCACCTCAAAGAAAGTTAATGTCGGGAATTAAACTGTATCGACTCTCTGCAAATTAATTTATTATGTACTTTTCGACGTTTCCACGAGAAAGTCATCCCGCGATCACTCACGAGAGGGAAATTTCATTATTTCCATTCGAATTATCACAAGTTGATGATTTGATCGATTCCTGTTCAATTGCGTTTTTCGCAAGCGATATTGGAGCTGTTATAATAAATAAACGCGAATGCCTTTGAACGCCTATTTCAACGTTCAATATATGAAAGTTAGAAGTCTTGATTTGTACCAAAATTTTGATCGTAAGTTCACACGTTTGACCTTTTTACCGATGAAAAACATCACGACTGATTATATTTACGGACTAGGTAATAATTATTTTGAAAGAAATGATTGTTTTGAGAGAAAACCGGTGGCGTATTGTCCATACAAGCGTATTCCCAAACCTTCTCTCTGGAATTTGACACTATTGCAAATATTTTAAAATACAATACAGATTTAGTAATATTGTGTAAACAATATCTTAGCGTGTTCTAAAGTAATGATAAACACTTGATGGTTTATGAATGATGATTTACGGAGTTGTGTATTATTATAAAGATATAACGTAAACAATGGCGTGTAAAAATACAAGGGACTGTTATGAATCGACCTAACTAGTAGGTTGACATGACTCCACAAGGTTCAGTCAGAAACCAACGGGACCGCCGCCAACCCCTTATATAGGCGACTTGTTTAGTAGCTAATGGAAAGACAAGCAAAATATTGAACGTTGAACATTGAAAGTATAGACTAAAAAGAACTCTAGACAAAAATATTTTAGAGAGAGGTGATAAATTAATTTCATATTAATAGTTACTTATATTTAAAATAATGTATGTTTATTTTTGTTATTCTAAAATAATTTTCATATTAAATTGTAAATAATTGTGTTTTACGATATTTTTAATTAATTTACAACCTCTCTCTATAATATTTTTGTCTATAGTTCTTTTTAGTCTATACTTGTTTGTTTCTTTTGATATTTAATATTATTACTACTCTGACGAAGAAATCATCGGTTTCGAAACGTGTAGGTAATTGTGATTATATAATAGTTGTTGATACAAAGTTATTTGTTTCATTTAAAGTCTATTTATATTTATATTATGTTGCTAAAAGATAAAGTGAGTGAATATGGCACCTTGGGTAAAATGCAGTTCTAACACGTTTCTCCATTTAGTTTCAATATCAACACAAAAACGACAAATAAGAGCAATTAACGTACGGGCCGGAATGCTCTCAAGGCGGTTCTACCACTGTAGCGACGATGTCAGAAAAGTACTCTTCAAGACATACTGCACTGCCCTGTACACATCTGAACTGTGGACGTAATAACCATTACCCAGCAGCGCAATGGGACAAACTGAGGGTGTGCTACAATAATACATACCTTATGCAACTACCGAGGTTCTGCAGTGCCTCCACGATGTTCACTTAAGAGAGGGTGCACTCATTCCCAGCCTTTCTTCGCCAACGACCAGCCAGCTTCTGGAGCAGGACACGGAAATCAACCAACATCATTGTCGTGGCTGCATCCGAGTGGCTCAGTTCCCCACTAAATGAGCAATGGATGCAGATGATGAGGCAACCTCCCTGATGGACGATCCTGTAATATTTTTACTTTGGTTTAATTTAATTTTAAGCTTGTTTATCTAATATGTAATCTGTTTTTATTTCTTCTTTTCTTTTAGAATTTTAATTTACATGTGTGTTATAGTTGTTGCGTAATACGGCAGACTGCGATTGGACTATGCTTCCAATCCTGCTGGAATAAAAAACTTGCAGCTTCTCAGTTGTATCAGAGCAAATCGTGTCAGGCAAAAATTTGTAATTGTTTTGGAAAATATACAAGACTATATTTATACCAAAATTCTTAACCTATTTATTTAGAATATCTATAATTCTAGATTCGATTCAAAGTATTAGGCGAGTACTTCAAATAAATTCACTAATTTAAATATTTTCGAAAATAGAATTTTGATTTGACTATCATTGTTTTGCAAAATGTCATTCTTAAATTTTGACAATTTCTATTAAACAATAATTATTATTTTCAATATATTAAAAATAAAAAGCTAGATTTATGAATTATAGCCTATATGTTATTCTGATGTATGAGCTCTATAATTGTAAGTTTTATTAAAATCCATTCAGTAAATTTTGCGTGAAAGAGTAACAAACACACGTACATCCATACAAACTTTCGCATTATGATATTAGTAAGAAGTAAGATGTGTGCCAACATTAAAATATTTTAGAAGCCAGTCTTCAAGTACGCATTATATAATACCCAGCCTTTGTATGATTAGCGTTATATTGTTCGGTTACATAGTCTCGGTGGGTTTGCCAATCAGCCGCTATTAAGGCTTTGCATGTTGGGTCAGTGCACGTGTACGTTTATTTGTATTGTGTATACATAGGTATTCCCCCCCATAAATATTTTGTTCTATGAAACTCATAATATGAAAGCATCCTACTTAATTTAGAAAATTTGATTTTGATTATTGAGATGAAAGACGTTACGTCATGATGTTGGCTTTTGTTGATTTATTTTTACTGGTTCCATAACACGACGGTGAGTGGTGACATGTTTCTGAAAGCTTGGGTAATATAATATAAATCGAAGGTGAGAAGACAAACCAGAAAATGTATAGAATATTTAAAGATAATTTTTTTGATTTTAATCATTATACTAAAAATGTTTTTTTTTATGTTTTCATTAAAATTTATTCATTTTAAAAACGATCAAAAACCGACAAAACCAAAACAGTCCGTGCTTGTCAACAACGTTAAATACGCACGTCAAAAAACAACAAAGTACTTCTGTCAGAATTTTTTCAAAGAAGGTCAACGCTTATGACGTCACACATAAAAATATCATTTTGGCGGTATTACAAAAATTGGAAACATAGACTTGCCGTAGAAACTTTATTCGTCAACATAAAAATAAAATAAAAATTCAATAATAATCGTAATTTTTTGCTTAATTTTTGTAAGCAATAAAAAAGTGTTAATACCCTATTGAAATTGGATATTATTTCGGTTATTGAGGAATAGATTCCCTCCCTAGTATCATTTGATTGGATCGTTTGAAGCTAAATATTGCCGCGTATTTCGGATTTTCAGACTGTTCATCGTTCAATGTCGGATAAATACTTAGCTGACAGGTATTGTTTGAAATAGGTTGTATGTTTGTTGTTTAGAAGGGTCCAATTGCAACGCTGAGTTGATAGAATGTGATATTACTAGGATAACCACACGTTTCGAGCACAGTCAAAATTTCAGAGTTCCACGAAGCACTGTTAATGGCATTCATTATATATGATATTTAATAAATCAATAGTAATAATTTTAAACCATATATTTTAGGTATTTTTTTGTTATTAATATGAAATTGTACAATTTATCCATTTATTGGTTTATTTATGGCCATAATTACACTGGCTGGATATTTTGGGGTGATATTAAAAATACAAATTTAATAATTGGGGCTTGATCAGAATAAAATACTTAAAAATAACAATATTAATGTAAAAAAATTTACATACTAACGTTAGTGGTTTTCAATTAGATATTTTAGAAATTAGGAAAAATGTCAATAGAAATTTAAATATTATTAATAATCAAATCAATTTAGTGAATAACCTTACTTTAAACATATTTCCATTGTAATTTTATACATTTTATGTATTTTATTTAGTACATTTTATGTCCCGAGGAAGAGATTATCGTTCTCGAAACATGTCGATGTGTTAAAATAAAGATTTTCGTGGTAAAAACAAAGTGTTTTAATTTGTCATTAATATTAATGTACCCTTCATATGTAGACATCTTTTGCATTACTGTCGTGGTTTAATCGGAAAGTAAGGATTTATTTGCAGAAACTGGAGTTCCACGAAATTTGGATGACCGCATCCGGGACTTCCTTTGATCCGATCCAATTTTATCTAACACATACCGATGTGCTTACAGCGTACTATTCAAATTAAATGGGACAAAGACGGAATCCTAAATCGGAATCTCAGAAGCTACTAAGCTACTAGCTAAGGTGTATTTGTTTTTTTTTTTTAAAAGTAAAACTAGATTTTAGATCTTTTTCGGACGGAAATAACAGAAATGACGTTCGGATGTCGGTACAATTACTGCTATCTGTCTTTGTTCTTATTTTAAAAGGGTTCTCGCCTTCGTAAAGATTGAACGCATTTATTTTTTTTTAAATTACGATCACTCGAAACGATTCATAAAATACGATATATTTCTATTAATCTTTTTCGACTTAAACAACTTCTTTCGTTCACCGGGAAAAGTGTGACTATGAAACCAGCAACGGTGTCTTTTTTTCACATAATAACACACTCCTTGATTTCACTCATAGACCTCTCCATCCCTTATTATAGGATTCACTAAAAATCCACATTTCCGAAATTTGTCTTATATATTCCCCCCCTCCCCTCAACTTCCTGGAAACGTCTGAAATGTCACAAAAACACTCATCAAGATAATTTAACGATTAGAAAACAAATTAATCCTTTTTCCCGTAGGTACAAATTGGGCACAACTTGTACCTAATTTGTATCCACATTCACAAGTATATAAATCGATACTGTTTTAGTGTTACTATAATTATCATTATGTGATGAAATTTGTTGGAGAGCTAAATTTATATGCACTTTTAAAGCTTGTATCCAGTTTTAAACAAAGTCCTTCCTCAGATTTGTGACTCCCATAATATTCATTATGCCCACGAAGTTACCGGAGGCCACAAAAGGTTCAATTAACGTTAAAAAAATCTAATTGTGCTGGGAACAAAAAAACTTTGGCTTTAGTCAAAACGATTTCAATTTTAGATCCCCGATCTCAACATAGCGATAAGTTCCAACATTTGCACTTTTTAAAAATATATTTTGTGGCATTCCAAACAATCGGTTCACTGTTTAATTTTCGTGTTGTTTCACAGAATTTGAACTACTCAACAATTTTCAAAGTTACATTTCGAGTTCTTACAAGGTTATTTTAAAGATATGTTATTATATCATTATTGGCTAATTGTTTCACATAACTGAAATGATAATAGAACTTTCACAGAACTTTAAAATTAATTAATTAATTATTACATTTTATGAATTGTTGTGTTGCTATCTCAGTACTGTGAAACAACCTGCCCATGATGAAGTAGATATTAAACCGTATGTAGCAGTAGTACAGAGAATAAGTGGTTTCTTTTTCAAATGTGGAATCGTCGTGTTTATTTTGGACTTTATAATTCACATTTTGTTCAGCATTATGATACCTATTTGCGCCAAGAAAATTTAAAAAAAGAATTGTTGCTGAGATAGTAATGTTTCGTTGAACATTTTTATTTTTTTTTTAAATTATAATAATCATTTAATAAAATATATGGTAAATATTAAAGTGGAAAAATATAGAGGAAATTTTGGTTTTGATTTTGAATTAAGAGAAAACTAGAAATGTAGTTTTTTTGGATGAGAAGTTCACAGAACAACTAGAATACAGCCGCTAGCTTATTCGTTTTGGGTGGAAAGATAATGTCGGCGTAACCCTCTCGTTGTTTGCTGTTTGAGTGAAGTTTCTCTTGTTATAATTAAATGCCTGACTGTCAAATATATGCTATATATTCACAGGGATGCTGTTGTGAGTTAACGAAATTAACACAATCATTCCAAATGAATGCAGCCCCATATAAATTCTGAATGCCCGTGTGTGTTATCAGTTTCCCCACGCGGCCCCGGCTTTACTGAAAACGCGTTTGTTAAAACAATTATTGACAAATTTTCATAATAACTATTTTTGCAAAGATTTTTTGGAACGAATTTTTTTTTGAAGTAAAACTTCTTTACGCACGCTTGACTTACTGGCGAATGCGTGACGAGAGCGTTACGAAAAGTGTGATCGGGCGAGGCGAACGATAATAAATTTAAATAAATATTTGTAGAAAATTAACATATGTAAATGTATGTATTTTACATATATTTATTGGACGACCAACACATCTGCCACAGGTCACCCTAAGTGGTTTGCTACGTTTGGTGACTTAGCAGGGGTGCCCGAGTTCATGGGGTTAGGTTTGTCCGGGACTGACAGGATGCGTCTGCCAACCATCTGCGTGGCAGGCCGGAATGGGAGGGACTGCTTGAGGGAGACCTTTTGATCACTCCAGCCGGACCCTCTCGACCCATCGCCTTGCAGTGCAGTGGGAGGAATGGCTTCACACGTCCATTACTCCTGGACATATTTATCCCCAGAATCCTACCACCCCTCAAACAGTTTTCTTTCTCAGGACTTCCTCTCCTTCCTTTCCTTTAAAAAACCCTCCATAGTTAAAAACTCCCAACCTAAAAAATATGACATAGGCCCCGAGGGAATTTTCCCATCAGGGCATCCTGTGTGGAGCTAATATAAAAATAAAAAAAATGTATATACGTACGTCATATGTGTCAGAATAATAATGAATTTCTATGTTACCTACAAAAAACTAAAGACCGTAGTGTAATTAATAACCTTGAGTAAAGGCTGACAGATCATTATTTTATTGACATCCGAAAGAATATTTTTTCGCAATAAAAATATACCGGCCATTTATTGTTTTGAAAAAATGCAATTATAAATGCATATGTATTTTGCTTGTTTAACTTTTCCGTAAAACTATATTCTTTTTCAATTGTGATCTTGGAAAGTTTTCAGTTTTTCAGTGTTACGGCGATGATACATTTTCGTAATAAACAAAAGTTTTCAAGCAATGACTCTTGTTGAAATTGCGTTATTTCTTGTATTTACCGTTAATTTTGTGTACATGAATCTTGAGTTGAGGCCGCTGAGAAATAACAAGCCCGATAATTTGTTACTTTGGAAGGGAATAATTTACACAGTAATTTTATTCAAGTGAAAATGTACACCAGTTTGAAATATCTTTAAATCGGCCTGTGCCCCTCCCTGGATATTTTCTGTTTACTGTGTAGTCTTCAGTGAATAAAACTACTTGTATTATGTACAATTTATGTAGAGATCTACAAACTTAAGTATACAGAATATGTTAATTTTAAAAATAATTACTCTCCCTTTCTCTGCGTAGAAGTTAGTAATTCTGTATTTCTATCGTAATACTTAACAACTCAACGCAAATTCAATTAGGCTCTACAAAACATTAAAAGATCTATCTATCTGAATTAGCAAAACAGGGGTGCAAACTGACTAAAGTGACTAAAAATTAAAGAAGACATATTTTGTGTTCGATGAGAGAAAATATGTTAAAAATATTGTAAAAAATTGGACAAAGCACTACATTCCGTATTTATTATCAGCCTCGCACTCGGTACGACATCCAGGCCACCGTTTGTTGCGCCTTTTTGTGAGGCAAATTCAGATTGATTTTCTATTATTTTATTGAAATAACTCAAATAGTTGGCCTATTGTCAAGCTTCCAACTCGAAATTCTCAAACTCAACCAACTCCGGCCATTCCCGCCATTCTCGCGCTAACATTGTTACATTTTAAATTTCTATTCGACAACGCAATAAGATACATTGAAGTAATGAAACAGATACCTACGTACATACAGCAAGATACATTCAGCAAATACCATCTCGCACGAGCCATGGTATTCCGAGAACATAATAACACATTCTTGGAGGAATAATATTGAAAAGCAGAAGAAAAAGGAGATGAAAAAGTGCTGGATATAAATAAAATGCATAGAATTTTCCCAAGATGAAAGGAAACTGAATGAATGTAGAACAACTCTTTACGGGTGTCTCGATTTTATTAAAATGTAGGCTTTTATTGACATTTCTAGAAGAAATTGCATGTATATTGCAAGGAATCGTGCAAATCATTATATTTTTCACGTCATTGAAGACATCTGAGGAGTGATGGAAAATTTAAATCAGACCGTGGCCGGTTTTCTTATTGAGTTTCTGAACTTCCGTGGATGGATCCAGATTCCTTGGTGTGATACTCTCAGTACATGACTATTGATGTTTATTTAGAGATTTGTACAGTGTTCCTTCTTAGAAAGTTTAACGGCAATAATGATATTATAATTTTAGTAATATAATAAATATTCCAATTCCGTGTTAATTTTGAAAAAAAGGTTTTATTATTTGCATAATCTTTCTGTAAATCCATTGATTATTAAATTCGTATTTGTGGAAAATAAGAGTTAGATAATGCAGAAACAATTTCAATATTAATAACGTCTAGCCATTTCAAAAAATTATGTTTTGAAATCCTCTGTATTAATAAATTGGAAATTCATATGTCATACAGTATTTATTCTGGTTTAGTAATGTATAATTTCTATATCTTAAGAATTTCAAAAAAATATAGTACTTTAGGATTCATAATATTATGTTTTATACTAGCTTATAAATGTGGAAATTCTAACTATGCAATTGTAAATGTTCTCCAAAATGCCCTGGAAAGAATCTCAGACTTGTTATCTCCCGAAAGAAACCATTCATCTGTTCTGTATGAAATTACTAATGTTATCCAAAATGACCCTGGTAAAATAATTACTTCTTGGCAATTCTTTCAAGGAAAAAGAAACAATCCCGTCACTACAAATGCAACTACTAATGTTCTCAAAATTTGTCTTGACAGAATCGCCATTCCTTTCCATTGTAAGAATATGTACTAAAACACAATTTGGCTGTCCTGAAACGGGAATCCTTCCCAGTTGGACAGACAAAGGATCATCTTGTATTGTATGTTTGTATTATATAAATAAATAAAAAAAATAAAAAAAATAATAATCTTGCTTTAAATCATTTATCCGGTGTTTATCAGTGATTGTTTAAATTGACCTTTTTTAATATTCGTCTTTAATTAATCACAACTTAGTTTGAAATGAATCCGTACTCTAGCTAATTTTCAGGAATCAGATATTTGACTCCACAAATTCTGTCTAGAAGACTTTAAATGTTTTTCCTAGTTTTATATGAAATTTCTCTCCAATTATATATACATTACCTACAGGAGTCAATATAGGTTATGCGATGGATTTTGAACGACGCGCTACGCGAGGTAGGCAACAATGAAGGGATAACATAACATATCGGGGTAGTATAACATAACATCGGATTTTTTAAAAGTTTTTTTATTCGTTGAATTTCTCTCTTCTTCTTTTATATCTTTTTCTTTTTTCTATTCTATTTCGTGTATAATTTGTTATTTACATACATATAAAAAAATATATATTATAATTTTCATTATCCTTACCCATCGCGACAAAACAAACATTGCCGCTTAGTATGATGGTAGTTGGAGTTTTCAAATATTGACGGTATATTCAGCTTGTCTTCCGTAAAAAAAGGACAAGGACATTTTATGCCCATTAATAAAAGCAACACGTGTCTCATATGAATTGAACCGACTGCACAGAAAATTGTCGGTCACCAACAGAACGAAGGTGAACTGACGTTAGTAATTCATTCGGAAAGGGAACTTCCTGTGGTTCTTAAATACGTACATTTGAAATAGTCCCACGGCGGCTGTCGAATGCTGAACCCCTCCCGCACTCACCCACCTCTATTAAGTATTAAGCGGAATAAAGATGTATTATTCAGCGCCGCAGTGAAGTGCCATACGCCGACACTGCCATCTACTTAAAGGACTATCACTTAGGTGGATCCTCGGAATGGAATGGGATGGATTCGGTGAAGAGTGAATCTAGATTTCAACGGCCGCTTAAACATTTAGCCGTGGGTGGGTTACATTGATGGAGGTTTTCACCAAGCACGCTGACCACTCGCCGGCAATAGATGCTCGATTTCATTCGGTGTTGCAATCACCCGATCTCATTCGGTCTTGCATTATATAAATAATTTAAATAAGCTGTTTCACACCTTTGTAAGTTTTTAAGTAAGCTTAACAAATCAACCTAAAACCATCGATCAAAAATATACCTTAAATATGAAAGACGGTATTTTGTTTGAGGTTAATAAAAAAACCGAAATAGGTTTTGGGGGTTTAATTTAAAGTTGACGATAATCCGAAATACTTTTTTAATAAAACTGTCAACACCATGCGGTTAGCGAGAAGAACAAACTGATTAAAGAAATACGAATATTCACCAAAAAAATAAAGCCAAATCAACAACTGGCAAGAATTCATTGAACGTCAAGCTTTCCTAGCCAAATTTATTCGATAAATTTTTATGATTAAATTAAACAGATATCACCGACATTCAGACCTGAGTCAGCCCCCTTCCCCCGCCATCACCGGGGAGTTGATATCATCCTCTTTGTTATCAGATTTCATGGAAATATCGCAGGTTTCTTATAAAATAATTAACTTTGAGAGATGAAATGATTCAATCGCCTAAAAGGTAAAGGCTGAAGCGTTCGTTCGCTTTTAGAATTATTCAGCTGACTGACTGGGGGGGGCCATTTGGAGATATGTACAGTAATTCCATTTTTTTTTGCATATTCCCGCGGTGAGACGTGTCGGTGCCCGGGCTACTTAGCTTCTTGTCTGACTCAATTGCGCTAAAAAGCTACTAAATTAATTTCGTATACAATTCCCTTTCTATTTGGAGTTTCTTGTCAGGGAAAAAAATTCTCGTAGATTTGTATATTTTTTGTCTGACGGAATTCAAGGACCTCATTGGATTTAGTTTAAAAAAGGCGATGCCGTGTTGAGAAGAATGTTATAGAGATTAAGTTCAATGTTCAGCTTAAAATACTGTTTCTAATTTTTTGTTGTTCTCAATAAATAAATTGGTACTGGATGTCTTTTGGAGTCGGCGAGAATTTTATAATTTTATTCCGGTAGGCGCTTTCAGACCATCAGGAATTTGTTTTTAATTTTCTCAAATTTTCAAAAATTCTTTTCATTTTGCCTACTTTTATTACCGCCTAGGACGTATCTTAAAATACTTTGAATACGTTGCTCACCAAATTAAAGACTCCAACGTTGAAAATGTTTGACAGAAAACAAACTGAGGAAGGTCACCAATGCGATCAAGTGACCAAACATCTATTATTATTGGGTCTGGTACGTCTTTGTACTGTTTTGAAATGTGGCTTTACCGGAGAATGCTCAGTCCCATGGACCGACACGATCACCAAACATAGAAATTCTCAGGCGGGCTAAAGCAGATAGAGAACGGTTCACATTAGTAAAAGTCAGGAAAATTTCATATCTGGATCACATACTTCAAGGGGAGAAATATCACTTTCTCCAACTAATATTAAATGGCAAGATAAAGGATCGCCGAGGACCTGGTAGGAGACAAATGTCATGGCTGCGAAATGTAAGAGAGTGGCCAGGTATTAGAAGTGTGGAGAAGCTATTCCGGACAGCGCAAGATAAAGACATATTCACCAGAGTGATCGCCAACGTCGGCGGACCTGATAAGATACATGAAGAAGAAGAAAAGGATATTAATTTATTTGTTATAATCGTATGTTTGTTGAGCCGTTTTTAAACTGCATTAATAATAATATATTTATGTATTGTATATATATATTTTTTTACATTAGCTCCACACAAGAGGCCTTGAGGAAAAAATTCCCTCAGAACCTATGTCATCTTTGAAGATGCTGTGTTGAGGGTTTTTTAAGGGAAAGGAAGGAGAGGAAGTACTGAGAAGGAAAAAGGTTTGAGGGGTGGGTAGGAATCTGGGGATAAATATGTTTAGGAGTGATGGACGTGTGAAGCCATCCCTCACACTGCGGTGCAAGGCGATGGGTCGAGAGGGTCCGGCTGGAGTGTTCAAAAGGTCTCCCTCAAGCAGTCTCTCCCGATCCGGCCTGCCACGCAGACGGTCGGCAGACGCATCCGCTCCCAAGTCCCGGACAAACCTAACCCCATGAACCCGGGCACCCCTGCTAAGTCACCAAACGTAGCGAACCACTTTGGGTGACCTGTGGCAGAGGTGTTGGTCGTCCAATAAATGGTTCCCGGGGCGGCGGTACCCATAATTGCCTCCCAAATTGAAAATTATATATCTGACAACTATAAAATATATTATGCAACTATAACATATATAATATTATGTAGGTATCTGACAACTATAACACAATATTATATCGTGTGCTGTAATTTTTATACTTGGTAAAAAACATTATCAATATATTACATATTGATAATGTTTTTCTATTTTCGTTGTTTGTTTTTGGGGTGTTATGACATGTTGTGCTGCCTCCTTCTTTAGCCGACGTTTCGGACAGCGTTGCAGTGTCCATCATCAGGGCAGATCCGGCAGATCCGTCGATGTGATCCTGCCGGATCTGCCCTGATGATGGACACTGCAACGCTGTCCGAAACGTCGGCTAAAGAAGGAGGTAGCACAACACGGCATAACACCCCAAAAACAAACAACTAAAATGCTTTTGGCCGTGAAAATCTAAAAACGTAAATGTTTTTCTATTTCATTCTAGAAGCTCAATGAAATATTTTATACGGCTACGCGAAATTTTGACTTAAATCGCACGAAAGTACATATTTTAAAGAGTTTTTTGCCATATCTTCAACACAACTAAAAAACAGTTATTTTGACAAGGTTTAAGCTCTCAATTAATTAAATATTTATCCCATTTTATTATCAAACAGTCGCACAAATTATTCCCCTAGGAATTAAAAATACTGTACGTAATAAATAAATAAAAGTTTACCAAATTTAACAGAAAAGAAAAACTCACATTTTATTTTCCCAAAAAATCCCATTTCCTTAAAAAAATATATATTTATTAGTTTTTTGAAGATTTGGTCTACGTTATAAAACGAACAGTAGTTTTATTTTATTATTTAATAATATAAATAGATCTCACTTTATAAATTTCTTATCCTTTTACGCCTCCCATTAAATAAATCAGTTTACTTTTCCCATAAAAAAGGCTTTATATATAGAGTCAGATTGCCAAGGTAAAATGGAGTCGTGTCGATCTATTAATATAATTTTTTCACTCGCCTCCGAGTTTTCCAGGCGCGGAGTTGTTGGGAGGAGCAAATGGAATTCGGGAGAGCAAGAATTAAGTCAAGTTGGCAATAGACTTTGGGCGAGGTAAGAGGCCAGTAAGCAAAGAGTGTGATTAAATAATTCATTTGTTTTAATCTCGCGCAAATAGTGAAATGTCTGATATATGCGTCTGCGTTATACTCCTGGCAATAAGATGTTAAGCAGTTTTTTTTAATATGATTTTAAAAAAGATAAAGAAAATTACATAATGCTTAGTTTATGGTGGAATTTGTTTAGTACCTAGTTATTTTAATGACGTTTCTGAAATACATTACCAGATAATCTTGAAAACTCTCTTGAGATATAACTAGACTTAGCAAATGAAGACTGAAATAAAATTAAATAAATATTCGAAATTGAAATTAAAATCGAAATCGAAATTGAAATTAAAAAATCCCTAAATAATAACGCTAATATATTGAATAACCAAATTAATTTATCGTTTAGTCCCATTCTAGATATGTTTCCAATAAACCGCTCTGATGCGTGTTTTGTGTAGTTTTTTAAAAGAAGGACCTTGAAATGTGTATGTTATGTGTTTGAACCACTGCACAAGTAGAAGGTAAGCACACAAGGAAAAGGAGAGAATTACTCACTGCGGGACTTGTACTTTCTTCTCTGCGGCGGTCAATAGCGAAAAAATGCGGATGCGATAAATAATGTTGATGTTCACAGGTTGATGGTCGATTATGGACTGATGTGGGTAACAGGAAAGTGACAGGTTTATAGGGAAGGGTAGGAAGGAAATGTGACAATACTAGCTACAAGTACAGCAGTTCATGTATGTGTATAGTTTTGTATAGATGTATGTATGTAAGTGTAGCTGTGTAAATTGCCCAACCATGCCCCCCGCCTGGAAGGGGATGAACGAATCCACTTCCATAAACCTTAAGAGTGTAGTACTAATCACTTTATAAACAAAATTTAAAAATTGGTGAAAGTTAAAGCTAAAAGAAGGGCCATAGATGCAATATCTGATGGCCAAGTCAACGGACTATGTTATTGCGAAGGTAAAGGGCAAAGTTTAACCACTGCCCTGCGGTATGTACCGGTGTTTGTTTTAACGTCGGCAACGCGAATCACTCCGTCTACACCGGGATAAACATTGACTATTATGCCGATGGGCCATTGAAGAGGCGCGATGTTGTCACACTTGATGATTACGACAGTGCCTGTAGTTACCGGATTGGCGCTCGTGTTCCATTTTTGACGAGATTGTAAAGTATTTAGGTACTCCATGCGCCAACGATTCCAGAAAGTCTGGACGAGATGATCCACGATATGCTTCCGTTGCAACAAGTTTACTGACTCGTTGGTTAAGTCAGCAGCGGGTAGAGATTTTAACGGAGTAAGAGTTAAAAAATGTGCAGGAGTAAGAGGCAACGGAGCTGAGACATCAGTAACACTCAGTACGGACAGCGGACGTGAGTTTAGAAGTGCTTCTATTTGAGAAAGCACCGTTTGCATCTCTTCATACGTGAGTAGACATGTACCCACTATTTTATTCAAGTAACTCTTCACACACTTTATATTACTTTCCCAGATTCCACCAAAGTGTGGAGATTGAGGAGGATTCATTTTCCATTCGATGCGGTTTTCCCGTAGATTATCTGAGAGTTCATTCTTAAAATTTGGTGACTCTATAAGTTCGAATAGAGATCTTAACTGGGACTTAGCGCCCACAAAGTTCGTTCCGTTATCAGAGTACATAACGCTCACAGGACCACGACGTGATAAAAAGCGTTTGAAAGCATTAAGGAAGACTTCAGTGGAAAGATCTGAAGCGAGTTCGATATGAACAGCACGGGTCACCAAGCAAATAAAAAGGCAAATGTACGCCTTTTGACTTCGAACACCCCGACGTCTATAAGGGATTATTTGAAGCGGGCCCGCGTAGTCAACACCTGTGTGTAGAAAAGCTTTGGCTTCGCGGACGCGGCATGAGGGTAAATCTCCCATTATTGGGAATTGCGGTTTGGGATTAATCTTGAAGCACGTATTGCACTGATGCACGCGCTTCCTAACCAGATTACGCGAGGAAAGAATCCAGAACCTTTGTCTTAGCAAAGACATGAGTAAGGTAGGACCTGTATGTAAGTTCTTGATATGATAGTAATCTATTATTAAATTGACTACATGAGCACGTGGGGGTAAAAGAATAGGATGCCGACTGTCAAATTCTAATTCAGCGTTTTTCAACCTGCCTCCTACCCTTAGAATACCTTCATGAAGAAACGGATTCAATTTTGCAATAGCGCGCCGAAGTTTCTTCCCGTCAGTCATTGCCTTCATATCTTCGAAAAAATGTTCTTGCTGTACCGATTTTATAACAGCGAGTTCTGCAACGGCAGTATGACTTAATTCGAATGTTCGCGGTAGTTTCTTAATGAAACGAAAAATAAAAATTACAATTCGAATTAATTTCGGCCAAGAATTGACACGAGAAGCTAGTGCGCATAATAACGGTGGTGCAATCGTTTTGAGGCGGTTATTGTTTTGAACTGCCATCAAAATTTTTGTTTTCAGTTCGGGTGGTTCAGATACAGATTTTAAATCAAAACGTTGTAGAGGCCAATCACTTTTAGGTAACTGAGCAAATGCGGGGCCGTTAAACCATAATGGATGGTCTATTAGCTGAGCGGGGGTTAGACCGCGCGACAGGCAGTCAGCGGGATTGTCTTTACCTTTTATATGATGGAAGCATTCAGCCTGCAGATGATCTTGTATTTGTGATACGCGGTTGGCAACGAATGTCTGCCATCTAGCAGGTGGTGAATTTATCCATGCTAGCGCAACCGTGCTGTCACAAAAGGCTAAAGTCGTATGAACTATCGAATTTGATGCGTAGGTGTTACTGACCGTACGCATTAATCGCGCAAGTACCAGCGCTCCACATAATTCTAGACGCGCAAGTGAAATCGTCTTCGCAGGAGCGACCTTGGATTTGGCGCATAATAAGCTAATTGTGATTTTATTAGTATTCGGACAGTAAACGTGTAAGTATACAACACCTCCAAATGCGCGTAAGCTTGCGTCAGAAAATCCGATGAGTGTTAATACACATTTGTATTCGATACCTAAAAAGCGAGGAATTCTAATAGATTGCAATAATGGCAATTCCTTTTCAAACTGGCGCCAAAGCGTGACCACGGTGTCAGGAGGAGTATCGTCCCAATCCAGGTTGTACTCCCATAGAGATTTAATTATAAGCTTAGCTAATAAAACAACCGGTGCGACGAAACCCATCAAATCCCAAAGACGAGCAATCGTCGATAGGATGTTTCGTTTGGTGCAAGTTCTTTCGTTAGCGTTTACAACAAATATAAAATTATCAGAAGCGGGTATCCAATGAAGCCCCAGTATTTTTAGGTTTTCATCGGGATTAAATTCCACATGTTCCTTGACACGACGATCTGAAGGAATTGTGGACAAAAAGTTTGGAGAATTACTAGAGAATTTTACAAGATCAAATCCTCCCGCGGCAAATAGTTGAATCAATTCCGTAGACAACTCGGTAGCTTCCTCGACCGACGAGCAACTGGTGACAAAATCGTCCATGTAGAATGAGCCTTTTTCTACCAGGTTTGCAGCAAGTGGGAAACGAGGTTGTTCATGCGACGCAAGTTGGCGCAATGTACGCATTGCCAAGAATGGACTACAAGACATGCCGAAAGTGACGCGATTAAATTCAAACAATTGCAAAGGGTCACTATCGTTAAATCTGTACAGCATGCGCTGAAAACGACGGCATTCTTCTTGCACTACAATTTGTAGATACATTTGTTTTATGTCAGCGGTTATAGCTATGGGGAATAATCGGAAATTGAGGATAATGCGAAACAAGTCACCTTGTAAATTCTTACCGGTGTGTAGAATATCATTAAGCGAGTAACCAGAATCGGATTTCATACTCGCGTCCAGCACCATGCGAATTTTAGTAGTCAGTTTATCCTCGCGAACTACGATATGATGCGGGATTACGTAATGCGGTAAATCAGAATTGTCGACCGGGGAAATGTAACCTTTCTGAAGGTATTCGCGCAATATTTTGTCATATTCTACTTTTATGGCGGGTTGGGATTTTAAGCGGCGTTCGAGAGATCGGTACCTCTGCTCGGCTGTCGGCAACGACGCGCCAAGGACAGATGGACTTTTTCGAAACGGCAACGCGACGATATAACGACCTGTCGTGTCACGAGAAGTGGTGAGCTTGAATTGGTCCTCACATTCTTGTTCATCAGGCGTTAAAAACTTCTCATATGGAATATCTTCCAATTCAAAGAAGCGTGAAAGACGAAAATCCTCATTTTCAGCGAACGTACAAAATGATTGCGTGACGTAGTTACTTGGGGTTTCAATCATCGTCGGAGCAGTACCTAATATTAAATACCCTAAAGTAGTTTCAATAGCGAATGGCTGACCAGGGGAACCTGATATTTTGTTGGTATTTAAAATGCGAGCAAACATGTCACATCCCAAAATAATATCAATCTCACCAGGCGTACAGAAAGTTTTGTCTGCTAAGGGTAAATTGTCGAGATATGATAATGAGGCGCGGTTTATGTTAACGGTAGGCAGTTCATTAGTGATATTTTCTACCACGTACGGTTGAATAGTATACGAGTGAGCATCGTTATAATGGGAGAACAGTTTGAGACAAGTCATTCCCTTTGTTAGATTTCTTACGTCACCTATTCCCGTGACGTAAGTGCTGGGAGATGATTGTACCGTAAGATTCAAACGTGAACAGCATTTACGCGTAATAATGTCCCTTTGGGAGCCGCTATCGATTAGCGCACGGATAGATTGAACCTGTCCCTTAAGATCTCGAGTTAAACAGATGGCGGTTCAGCATGCTTGACTCGGTAAATTTAATGACACCGTACATTTCCTCAAATGCGTTCAGTTGAGCGTACTCGGCGACCGCTTGAGGATTGATCTCAAGTTCACAATCGATCTTTTCGTCTAGAATGGTGATAAACTCCGAACGGATCCTCTCTACGGTGCCAGCGCCCGATAAAAATGCTTGACGATTTGTAGCGCTATCGGAAGATTTCTTAATTTTGTCAAAGACTGACTGTAATGTCGCAAAACTTGAAGCTAGTTTGGCATTTAAACGTTTTAAACGTCTGTCATCCCGTGACGACGAACCAGACGGTGCGGTAGCCATTTTCTTGTTCCGATTTTTTATTAAATGTAACAAGAATACAGACCAAGAATATGCTTATAATATTTATAATAAAATAATTTAATTAATATTCAATTTGCGCGCATCAATTTACTCAGTGGGGTTATCTTTGACCCCGACAACCGTGAGGGGTTAACAACACTGAATTAAATTTAAAATTAATGTTTGCGGAATAACAAATTTATTATTTCAATTGATCTATCCAGTACTGGGAGTAGATTAAACAAAATAACAAATTATTAGTAAAGACACGAGGTCTATGAACAATATACAATGCGGGTAGAAAAAATTTAAATTGCGGGTGAGCGTAATACACTCTGAAAGTTTATAAGAGATATTGAAATAAGAGTTATATATCTCCGGCTCGTTTTGGACCATGAATGATGCGTGTTTTGTGTAGTTTTTTAAAAGAAGGACCTTGAAATGTGTATGTTATGTGTTTGAACCACTGCACAAGTAGAAGGTAAGCACACAAGGAAAAGGAGAGAATTACTCACTGCGGGACTTGTACTTTCTTCTCTGCGGCGGTCAATAGCGAAAAAATGCGGATGCGATAAATAATGTTGATGTTCACAGGTTGATGGTCGATTATGGACTGATGTGGGTAACAGGAAAGTGACAGGTTTATAGGGAAGGGTAGGAAGGAAATGTGACAATACTAGCTACAAGTACAGCAGTTCATGTATGTGTATAGTTTTGTATAGATGTATGTATGTAAGTGTAGCTGTGTAAATGCCCAACCACGCTCTGTTATTGCTGGATTTCCCGCAACTACCCCCCTCCCCCTTTGACCTCCCACTCCAGCACCTAAATGTTTGGTATATATATCTATCAATATTTTGTATCATAGGTTAGTTTCAATATTCTCATGACGAAGGAAGGGTTCTTCCGAAACCGGTAGAGTGTAATTAAAATTAAAGTGGTCTAAAACAAATTTATATATTTTATTGTAAATATCCGCATGGTAAAATATAGTTCTTCCTCCCTACTTTATCTTTTGACACCGTTTTTTTTGTATATTTTATAAATTTTAATATAATTGGACATTTTTCATATGTAGAAAGCTAAATCAGTTCCAACTTTAAAAATATAACATTATACAGGTGGGCCAAATTTTTTTGCATATTTGAAACATGAATAAAAATAAAACTACTAATATTATTTTGTTGATGATTTTTTTAACTTAATAAACATTTATTGCAACTTATTTTTTAAAAATGACATCGTCGAGATGTGTCCCGTCTCATCGCTGGCACTCCTGCAATCGACTACGTAAACTTTGGAAAACTCGCTTTTAGATTTTCACGGCCAAAAGCATTTTCTTTGTTTGTTTTTGGGGTGTTATGCCGTGTTGTGCTACCTCCTTCTTTAGCCGACGTTTCGGACAGCGTTGCAGTGTCTGCTACCTCAGTGATCTGCCCTGATGATGGACACTGCAAGGATGTCCGAAACGTCGGCTAAAGAAGGAGGTAGCACAACACGGCATAACACCCCAAAAACAAACAACGAGAATTTGGAAAACTCGTTGACGTAAGGAATCGCGGCTATCTCCTCGTGGATGTTTTCTTTTAATTGGGATATGATCGTTGGTTTATTATGGTACAGTCGACTGTTCAGATATCCCCACAAGAAAAAATCGCAAGGTGTAAGGTCTGGGCTTCTTGGAGGTCATGGAATATCACTTCTGCGAGAAATCAATTTGTTAGGAAACATATCTTTGACCACCGGTAAAGTCACATTTGACGTATGGTATGTTGCTCCATCTTGTTGCATCCAATTCATGCTGTTGTATCCTCCAAATTCATGTAACTGTCGTGTCAAAAACTGTTATTGAGAAATTAAGTGTTGCTATTTGCAAACATTTTTGGCCCATCCTGTATTACGTAGTTTAATTTTGAATGTGGAGTGAAAATGTTTAAAACGCAATAAAAATTATTCGATGTTTTAAACATACCGTAATTTGACAATAAAATATACATTTGTGGTGTATTACGACCACAGTAATTTAACAGCTTTGATTGTGTTGGTTTTCTATAGTGACCAATGAAACGTGAATTTTAACGATTTCACCAAATCAACGAGGGTATTAGCGCAGATTAGCGCATAGATAGGAGTAGGTACATATGTGCTTACATTTGGAGAGTTTATTTATTTATCCAGTGTGTTGACTAAAGCACTAGAAAAAGGCTCGCGTATAAATGTCGTCCTCTGTGTAGCGAATTTAAACCGAACTAAAAATGATTTAAATACTAAAGTACTAATGAAACCTCACACATCACCACAATAATACCTGCAAATTTGATTTTGGTTTTAATGAAAACCGCTCGAATTTGGTGGAAATTATAATGTTAAATAATTGTGGCTAGTAGTCAAAATTATGTCATTCAAATAAGCACAGTAAATTATTTCTAATGAAAATACGCCATTAATCGGCTTGCCAGTGTGTTGAAATAAACATATGATCCATTTTTAGTTGCTTCCGACCACCATTTGAAATAGTCACCTAATGCCTATTTATATATTTTGTTAGACTAAGAAATGTTCTTATATTAGATTTCATTAACAATATTATTACGCGTTAGTCCAGTCTTTAGTTCAAACGCATTTTTCGATGGGGAGGTGTACATTGAATAAATAGTGGATCATGTAAAGATCGTATTCACCAAAATTGTTCCAAATTTTTCAAATTCCAAAAATTGACGAAATCTATAAAAAAGAATCAATTTTACAAATATACGCACATAAAAAATATATATAAATATTAAATACATATTAGAAAAATTTACGTATGATTTCAAGAAAAGAATTTTTTATTAGAAAAACATTACATCAACAAAAAGCTTGAACTTAATTAATTCAATCCATGTTTATATTTGTAATTTTAGTCAAATTCTATCTTAATTACTTTTTTTATGTCACCTTAAACTTAACCCTTCTATACACTTTTCCACAAATGATCATCTAGTAAATCAACGTTATGCAAGTGAACTATATACGTATAATTAATACAAAACAGTACAAGAACAACATGTTAACCTACCACAGAATCAAATTGGAAAGTAATTCACCGACTCCAGATATTTTCATATCAGAGGGTTCGGCTCGGTAGAACTCCTAACTGGACCGATAAATCCTACTGATCCCTCAATATAAATATATAAAAAATCTTTCGTAATCCTACATGTATTTAAAATTACTGATTTTTAATAATGTCTTAAGATACGAGCTTTAATATTATTCTTTAATATATCTTAGTAGAGAGTTGGTTCTCTTAGGCGTAAATATACTTAAAGAAATAAATATTCCTTTTTTTCAAAAGAAGCAAACACATTGTGACTTGTCATTTTAAATAAATACTTTGTTTTAAGTCACTTTATTTTTATTTAACGTCTACCGGTTTCTACCGGTACCTCCGTACCATCATCAGGACTGTTACAAAAATAATGTCTAAAAATACATAAGTACACATATATATACATAATGTTGTGAAAGAAAGGGACCCCATTCCCCTCCTCCCTCCAACAGCTGACGCTCTGTCCCACTCTAGTATACTGTCCCTTTCTTTCACAACATTATGTATATATATGTATTCTTATGTATTTTTAGACATTATTTTTTAATAGTCCTGATGATGGTACGGAGGTACCGAAACCGGTAGACGTTAAATAAAAATAAAGTGACTTAAAACAAAGAATTTTCTTTTCATTTATTTAAAATAAATATTCCACAATTTTGTTATGTTATTTTTGTAAAAATACATACTATTATTTTAAATAAAAAAATGTACTTTCTACATTTTACGAGTGAAAACCAGGAGGAGTAGGTGATATCAATCAGGATACACTTTGACTCCTTGACATTCTACTTCCGATTGATACTCTGAGAGCTAAAAGTTAATCATTTTGATCCATCAACTACAAGCCCCCACTGAAAAACAACGTGAAACATAAAAGAGATATACAATTATTTATAGTGGGGTGTGGAGAAACCACAAACAGAATTGGCTAGGCTCTTCATTGTGACTCAGACTTGCCATTAGTCGAGAGAAGGCCATTGTTGGCCGAGGGTTCCGAGTGATGTGCGCCCAGATAGAGATCGCCAATCGACGCCCAGATTACCGCCAGGCCTCCATCAAACAGATATCGCTGAAATTCATAAGGCCAATTTAAGAAGAATTTCCGCTTATTTTAAGAGACAGCTGGCATTCATGAATTTATATTCATCCAAAATCCACGACTTTCTCACGAGATGGGTGCCTTATTGATCAACCGAGATTTTAAAAGCCGGTTATTTTTAAATCTTCCCCCTCTCTGTAAACTTCGATGGAAAATTAAAATGGAAATATGTTTTTCGGACGGGAAAAGTCGAGCGGAAAGAATCGACGCACCGACGACATCGTTCGCGGGAAATATTGCCGCTCGAGATAATATGTTTATTTTGGGCGCTTTTTTGAACAAGCTCTGTCAAGTCGGAGACTAATGTTGACTGGGTCATCATTTATTCACACGTGCATTTATCAATATTATTAGTACTTTGCATTAACAATGTCTACATTATTCGGCTTATTTCTCTATATCTACCTATAATTTTCTTGTTTCAAAAATGTATTGAATAAAAAAATAAGTACTGGGTGGCGCAAAAGTTATCACTCGATGTTTTTTGGCTGTATTTTTTTTAATGTTTTGCCTTTTTGGATTGTGTGTATTTGATGTTTTATTTTTTTCCATTAAGTCGAAAAAATGACATCGGCCAAGTCGCCGCCGCCAGAATTGTGACCATACGGCCCCCATTTATGGCATTTTCATATTCTCTTTGAGGGCTGCAAGAGTCTGAAGTTTGTTTATGTAGACTTTCTGATTTCAAGAAACCCCATAAAAAGAAGTCTGGAACGTTAAATCGGGTGATCTCGCCAGCTAGTGCAACTCACCAAACGATTTGCACTGGACGGTGTCAATAAAAAATTTTTTTTTTCCGTAACGTATAGCGATTCATATCTTATGGACGTGTATTTTGTATCTGTTTACTTCACAAATGTCAAAGCGGAACTGACATTTACCGCCATTTGAAATAATAATGGCGTCTTCCGATAGGGTGATGACTTTTGCGCCACCTTGTATATTAAAGAGACAATTTATTTAATATGGGTAAAGATATCAAAGTTTTACTAAACAAAACAACGTAAGTATGAGTAGCTATTTATATAAAATTATTTAATAGACTGGCCCAACCGATTTCAGCTTTACAAGCTGTTCATATTCAGAGCATATAGATATAAACAGCATGGTAGTGCTGAAACCGTTTTGCGTGTTCCTTTAAAATAAGTTTACACTTAGACATTCTTATCTGTGCAGACGGCCAACAAACTATTTATAAAAACTTCAATATTTGGAACTCTCATAATCTTTGCATCCATGCGATGGTAGTTTTGTCGATTTGTAAACAAATATAAAGCATTTAATATTTAAGTATGTACATACATACATATGTAGCTAACGTCTAAACATAAAATAATTATTATTGTTAAGTTTTTACATCCATATTAGAATTTCTTGTGATTTTTGTGTTTCCCCATGTTTCTATGAGATAATTTAGATAGGATTTTCAAGTAAGTTTTTAAGTTTTTGTGAAAGTAAAATATAGCAGTATCATCTGCGTATAAAAAAATCCCCGTTTAGTTTTAATTGAGAGATGTCGTTAATTTTTAGTAGTATCTCATGACTCACGGTATCAAATGCTTTCTGGAGGTCTAGGAGGATTGCTATAGCATAATTACCATTGTCTACGCTGGTTCTCAGTTTATTAATTAGATCATTAGTTGCCGAAAGAGTATTTGATTTTTTTCTGAAACCGTATTGTTTATTACATAGCAGTGATTTATTTAATAAAAAATTGTTTAGTCTTTCAAATTACATGTTCGAAAATTTTTGATAGAATTGGTAAAATTGAGATAATTTGAGGTCTCGTTTTTGGATCTGGAAAAGTCCCCTCTGTAATGTATTGGTTAATTAGTTTTGAAATATGGGGAGCCAATAGTTCGGATAGATTGAGTATTGTTTTACATGTTATTGTGTCGTAGCTATCACTTGCATTTGGTTTAAGTGATTTAATAATTCTGTTTATTTCAAGCTCCGTGGTGGGTTGAAGATAAACTGATTGATTACTATTATGCTCTAAGATGGTTTCGTTAGCTGGATTGTGTGCGGGCTTATTTTTGATGTTATCAGCTAAGGAGAAAACGTTATGTTTAATTAAACCTTTCAAATGCTTATTATCGAGTATAAACTTCATAATTTTTTTTTTATTGGAACCATCGTAGATATATATCATGACATATTATAGGCAAATCTCATTAAAATAAAAAGTGTTATCACGACAAAAAACAATGATAAAAAGAAGGGAGAATGAATCTTGAGATAAAATTCCAGCGTTAGTAGATAAATAAAATTGGATATCAAATTATTGGCTCTCAAAATATTACAAACACCTACGTATTAGAAATTACTCAGATTTGACACCTCACCTTACCTTGTACCGGGTGTACATTGCCTCACGAAACATCGCTTGATGGGATAGTTAATAATAGTTATTTTTTGCGAGATTCGAACTCTTTCCCACCGCGTTTTAAACAAGATCTCTATTGTTTGTACCCCCAAATCTGACAACCCAATTAATAACAATTAAAACACCGTTTTATATTTAATCGTATTCAATTTCCATGAACAATCCCATCTACAGCACTGCTTGTAGGACTGCATGCAGAACAAAGGGAATATTCATAATTTGGCTGGCATTTTTCTCCTATATACGATCCAATTTGCAGAGAATGCAGTCCTGCAAGAAGTGCTTTAGATTGGAAGGTGTGTAGAATGTTTATACCTACATTTTAACTAGAATATTTTTGAAATATAAATAAGAATACAAAATTATTATTAAAAGTTTAATCGTAGCTAATTATAAGCATCAAAAAACATTATAATTAAACCCCTCTAATGCTTATTCTCAGACAATCCCTTTAAAATAACAATGAACATAAACTTCACAAATTTAATTATATTTCGTTTCAAAGAGATTCACAAAACGAGTTTATTCCCGAAGATTAAAAACGAGAGACGTTGTTTTAGATCAATTATTTGAAAATATTTCCTTGATGGGTGTACTTAAGGATGTGCTCACAAAAGAGAAATATAGATTATTTTATCTCGAAGTCAATAGTCACTACCTATTGAAAGTTTCCTAGTATTGATTCCGAAAAGCTGATATTAAAAGATATATTGGTGTCAAAGATAAAAAATCGTGAAAAACAAACGCAATAAAAACATCCTGATATTAAAAGAAGTCGGAAAACACTACCCACATATGTGAGATGTTGAGAAAAAGTTGGGTGGCAGACACCCATGCGATATGACAAAGCTTCCCCCGCCGGAGCTGCTCGCATCTCGCATCGTCCCTCGGCTTCATATCCCGCACAGTCTCACCGCAGCGCTCAGATAAGGAATTTTTCTAATGCCACATATTATATAACGGGTGTAAATCAAAGTCATATCAAAATATCGAAAGCGTTTCCCTCCCTCACATTTGTCGCCGTTCTGGCTACGGCTTATGTACGTGTCCGCGCGGCTGTGTGCGTTCATCTGTTACCGGCACGTGCCTGTGTGTGTGACAAAACTTTAACTCTGGAACCGTTTCCGATAACGGTTTGTAATAAATATTATTTTATTCTTGCTTTCAGAAATCTGGAGGAATCGTGTACGAGAATCAACATACATGACATATTTTTTTCTTCAAACACTAACCGTAAATATGTATAGATAATATTTTATTCAAGCCCCCAAAGAGGTTCTCGTTATGATGGTGTACGAGTGTCTCTGATCTAGATAAGTAATTTTTTTTTTGCTGAAAATAGTAATTAATACTGGTAAAATTAGACAAACGGTATTCCACGACAAGAAAAAAAATACTGAAGCAGTGGAAATAAAAATGTTTATATGCAAGGAAATGGATTCCCTGTCGTAATGCTTGAGTTGGGAGGTCGTTAGCTCGATTAACTCAGGGCTATAATATAGTTTTATGTACTCCTATTGACATTGCTGTTGTCATTTGATTTGATGGCACTACTCGGCTTTCCAAAGTTAAAACACTAAAGATGGGTTGTTTCACAAAAGTTGAACAATTCATCCAAATTTTGGAGTTAAAATTCTAGTTCTGTGAAAGTTCTATTCAAGTTCTCTTATTATTGATTGGACTGGTTCAAATTTCTAAGGAAATATTTAAGTTTGGTGAAAGTCCTATTCAACTTCTCTTATTATGTAAGTACTGTGAAACAACTGATGCATGAGATTAAAAATATATTATTTATTAATATCCAGTACAAATAACATAATCGTCATGTAAAGTATTTTTTACATAAAAGTAATCGTGTGACACCTTTTTTTAGAGCAACGCTAAAAACGTAGGAAAATATCATTTTCAACAACAAAATATTCATAAAGAGTTAGAGAACAAAAAAAAATTAAAATAATGAATATGAAATAGGGTAGAAAATAGAAGAAAACGCAAAAAGGATTTCTAATGTAATTTTTATATCCACACCTACAAGATTTTAGATTAATTTTGCAGAATTATATAAAAAATTTATATTAAATTGTATTAGTCATTAGGCTTTATTTTGAATACATTAAAAAACATTAAAAAATATTAAACAAAAATAATCATTTTCAACGTACGAATAAGTATACCTACCAAAATTTTCACAAATTGCTATATTTGGTAGATATCAACCTTAACGTTGTTTTGCGACATTATTTTCTAAAAGTAGTTTTCCAGGAACTTAAAAAAATATTCATTCTCACTGCAACAAAATTTTTTTAGTAAAGAAATTGGACCTTTAAGGTAAGCGTCAAATACTGAAAAACTTATTTCAATTTTTGAAAAATGAATTGATATTTTGAAGTAGGTAGGCGTTATGTAGATAGCCATTTGTACCTATGACCTGTGTATCTGAACTGGTTTGAAGGTGCTCATCACGAAAGCTTTTCATATCACAGATATCCGTACACGACATGACGTATCCTGAACAGTATTTTACATATTTATTAGAATTTGATGGAAATGTGTTGAAAATGCAAGAAATCCTGCAAAATAATCTAATAATTGTAAATTTTATGTATGACTTTTTTACACGGCTCAGTAGCGATATTTGAGATTTGACTCCCGAGGCGGAATAATGCGACATTGTCAAACAGCGTTTTTTTCAAGTTTTCAAGAATGGCAGATTTAATTTTAAAAAAATTCCAAATCTACGCGGTGACTTTAATTTATTTATTAGTTTTAATTTAAATCATTTTTTTCCTTTTTTGAAAAAAAAAAGAGTTGCATTTATTATTAGAAAACTTCAGCTGAAGTCTTCGCCACGAATAATTCGAGATACCACATATCAAAACAGATGTTCTACCACAGCACAACATCAGAAGATAAATGTTATTGAATGAAATTTCTGAAACGGTGGACTTATTTTATGACTGTTTAAATAACCTTAAACACGTTTGTATAATTATTCCCAAATCTTAAGATGTTCAAAATAATAAATCTTGTATGTAACTGGATTTAATCTGATATATAACTAAAAAATATAAGAATAAAAAATACGAGTGTGCTTTAGACCACACGACTGAAGTAAAACTTCCGGAGATAACTCACTTGCTCCTAGAGTATTTATAAAATTGTTCAAGAACGAAATGAAATTATGAATAATCTTCATGCCTGGCTATGAGTGATACAGCCCGTTTGCCTCGCCCGTAGCGCATTACACTTTTCGTAACGCATTCACCAGCTTACCCCCAAGTCAGGTGTGCGTAAAGAAGTTTTACTTCAATAATATGGTCTTTGGTCTTAATAAATAATAATATGAACATAATAGATAATAAGGTAGGTAGCTATTAGGTTTTCAAATTAATTAGGTACATTATCTAGGAATCTATTTATAATTTGAATGATAATATCGTAAACATAAAAAATCGACAATAATAAATTGTAATAAACATTAAAAAATATTAATTTTCCTAACGGTTTAGTAACGTTAAAACCATAAATTAATTAAATAAAGTTACCCTGGCGGATAAAACATTAATCCTGGTGTAAGCCTTTGCAATACTTATTTGGTTTAGTGGAATGTATTTGTTGTCAATTGTAAATTTAAAATGCTACACGACTGTAGAAACTTTACAACGGAAAATCTGTAGTGTTTATTCATTGAAGAAGATGATAATATTAAAAAAACTCAATGAAACACGAAACAGAAAAAAAGATAACGGTTGCCACAGGGCGTATTGAACCCTATGTTATATGGTCTTCTGTTTTATCTGGGCAACACTTTTCTAATTGAGCTACTGATGCCTGGTTATATTTTTTAATTTTAGCGATATCATTATTTAAATTTAAGAATTACTTGTAATATATTTAATTAAATTATAACTGTAGTGTTGCTTACATTTGTAGAAATACGTTTTTAACTTCGTGTATAGATATAATATAATATTGTTTCACTTAGCTGATCAACTTGGTGCAGGACTGCCCGAGTGTATACGGCGTGTGTGTTAACTGTTTTATAAAGTTTTGTGAATAAATAAATAACTGGATTACCCAGTAGTTAGAATATATGCTATACTCTAACTATGAAGCTATGTGGAAGAGCGGATTTTGAAGAGTAGATTCAAATCCCATTCGTAACAAAAAAAATACAAAGCATCTATACCTATCATCTTGCCTTATTTCATATCCTTTAAAAATGATTCCAATGATTCTAAAAAGTTATATTATATAATGGGTTGGTTTTATACGGAGAAAAATGTTATTCTATGTATACCGACAAATTATTCTTACGTGTTCCCGTCAATAAACATTGAAATCCTGTTAATTTGTTCGTAAGAACTTAAGTCCCGTTTTTAACCGTTTTTACGAAGAAAATGATCGTATTTTAAAATAACACTTTTCTCCGTGTATCACCCAAGTACCTCCACAATGAAATAATATTTTTCAGTACAGAGTGCTAGGGAAGTAGTTCGCCGAACGGATGAGATTTGACGCGACTGCTGTAGACTGAAAACGATTCTCCGTATTTGGTCCATTCGGGAAGAATGATATGTTTTCTTCCTCCACAACTGTATCCTGACTGCGAACGTGATGAACCGCAAACTTTGAACAAGATATCGCGTCCACCCCCACCCCCCATCCCACGCTCGACACCTTCCGTCGATCTCTTTAAAAAAGTTATTTTCCTTTCGATCTCCCCTCGCTCCCTATCCGTTAGCTTTATTTCTCCTCATTTCCAGATATATATTTCCCCCTGTAACATAGCTCACGAGCACAACAAGAAGCAGTATTTTATTCACCTAAAGCCTTGGTCACACGGGGCTATTTTGTCGCTGCTACTTAAATAGTTGGTAAGGGTAGTGGAGACTCGACTGGGACATGTTCAATTATTCTATTTGTCAGAAAAGATTTGTGGAATTGGCGGATTAATATCAATATAGATAGTTCAGGGGCTGAGTTGACTAATGCATCAGGTTCTCACCCAGGCATCCTTCGTTATCGCACGCAAAAGTTTCAACTTCCTCTAATAATTATGGTAGTAGACGTTTTCATCAGAGGCGGCTCTAGAGAAGCAGAGGTGGAAGGTCAAACGAAAAATATTAATCCGAGTTAATATTAACAGAGCCAATGCGTAGTGAATATTATTAAAACGCCAACATATTGATTAGTTTGCCGGTACTCACTCATTGTGAAGCCAGTACAATGTTTAATTTAAGGTTATTTATCGAATTATTTACACAATAACTTTAAAACATTTTATTTAGTAATGAATTTATTATTAATCAGTATAGTATTAAAAGTATCATATATAATCAGTAATTTAAAAAAAAATCTTTTTCTATTTAGTGTTTTAAATTATTAACTCCAATCTCGGTCTACTGTTTACCATTTGAGTAAAGAAGTAAAAAAAGACAACAGAAGTAAACATTCCTTTTATTGCGCTGATCCACTCGCAAATTATAACTTTTCATATTGAAATATTGTTTAAGCTCTTTACTTTTATCTCTTGTAACCGAACATCTCTCAAGATTCAATACAGAATTTTACAATTTAAATTATTCCAAGCAAATTACGTCAACAATATTCAAGACGGCTATTGGCTATTGTTTATCATTAATTCAATTATTTTCGATTTTCGACTGACATTTTTTTGACATCTCACTCTAATATCTATAGATCTAAGTATCTCTGTTGCGCCGCGGTCATAACCTAGCCGTCCCTTGAAAATATAATTTGTACAATACCAAGCATACCCCAGATATGATAGAGTTCATCTCCTTTGTCTTTAGAGCAAAGAAAGGGAAAAGAGATAGGTTTCCGTCAAAACTGCGAGTGACTCCACGGTTGATGTATGCAATAGCTTCATATTTGGCCGCTAGATGGCAATGGAACCCGCCTTTACGATACGAATCTGCACGAATATTAGAATAAATTTAAAATCGGGTAACTAATTCGTTAAGTTACTAAATTCATAATATTGCTCCCTATTTTTGGGGGGTTTTTGACCCAAAGACCTCTATGGAACAGCCGCCACTGGTTTTCATACATTGTCAGTTTATTCGTAATCCGGCAAAGTTAGTTTTTCTTTACAAAAAAAATGAGTGCGTCTAATCTTTACACGCGGTTGAAGTAAAACTTATTTGATTGTTATTACTATTCTAGCAAAGGCGAGAACCACTTAAAAATAAATAAAAAAAAAACAAACACATATGGCAGTAATTGTTCCAATATTCGAACATCTTTACCGTCCGAAAAAGCTGAATTATTTACCACTAGTCATATCGCGCCTAAAGAAGTTTTACTTCAAAAAACCCTTGGACATTTCGTTCGCTACCGTCTGCTCGAAGTTCCTACAAATGCAGTAGCTACGAACAGTGGCGATCACTCGCACGCGGCAACGTAACAGTGATAACATCGCCCCGTGTGACCGAGCCTTTGAGAGTCTAAGGACAGTCTTCGTTTACTAGCGCCGCTTGTAGGTACGAGTAGTGTATTTAAGTTGACACTTAATATGTGGCATTATGTAGCCGAGAAGACAATGATCGGTGTAGTCATAAATAAAATGTTTCCGCTCGCTGTTCCAAGTTTTAACAAACTAACAATTTGGCTTTCGAAGCTGCTCACTTGCTGAACAAAGAAACCAAATGATAAACTAGCTGTTCGGTGTTCCACAAGTGAAAGAAGCCAACGATATTTTGCAATGAGTAATTTTAATATACGTTCAATGCTGTCTGTTATTTTGAGGAGTTACTTGGCTTAAAGACTTACAAAATTTTGTAGGATCAACAGACCCCACCTATCTATATATATTTTCATTCTAAACAATTGTAAAACATAGAACAGTTATAGCTTTATATTGCATAGTTTCATAGTTCATGATGAAACGAGATGAAATGATGAAACGAGCTAAAAATGCATTATCCTAAAAATTTCAGAGAGGAAAAGCTCTACACGGAGAAAATTGTTATTCTAAAATACGATCATTTTATTCGTAAAACGGTTAAAAACGGGACTGAAGTTCGTACGGACAAATTAACAGGTTTCGATGTTTATTGTCGGGAAAATGTAAGAATAAATTATTATTATTAATTATTAAAACACATTTCGTACGTATACATTGTTGGTACAACGTATTTTTTGTTGTTTCGTCATGTTGTATTATCAGGGCAACTAGATAAAACATTTCTAAACGAATGTTTTATAAATATGGCCTGATAAATTATCGTGGGGGTAAAAATCGATTTTTCTCCGTGTACAAACTCTATCTCGTCATAGCTCATTGTTTTAAAGTTTTGCTGCTTTAGTTCAGAATATAATTATCAATCATGCTCTCCAGATCCCTGCCCTATTTTAAAAAATGAAATATCAAAAATATATCTTCGCTGTGACAATTTTGTAAACAATAATACAACGGTTTAATACAATAATGTACACTGTATTATACTTATTCATTTATTTATTTATTCACGCCCTTAGAGCTTTTATAACAATTATAATACAAAAATAATTGAAAAAGAAACAATAATATACACATTATGTTATATCTATTATAGCTATTTCTTACCCTTTATTAGTAAACGGGAAACAGAATTTTTGGAATTTCAGAAATAAATTTTTGTAATAAATAAACGGAAATATCAACTGAACTAAATTTATTTCCAAGCCTATGTAGTCTTTGGTTTGGGGAGTCTTTAGTTTTCGAAAGATAAACAAAGAACAGCTCTGAAAGCCTCGTGTTACGATTTGGTACTCGGAATGTTATTAGTTTTGTTAAGTCAGGTGCGTCAATTGTTCCATTAACTAATTTGAATAAAAGTACCATATCGCTCTTATATACAAAACGATTGTATTATAATCACGAACATACCACAAAATAAAAAAGTCCCACACGTCATTCTTATCTTATATGGGTAGGTACTACTCAAATCGTTCAATACGCACTAATACGTAGCCTAATTTGTTCACGCTGACGACATTCACCGTGAAAAAATTTTAAAATCTGCACACGATTTCAAAGTTCCCAAAATACCTATCCTCACAAAATCTCCAAAAATTTGCAAGGATGAGAGAAAAAAATGTAAGGGCACGGGATATTATTCCCTTTTTGATGCGTGTTAGTCGCCGATTTCTAGAGCGTTAGCGGGTCCTGCGGTGAATGCTAAGTCGAAAGAGGGGAGAGACCTCTGCCGCTGAAGGTGGGCGCGGACACCTACCGCTTCACATACAACGCCATTGATTGTATCGAGGAAGGGAACACGCGGTGACTTGGCATCTTATTTACCTACTGCCTACCACTCGCACAAAAAAGTTATAATTCAATTATTGCGAAAGAGAACGATTTTCTTTGTGGTCATTAGTGCGTTGGACGTTTGTTTTCGGGGAAAATAAACGTATTTGTGATATTTATTTTTTAACGTTGCGAGTGGTTATGTATGTTATGATTAATGTATACCTTATTTTTAACGACGATGTGAAGATGTGTAATTTTTTGCGGCAGTGGTGGTAGAACGAAAAAAAAACTTCTTGTTTCAGTTATTTTGGGGAAAAATGATTACCTTCCTCCAAATATATATAAATACTAGATGACCCGCCCACGCGTTGCTGTGGCTAATAAAACACAACGCTATCTACTGGATGGTTACTTAACCTAGATAACTAAGTGTTTTGTCAATAAATTAACTCACACCGCCATCTATCTATAAGAAACTTCTGGAACTTAGGAGTAATTTCAAATCATTGTCCCATAACAAACAACAAATAAATATTGAGGTCAATAATCAAGATAAAACCTATCCTCTCTTTTAAGTTGGACCAAATTACACACAAAGCCAAATTTCATAAAAATCTGTAATAATTTCTGAGTTTACCTTGGACGAACGTTGTGACGCGAGATTTTTTATATATTAACAATTTAATATAATATAACATTTGAATCACTCTCCTAATAAAGCAGATGCTTCTGTTTAGGAGAGGACAATTATGAATTTTTACATATATTTAAATTACAAATCTTATTATAAAAAACGTTTAGTAAATTTATATATAAGAAAATATTATTATAAGAAAATACATTGAAATTAATAAAAACATACGTGAGCTATAAATGATATAATACAAGAAAATGCAATAAAAATAATAAAAAGGTATGTTATAAATGGTACAAAGGAATAATAAGCCAAACATAATATCAAACAAAAAGTTAATAAGGAAAGTTATGGGGTGGTTATTCTGATATCTAGGGGTAATTTGTTAAATAATTTTATACCCTTATATATATATAGTGATGCTGTGCTGTTTAATTCGTACTAGAGGTGCGGACAGCCCTCCAACAGAAATAATTATTTTGCTAAAATTTAATTGTGGGATAGTCTTCTGAAAAAAAAAAAAAAAATCGCAAATGAAGAAAAGGATAACACGTTGTAAAATAGCGTGAAAACAAACGTTGTAAAATTGTTTAAAAATGACTTTTCTATTTATTAAAATTTCTGATAGAAATTTTCGTCAACCGCATAATTGAACAAAAAAGCTGGTATTTTTTATTTGTTTACTTATTACACGTTATTGACAATTTTGTCCAACAAACCAAGACAGATTATTTGTGAAGATTCAACAATATCATTGGATATTCCGTATTGAAGTAAAATAGTAAGCCAGAACTAAAATATAATTTTAATATTAAATAACCAACCACTCATTTACTTTACGAGTAATATAATGTCATGAAGGTAAATCACAAACGCTTTGTTAATATTTTTGTAATATTAAAATTGCAGAAAGAACAGCAAATTCTTACTACTGGAATTGACGCAGGTCTGAACTTTGTGGCAATTAAAACTAAATCTTCTTTTGGTCAAAGAAATTATTTGTATCAGGATTCACTAATATTTAGCAGCTTTCCATAACATATTATGTCACCTAGTTCCTTGTGCACTTTTAAAAAGATTGATTGTTAAATTATTTGTGTTAGCCGAGGATTGCCAACAAATATGTTTTTTGAGTAAATACTTCTTTATGCACGCTTAACTTGGGGGGTAAGCTGGCGAATGTTTAACGGAAATTGAAATGCGTTGCGAGGCGAACGGGCTCACTGTATAAGCAAGAGAGAGCAGTGCGCGCGCACATTTTCTTTCTCTCTTCCTCTCATAGCCAGTGCATGAAATATTTCAGTCAGTATTTTGAAATACCAGTGACGCGCCAAACGCGGCGGGAAGCGGAACGTCGATGCGCACGACTGATTGGACGAGGCGAATGATAATAAATTTAAATAAATATTTGTAGAAAATTAATATATGTATACACATGTATATATTTTATAAATATAAACATATATATGGACGTACATATAGATGTAGCGAAATAATTATTTACTTCAGTCCTGTGGTCTAAATCAGACTCGTATTTTTTTGTCCTTTTCAAATTGATAACATAATATTATATTTCAAAACAAATTTCCTCACATGGTTACATTTTAATGTATTGCGTTCCTACAGCTTAGAAGGGAATTCTGTAAAAACACAGGATTTTCCTGTTGAGATTAAAAGTTTAACTGTGAACAATAATACCTACCACATTATGAAGAAACGACAAATAAATAAATACATGGGATTTATCACTTTCCACTAAAATCAAAATGTTACACAATATGTTCCTTTAATAATAAATTACTTCAATAAAACACAATCAATTTTCAATGAAAACTGACGCTTCGATGGAAATCTAAACTCTAGTAAATGTTCAGATGAGAGAGGTTGCATAATAATAAAAAACTTTCCCATCTATTTCAAAATTATTTGATATTTCACTTTATTACTATATACGAGATTCCATTGTTGCCTTCAAATTATAAAGGTTTGCTTTTCACATAAAGTTGAATATAAATCTTTACTTTTCATTATGTTATTTTTTAACTTATAATTTTCTAAAACACATTGGTATTTAGATCTCCCTCAAGCAGTCCCTCTCGATCCGGTCCGCCAAGCAGTAGGTGCCACCAAGAAGCATGAACCCGGGCGCCACTGCTAAGTCACTAAACGTAGCGAACCACTTGGGGTGACCTATGGCAAGGATGTTGGTTATCCAATAAATGGTTTCTGGGGCGGCGGTCTTTGATTATAAAAAAAATAATTTGTGGAAATCTTTTCTATCAAGTCTATCTGCAATGCGCTTTGATAAAAAAAAATCGAATTGGGGATTAATTTTAATAAAATAAGAGCTTTGGGTTATCCAAATACATCTCTGAAAATCTATCTGAAAAATCATGGTCAGAAGAGCAGGATCTCATATATTCATCACAAATCAAACCCAATAATTATTGTTTTATAATTATTATTTATAATTATCGGAAACAGATTTCTATTTTAATACAGCAGATTTTAAAATATGAATAAGTATAAAAAGTTAATAAATAGAAAAATTAATAAAAAGATCACGCAAACGTAAACAGAAAGTTTTTAATAAAACTTTTCTTGGTATTGCATGTTTTAGACGGATTCGGTTTTTACTTGTTAAAAAGCACCCTCAGAGCGGTCTATTTTTAAAGCTATATTATGCCAGTTTATTTGTACCATCTCACTCATAGAAATTGTATTAAAACTCTTATTTTAGATCTATCCAAGAGAAAAAACATCTAAATTTCATTAAAAAATAGATGCACTTACACGGAAGTCTGGATTGGCTGTGAAAATTTTCATGTTATTGGGGGTTCTTCTTTATATCAACCCCTTTAAATTCAATGACTTGCACAGATAGTATCGTACATCATTAAAAAAAAATTAAAAAGATAGTGTATTGTATAAGCATGTTCTTCAATCATATTTATTTATTTATTCACGCCCTTAGGGCTTTTACAATAATCACAATACAAAAATAATAGTTTAGTAAACGGGAAGCAGAATTTTTGAAATTTCAGAAATAAATGTAGGTAATGAATAAACGAAAATATCAACTGTACTAAATTTATTTTCAAGCCTGTGTAGTGTTTGGATTGGGGAATTAATGAAATCGTTAGTTTTCGAAGGATAAACAAAGAACTGCTTTGGAAGCCTCATTTTACGATTTGGTACTTGGAATGTTATTAGTTTTGATACTTGTCAATTGTGCCATTAACTAATTTGAATAAAAGTACCATATCACTCTTTGTTCTTCTACAAGATAAGTGAGTTAAATTAAGTCCTTTCATTAATTTATCATAATTGATTTGTTCAATGGGTATGGAGAGTTTGAAATTTATGAACCTTAAAAATTTATGTTGAACTCTCTCAATTTTTATTTGATGTGCTTTATAGTATGGGGACCAAATAGTTGAATTGTATTCTAAATTACTTCTAAGGCAGTGAAGAGTATTTTAAATATATAAAGTGAAGTAAAATCTTTGACTGTTCTTCAAATAAATCCCAAACATTTCATAGCCTTATTAGTAACTTCATTAATGTGTGGAACAAACGTTAATTTTTCATCAAATACGATACTTATATTAAATACAAAATTTCAATTGAGTCTTGAAAATGAATAAAGTAACAGTGGAAATATTTTTTTAACTGAAAAGAAGTTGCCTTAGTGAAAAAAAGGAAAATCCAGGGTAAATGAAAGGCCTCACACATGGCGATCTGGAGACATAAAGCGAGCGGCGCACGCTTAAACAAAAATACACCAGTTTATTTACATTACTTGCAAGGACGAACGGTACATTTATTTAAATAGAAAAGGGAATGTGTGCCAAAAGAACGGATGACTGCCATTACCTCGAAGCTTTGTCGTCGGGAAATTCACTTCCTTCGTGTATCATTCATGTCAAAGAAATCAAAGCCATTCGAGAGGCGGTATTACCAATGTGCATCAGATACGGAGGAGACTCACCTGCAGCGATGCTTGAGATATCTGCAGTTAAGAGATATCTTTGAGTTCGGGACTTTATTATTTTTATCGCTGGGCCGCAGCTTCACTCGAGCGCGGGGGTGAATCGTTCCTTACGCCAATGTAGCCTGATCGCTAGTATTCATAAAATGCCGTTCTGACTTATTTGTTTAGCTTTTATTCCATTTTTATTGCACCAGAAGATGATTTTAAAACAACTAAAGATTTCAATAAAATTCTTTCACTTTCATATCATACCTACCTATTCTTAATGTCAACCTAATTCCAATACGATAATTTTATTCGTAGAGACGGTTAAAATCAGTACTGAAGTTCTTACGAACAAATTAACGGGATTTAAATGTTTATTGGCGGGAACATGGAAGAGTAATTTGTTGGTATACGTAATTTCGCACGTATACCAACGAATTATTCCAATAAACATTGAAACACTGTTAATTTGTTCGTAAGAACTTCAGTCCCGTTTGTAACCGTTTTTACAAATAAAATGATCGTATTTTAGAATAAAGTTTTTCTCCGTGTATGAATATCAAATAATAATAATATCATTTGCGTTGAACGCGAGAGTAAATGTGACAACACGTGCATTTTTACAAGTGCACTACAAGTGCTTTCAGTCTTCATGTTACAACTTTCGGTCACTTTTCAGATTAGCCTACTTTTGGAGATTTTTTTTAAATTTCCACTTTCACTCTGAAAAATCACATTGAGAAAATGTAAGAATCTTAAATAATATTTTTTGCCGTAAAATAAGAGCACAGAGAATAATTAATAAAGCGCGAAGCATTTTTCATTAATTAGCGATGTTTTCCTCAATTTTAATTTATATTTTGTCCAGAATTCTAAGCTGTTGGACCTTAATTAATTAAAGAGATCCCTCTTTCCAACTTAAGAAAGTCCAAGTATTTTACACCTCTAAGAGTGTTAGGTTTATTTTAACGGTGACATAAAGAGGTTCCAACCAGTTTTAGGGATTGCAGCTTCCGTTATAGCCGAAAGCAACTCTATTTTTAATTAGTTAAAGAGTCACCCCCCCACTTCTTCATCCCCCACTCCTTCCCACCTTTTCAAACGCGGATGCGTGTGTAATTTAATAATGTAAGCATTTATGAATAATAAAGCAGAGAAGCTGGCACAGACGTATTTAATATTTAATAAATGAGGCATATTTACTACGGGAGGAGCGGTACCTCTGCTTAAATGCAGACTCCGGATTTTAGGATTATTTGCTAGGAAACATTTTCTACGTTAAAAATAAAATTAATAATTTTATTAACAGGATTGTGGTTTTGTTTGTTTTGTACTGCATAACGAATTTTACAATCGGTACATAACGGTTATCGGTATATCGTTACATAACGGTTATCGGTACATAACGATTATCGGTACAAAACGGTTATCGGTACATAACGGTTATCGGTACATAAAGGTTATCGGTACGTAACGGTTAGCCTTTAATAGATCTATGGTAAAATAATTAAACTATTGTTACACCATTTGATTTGAGGTTAAGGTTCTCTCCGACAGGCCACCCGAGTCCAGGAGTACCGGATTAAGTTTCAGTCTCATATAGTAGACGAGAGCAATGTGCAATCTATCCTAATCAACCCACAGACACAGGACAGTGGCGGCGGCTGAATCTGGATGTGGTCATTTCCAGGACTGCAGATAATCTGACCGCAAGTCTTTGATGAGGGATTATCGGATCACTGTCTGGCTCAATCGAAGAGGTCAAGTGTGCCTCGCAAGGCGCCCTTTTAATATTTCTCATTTGTTCGCTGATTATTTAAGAAAACAACTATTTTAAGACTATTGTAAATATGTTAGCAACTTAAAAAGCTAATTCGTTTAACCGGTAGATTTAACGTACTCAAATTAATAGTGAAATTTGTGCAGAACATAGCCATGGGTAGGAAATATATTATTGAAATGAACTGGCACGAAACATAAGGTAAAACTGTCATCGATTTAGTCGTACAAAGAACCCGCACAATTTATAATATTATATACAAAATTGCTAGGTACTTACATACTTATACTATATATACAAAAATATATACAAAAATAGCTAGGTAATTACATACTTAAAACTCTATTAAACGTATCATTGAAGAAGAAAACAACAATAATAATCTAAATTAAAAATTAAATTAATAATTAAAATAAAATAATTAAATTATTATCTCTTTAAAAATTTAGACGTATTAGATTTGTCAAAGATTTTGTATATAAAAATGCAAAAATCAGTTATTTTAAATACATGTATGATTACGAAAGATTTTTTAAATATTTGTATTGAGGGATCAGTAGGATTTATGGGTCAAATTAAGAATTCCACCGAGCCGAACCCTCTGATATGAAAATATCTGGAGTCGGTGAATTATTTTCCCATTTAATAGTCTGATAGATTAACATGCTGTTCTTGTATTGTTTTGTATTAATTCTACTTATATAATACACTTGCATAGCGTAGATTTACTAGATGATCATTTATATGGAAAAGTGTGTGAAAGGGTTTAGTTTTTCATATGGGAATGAAAGTCTGGTGCTTAAAATAATATATATGAAAATGAACAAGAAACAGAAAAATATTAAAACATAACGCAACTGGGACTATAAAATATAAAACTTGAATTACACAAAATAAAATAATTGAATTAAATTAAAATCTATTAATCTTTCTTATTATTTGTTTTGTCAATTTGATTTAAATAGGGCGAAGATACTTTTTTTTTATTAAAACGACTATAAAATATATTGTACATACAAAATATAATGGTGAAAATAACTATAGATATGGTAATTCATAGTCCTCCTCACTAAGAGATCCTGTACTTGGCTCTTACTTTAACCAGAGATTCCTGGTATTATTTGGAGTAAAAACTGGAAGCGAAATTTTGGTTTCCGGAATTTTTTCAAAAACAAAAAACATAAAAAAACAGTAGATTGAATTGAACAGATAGGGTCGGGGAGAGTGACCGGTGACGAAAAAAGACACCGAAGAGCAGTATTTCATCGCATTTTTATCACCAAATAATGACAGGAATAACCCGTTAAACTAAGACCATTACGTTCCTTAACACAATGTATACAGGCATAAGTCTCATTTCTGACATACCTATCAATTTTACGTAACTTCTATGTATTGAACATTCTGTCCGTGTTCCTTTATTTTATAAAATGTGTTTGTATTGTTAAGAAAGCAGCGGTTTTTGATAATATTATTTTCTAACAAAAGATTACATAATATACTAAATTAACATGTTCGCAATAAGCATTAACTTTGTGGCTCGCCATAATTTACAATAAAATATATAAATTTGTTTTAGACCACTTTAAATTTTAATTACACTCTACCGGTTTCGGAAGAACCCTTCCTTCGTCAGGAGAATATTAAAACTCACCTATGATACAAAATATTGATAGATGTATACCATACATTTAGGTGCTGGAGTGGGAGGTCAAAGGGGGTGGGGAGGGGGGTGATCACCGTATTAATAAAAGCAAAAAATTAGATAACTTGGAAGCACTTGAAATTAAAAAATCCCTAAATAATAACGCTAATATATTGAATAACCAAATTAATTTATCGTTTAGTCCCATTCTAGATATGTTTCCAATAAACCGTTCTGTTATTGCTGGAATTCCCGTAATTACCCCCCTCCCCCTTTGACCTCCCACTACAGCACCTAAATGTATGGTATATATCTATCAATATTTTGTATCTATAAGGGTTCTTCCGAAATCGGTAGAGTGTAATTAAAATTTAAAGTGTTCTGAAACAAATTTATATATTTTATTGTATACTAAATTAAATTTTACTTCTATCTCCGGTTGACTATACTACTAGTCTATTTGCGATATAATTCAGAATTGTATTCAGTTGACTGGAACACTTAAACGATGTCGAACATTGTACTCTGATATGAATTGTAATTTGAAGCTTTGTTTGAAGCACGCTCCGACCCACGGAAAATATGCAAATGTTACGATTGAACACCTGACTCGGGTAATACTATCAGTAAATACTTGTGTAATCATGTTTTACGATTCGTCTTCTAATAGGTGCTGAATTTCTCAGAGGAGGTTTTACCTGTTGATTTATTGTGGTTGCCGCCATTAACGCTTGTCTATGGCCGTGTTTGGGTTTACTAGTGCCACGATAAACCCCGCTAACTGTGCCTCTACCCCGACAAAGTAAACCTTTTATTCTTCAATCTCCCTGAGATCTCATTGCGTGTTGTTCTTAATTTCATTCGCAGCGAGAGGCTTACAGCGGTTAAAATTTATTAACAACATTTCGATGAAGACGTAAATAAGCGTTGGAATATTTTAATGTCATGACTACGGTATACATCATGTTAAAATAACGTTTTATTAAAATCCTCTCCTGGCTAAGTAGGTATATACAAAAAAAAGACGAGTGTGCTTTAGATCACAAGACTGAAGTAAAACTTTTAGAGATAAAGAAAATGTGCGCGCGCACTCTTCTGTCTTGCTCCTACAGTATTTATAAAATTGTTCAAGAACGAAATGAAATCTTATGCATTGTCTATGAGAGGAAGAGAGAAAGAAAATGTGCGCGCGCACTGCTCTCTCTTGCTCCATACAGCCCGTTCGCCTCGCCCGACTACACTTTTCGTAACGCTCTCGTTTACAGCTTACCCCCAAGTCAAAAAGTTAGAGAGTTTTATTTTATAATATAGTGTTGTTTAGACTATTGTAACCTATTTAAAAATATATATTTTCGGTTTTAATTATTTCGGTTTCGAGACAATTTTTTTATCGAAAAAAATGTAAATTTTTATACATGTTTTAACTTTCTGCATTAATTTTGTGTATGCCGAAAAAAATGTATTTACATCGGTCTTTTGAGGAGAACTCTTATTATCTGATTCCCCCTTTTTAAACTATTAGCACTGAGAATAATTTATTTAATTGAGGGAGAGTATCTGTGATTTAATTTTGTAATTGATGATATTTTGTACACTTGCTTTTCAAATCAAGAAAAAGATCTACTTCCGATTTCGAAAACCTCTGCGTAAAACCCTAGCAACACCAGGTATTTATTATTATTTGTATAATCAAAACATTCCTATTAATTTGGAAGTGTATTTCTTTTGTTAAAACTTTTCACAGATGATATTTCAAGTTCACCAATTGGTATTCAATCGAAAGATAAATTTCCGACGTTAAAATGACATACAAAAATATAATTATGTTATAAAGAAACATTGGAAATATTTGATTTTAAAATGCAAATTGCGATTCACGAATCCTATAATAAAGATACCCCGTGATTCTTCATGGATTTGAGCTAATACATAGACATAAAAAAGTTCTTTTTGCGTTAAACATTTCCGTTTAAATTCTTTACTTACTAATTAGTATTGTATCGGAAAGTCTCGATGAGGAAAATTCCAATCCGAGATGTAAAAGTAAGTTTAGATATAGATGTAATACAGAGCAGTGTGCCTGAGCAGGTCTGTTTCTCTCATTGGCCTGAATTAGTTAGCCTCTTTGACTGGTCTATTACCGCGCGGCGATCCCGAGGCATCGGGGCCCGCAGCTTGTTGCCCGTAGCGCCTGGCTCTGGCTAGCGCTGGCTTCCCAGCTTCCCGTCTTCCCGGATTCGGCTTCACACTTTCCGGGAATTATATTATTTAGACATAAGATAGCGTCTAGCTAAGTTTCCAAAGGGGTGAAAGTAAATAATTAATTTAAGCGAAAAGAAATTTCCATATCGGAGCACGAACTTTTCGAAAGTGAATGTAATAAACAGACGGTTGTGCAAAGTTTAACGTTAAACTCCTCGTTTTCAAGGTATTTCTTTTATACTTTCCAAATAAATAAAAATAATCCTCTTCTGGTTTATTTCTGAATGTAGGCTTTTAGTTTTACTCGCATTCAACCTTGTACTCAAATGCATGCATGGCGCCAAATTCTTTGTGAAAAATATATATACCAAAAGTTTAACTAAATATTTTATAGATTTTTTTTTACATCAGCTCTACAGAGAAGGCCCTTAGGAAAAAAATCCCTGAGGGTTTATTGTCTTCTTTGGAGATGCTGTGGGGAGGGTCTTTATAGGTAAGAACGATTTGAACTTCTAGGTAAGAAGAGGAGAAGAAAGGGAAGTAAAAGGTATCTATGGGGGTCAATGTATTCAAGAATTTCGGACGTATGAATTTATTCCTCTCACTGCTATGGGTCGATAGAGTCCTGCTGGATAGGTCAAAAGGTCTGCTTCAAACAGTCTCTCCCGATCCAGCCGCCACGCAATATGTGGGCAAATGCATCCGCCACCAAGACTAGACAAAATTCACCTCCTGAAACCGGTAATCCTTGCTAAGTCACCAAAAGTAGCGAACCCCTCGGGGTGACCAAATGCAGGAGTGTTGGTTATCTAATAAATGGTTCTAATGTTTTTCATTTAAAAGTTCAATAATGTTATTATTTAATTTATAAATAATAACAGTTTAATTATAAACAAGTGCTTCTATGTAAATATTATTACGCGTGACGTTTTTTTACTTTATTTATTTAAACATCAAGTAATATATTCATTCGCATTTTCATTTGCAATTCATAGAGTAATTTAGTATTGAGATTATTGTTACCTTCAAAATTATATTTGTTTGAATTGACTGAGTAGGTACTGGGAGGTATGCCTTGTTCTGACTGGGAGAGTATTTTAGTTGAGTAGCTAATATTAAATTTTAAAATTTTTTTTTTAGAATTTAATTTTAATTACATTTAATAATGTTATTATTAAGTTCTGCAAATATTTTGGTTTTTATTTTTATTTTGGTTACAGCTGTTTCGGTTAATAAGGCCATTTTCAGACTTTGAGTTTAAGTGAGAAAACAGTTTGAAAAATGCCTTGTAAGCCGAAACAGCTGCAATAAAAATAAAAACCATAATACTTGCAGAACTTAATAATAACATTATTAAATTTAATTGAAATTAAATTTAAAAAAGAAATATTAAATGGAGTTCTACGAATTAAATACAAAAACAATAAATAAATTATAAGCTAATATATTAGTAACTAAACGTGTCCGAACACCACAATTTTTGGTGGAGTAGGCTAGACAGCTCTTTAGTAGATTGAATCCATTTGGTTCTATTTTTTCAGCGAGTAGAGTCCCTCTCCATGCGTCCCTGCGTACTGCGTCTACATTCGTAGACGTACACACGCGCAATATGTCGTGCCGTTGGTGCGATAATTCTACCCTAAAATTCTTTATTTTTACGGCTATTAATCTATTTTCGTGACCATAGTTTATTTATTTTCATCTCACTAATTTATTCTTCCACTTCTTCTAAAATAATCAATATAATCAGCTTAATTAGCGTATTTACTTTATTGCGTTGCAACCCGTTATGTCGCGACGCGTCGCTTACTAATGAACTCTACTTGACAGCAGTGTGAACACTTTTTGGTGAGTCAAGTAGCGAGTTACTCGCCACTCGACATACTACTTGTAAGGTGAGAACAAGGCATTAGCTCTGTTGAACCAGGGCTGTCAAGTTGGAACTAATTGTCTAACAGTCGATTCACATTGACGTATTATATTTAGATGAGACACGCAGCGAAAAAAAATTGGTTCGCTTTTTTTTACCTCCAATAAGTCTTATTTGACCTCCAACGTTCTAACGCCGAATCATTGGAAATAACTGAACCCGGTCTCCGCGCCCTGGCACTTGCATGATAATAGTGGAAAATGTTTCTCAATGACTGTACCATTATTTTTCATTACTCACGTTTATAATAACTGTCTGTTTTAACTCGAATTGATTTTTTTTAACATTAACTCCACACAGGAGGCCATGAGGAAAATAATTTCCCTCAGGGCCTATGTCATCTTTGAAGATGCTGATTGACTGAATTATAAAGAACCCTCTTCTATTTATCTTTATTTTTTGTTCATAATGTACGTATACGCATAATGGATTAAATGTACGATAATACTGTATTACGGTTGTGCAAAAGTTGAAATAAAATTGCTCGTTTCAAAATCATTCGTTTTACACAGACGAAATGTAAAAAAAAAATCATTTCCGTTTTCTGTTTTTCTTTCCACAGTATTTTAGTTTTACGCAATATCACGTAAAATTCTGTACATACAGACATGATGGCATGACATTATGATTATATTTTTTTAGTATTCAGATATTTATAAGTTCATGTCGGGGCCCTCTCGTATTATTTGTGAGTGGAGGCGGAATAGGAATAGGCAATGCGATATACATACATATGAAGTCAGCGAGCATAAAATGCTTTACTACTTAGAAGATTTGATTTATTCTCGCATGACAAAAATAAATCATACAAAGTCGAACTGGGGACATTTCCAGAAAAATATGTTTGTACTTAGTGTGTCAAGTTTGTAAAGAAAATTTTTGTTATCTTTAAGATGAACAAGTATTTTTTCCGGAAATTGTGAAGATCATTGTTTGTCTAGTTGGACGTGAATATATCGCTTTTATGCGTGACATTCTTACCATTCGATTTTGATGTATAGATGGGCTATTTGTTATGGGGATTGCGGGCTCTGTATCCGTCATGCGATTAATACTTAAATGTTATGTGTTTAGGATGATTAATAATTTCAGTTGAACAAGCGGCGGGCTTAAGCGGAGTCGATTCAACGCGGACACAGAAAATCATTACCTCCGACCTTGAAATTCAGCTTTAGGGAAAACTATTCACAATTCTGATGCGTCTACACTATACCTAATATTAGAAGCGGGTAGATATTTCAGGAGCAAAACGATTATTGAGTATACCTATAATTTATTGGAGAAGCATTGTTTCAATACATGTTTATGGCTTACATCTAACTATACATTTAGACATCTATATGAACAGCCCAATCCTTGACAAATTAGTTAGAATTTTGACTCTTTTTGTGTTTAATTATTTTATTATCGGAAGGTACTTTATCGTCTGTCCAAATTCTTTAAGTTCCAATTTTTAAAACACTTAAATTCAAAGCAAATTCGAATTCATTTGACCAGAGTTATAATATCAGAAAGACGACCAAAATTAGTATTATAATAAAATAACAAAATAAATTAAAAGATTTACGAGATTGTAAGATATAAAAAATAGAGCATTCCTAAATAAAAGTAGGTACTTTATCGTTTGTCCGAAAGCTTTAAGTTTCAATTTTTAAAACACTTAAATTCAAAGCAAATCTGAATTCATTTAACCAGAGGTATACTCTCAGAAAAACGACCAAAATTAGTATTATAAGAAAAAAAAAAGATTTACGAGATTGTAAGATATAAAAATGGAGCATTCCTAATAAAACAAATTTAAATTCTTTTTAAGGCTCGATGCAAAAATACACGTAAATTTGACATGAAAGAAAACGGGTTGATTAGTAAATAAAAAAAAAGTCTATTGAAAAACGATTCGTATTCTCAATATCTAGAGATTCGGAATTAAAGATTTTGTGAAGTATGCGCTCATTTTCAGGCCTCTTGGAAGTGCCAATAACCTTTTTTATGAAACTTTACACACACACACACACATATATATATATATATGTGTATATGTATATTACGCATCAAGAGTTTTGATTTTTTTTTATGTAACTATAAATTTAGGTCTTACAATACATTTCTATTCACTCGATTATCATACTAGACTCACACATATGAAAAATGTATTAAACGTGTACCAAACTACTTAAAATGTAATGATATATTATGTAATGCCATATATTATGTAGTATTTCCTGTTATGTTAATCATTCACTTGTTATAATAATGTAATTTTTTTGTTGTTGTTTTTGAGGATAGTGTTAAAATTTTTAGATACATAATACTATAGTTAATTGAGGAAATCTATAATTGGTTTCTCAGTTATGTAAATTGTACGTGCATAAATGAACCACATTGTAAACTGTTGATTTCCCTAAAATAAAATGAAAAGTATATAGATTATACATAGATTATATTACAATGAAATAATGACAAATATAATAATACCTTTTATGTAAAAAAAATTTTTTTTTTAAAAGTTCAAAAACAAAAACAAAAAAAACCTCAATAATATTTTTTCAACTAAATTAATTATTAGTAAGTAAGCCATTGTACGGTTTAGAGTCAAAATTGTACCTTTAAATAATGTTAGTCTTCCGTCTTTGTGAAGTAAAATTACTTTGATTCCAATTAAAATGTTTAAGGTGAATGTCAAAAGAATTCATATTCTACACTTTCGTAGATGGCGCGTGTATGGTATTTTTACTTATAAATTTTTTACAAGTAATGCTTTGAAATATTAAGAAAAATTTATTGTTCGTGGAAGCACACAAGCAATTTGAATATAACCAACAACGAGTTTTGTCAATTAAAAAAACTCTAATCTTTCAAGAAAGGCTAACAAACACAATATTTCATCGGTGATTCAATCTAATCAAAAAGAGTATACATTATTTATTAAATGTGTTGACTGCCCAACTAGGAGGAATCCCGTTTTAGGACAGTCAAATTAGGATGATTTAAGGACATGAGGAACATGTTTTGTAGAAACAAAAAGTATGGAGGAAGTAAAAATAAGAGAAAGAATAAAAAAAAAAAGATAAGAATAAAAAATAAATAAAAATTTAAAACCAAATAAGTGTTATTTGTTTAGTACCGTTATTAAAATAATATAAAAAATATATATATTTATACTCAATAACAGAGGATTTAAACAAATAAACGTTAAAAACAAACTGGTGTACTTAAATCCTAGCTTTGATTCAAGAATAATAAAACACAATAAATAGTTGAGCTGGTCTTCTTCCTACACTAATAGCCTACCGTAAGTCAGAACCAAAAGAAACGTAATAATTTACGTAGGCATTTCAAAGGAATTGAACGTAATATAATAATGAATCAGTTTCATTTTCATATTTGCTCACAAAATTAGAAAGGCACACAATTTTAGACTTTTATTTATTGTAAAATTACGCGTTTCAAAAAAGCAATCAATGAGAATAAATCAAATCATGAATGTCTCGGTAACGTATAATAATGTTTGCGCCTTTTTTTAATGTAAGGTAGTTTCAGTGAAAATACTGCTGCGTGCAAAATACCTTTTCGAACCATGAATACTACAGGGATAAATTCTAAAAATGTAGGTAATGTTTTATGGTATTTCCAGTGGTGTTTGTACCGAGCGCGCAAACTTCGCACACCGCAGACAATGTATCAAAAAGTTCATTTCCTACGGCCCGCCCCTGCCCGCAAAAAACGCGCCCGAATCGCCACCGTTCGCCATTAAAAAAAAACAGATATTCATTTTCTGAGCCTGTGGATTGATTATTTAAATGAAAATATCTTCAGTGGATTTTATGTGGCGGAGTGAACACGCCTCCCTCTGAGATATCGCATGCACTGTTTGCAAATAAGTTTTACGGTGTTACGGATGTTAAACATTTTGTGCTTCACAATTTTTTCTCATTTGTAAAGAAAAACTAAATTTGTTTGCTTTTATTGAACTGAACAAAATCGTAAATTGTATAATATCAAATCATCATTAAATGATTGGTTCCGTTCACATGACGCCTGCACAACGCGCCGAGCCGCGATACGATCAAGAAAGTTAATAAATACTTGAACATTGAAGGGAATACCCGCATAATTTATTACGCCTATTTGCTAGCACGGGGTGCCTCAACGCATTGTGTGGGTTTATTGTTAACGGAACCGTTGACTTTGGTTAATTCTGCCCTTTTTAATAATACTAATTATTAATTAATTTAATTTAATTAATTAAATAAATTTAATTTTATTAATTAAATAAATTTAATTTAATTAATTAAATACATTTAATTAATTTAATTAAATACTTTTAATTTAATTAATTAAATAAATTTAACACCAATTAAATTAATTCACGAGATTTCGCTTGTAAGTATTTATCTAAAACTTCTTAGATCAAATACATGTAATACAATAATTTACGAACTGTATTGCGAAAAACATTATTTTGAAAATGTTTCAAATTTTAAAATCTTAAAATAAACGTACTTGCTTTTAAGTTGGTGGAACTTCCAATTAAGTGTGATGTTTTATATACTTTGAACACAACTCGTGTGATAGATTTGTTCACGTAATAACACCTAAATGCCTGAAGATTTGATCTCAGTCAAACAGTTTTCAAACGACGATTTCAAATTCATTTCCCTCTACCCCAATAAAAACATAGCATAATCCAAAAGCCTTACGAAAATAAATCAAGCAAAAATAGTATATATCACATAAAACGTAGGGTAGATCTGACAATCACCCGCTGTTAGAAGGTTATCGATATAAAATAGGCTGATTTTTTTCTCAGGAACTAAGGTCGCAGGACACTGCTGGAAGTAAGGGAGGATGGTTGTACCGACATTAGTCACTGGGCATTGGATGTGCGGAGGGCAGGCGGACTACAGGCCGTGTGTCTTGCATTCAATCTCCGGAACCGCGCCATCCGGACGATGTCCTGCAGAATGTAACGAAAATTTAGTGGCGCTGTTAGCATAAATAACAAGTGTCACGGAGTTAGCCGCCTCTTTCGGAGCTGGCCTCGACCGCCGTGGATTTTTACTCGGGCGAGGTCGAGTCGGTCGCGGGGATTCCAGAATCCAGGAACGTTGTTGGGAGTAACCCGGAATTTGCTTTTTTGTTTTATGTAATTATTTAACATCTTATTTTGTGTCAATTTCACGAGTTGAATCATAATGATAGCGAGGATTTTTCATACTGTGTAAATATGAAGGTTTAAAGTAAAGTCGTGATTTTTTTCAATATCGGTAATTTTTATCGTATTTCAAGCTCACACTGTAAAACTTATTTGTATCTGGTTGACCAATATTCGTGTTAAATACCTCCATCAACCAGTTTTGTGAACACGAGTAATAAGATTGATGAAAGTAACATTAGTACGAGTGAATAGCAATAGGCTCCCTTCATTCAAAGTTCCAACATTTAAACACTGATTTGTCAAAAATTCAATCATAGAAATTATAAAAGAAAAAGATAAATACCCATTCATAACTGAAAATCGTACTAGACTTAAATATGTATTTGCATGCTGCAAACTATACACTTCTTTTGCCCAACACCATTATACACACCAAAGAAAATACTTCTTTAATAAACTCCCAATAGAAATCAGATACATTAATAACATAGTGCAACTGTTGAACTCTATCAAAAAATATTTTAAAGAAACCACTAACAGGAAGACTGCTTCCTCTATTTTCACATGAAAGTCTAACTAATAATAATTATACTTGTTTTTCTTCTTAATGAATAAATAGATGTTTATATATTTTAGTTACTGTATTAACTGTACATACGAGTATGTGAAACACGTGATTGTATTAATTGAACATATATGAAATGTAAACTCTTCTTCCATCCACGAGCAAATGCTTTTAATGGAAGATCAGTATAAATTAATATGTACCATTCTTAAGTTATTAAAAAAAATATATTCAACAATCTTAACTAAACACTGATAGCGAATAATATTATATTGCGATAGATAAACTAAATTCTCTTTTCACAAAATTATCATATTCATTTTTTTCCATTTTTCTATCCTCGACTATATTAATGTTTCTTGTTTTGTAAATAATTTCCACCGCAATAAAGAGGTTGCACGTCCGGAGGCTTCGATTGTACGCGTCTGTTTCGATGGGAATGCGGCAAGCCTGTCTCACCCCTTGTTAGTGAAAAACAATTTAAATTGTTTACCGCGCGTCCCAAAATGCTGAATACGAAAAAGGTTTAGTCAGCGACTGTCAATTATTCGGACGTCTAATTAGCTCTGAGCCTAGTCAATATGTACTTGGCCCGCTCCGTTTATGGCGAATTCATAAATGCTCCAATTGGCCTGAGGAGGGGGGAAGGGGATGGGTTCTGAAACTGGGTTGTGGGAGTAGGCATTTATTTTTGTTGCGTGTGTATTGGTCGGTGTTCTGATTGGGAATCCGAAAATATAATTTAGCCTTTTTTTACATGTAAGGTTTACTTCATTTTTGTTGAATGAAAGTTACAGGAATGAAACTGTATTTAAAAAACTATTATCTTATAAAGGTCAGAAAGGCAAAGACATATTAAAAACTTTATTAAGCCCTATCTGAACCCGTCGTTGCTCGGACTTTACACATTTTTTACAAAATTAATCTAAGACAGTGACGTTTCTCTTTGAAAATCAAGTTTGAAAAATTTCATTAATCATGGAATAAAACTGATGATTTGCATAAAAAAACAAAGAATTACCTCCACACCGGGACACTCTTTTTCACACATAAATTGAAAAAAAGTACATTTTGTTTTTATACGAAAAACTTTCTTTTTAACTTTTGGAGGTTATTTCCATCACTGTAATATATCATTGAAGAAGAAGATAACAATAATAATCAAATTTTTTTAAATATGAAAATGAACAAGACACAGCAAAATAATAAAAGATAACGGTCGCAACTGGGACACGAACCCAGTTGCGGCCATAATCTTTTATAATTTTTCTGTCTCTTGTTCATTTTCATATTTAAAAAAAATTAGATTATTATTGTTATCTTCTTCTTCAATGAAAAAAGTATGTTACTTTCGCTACGTTAAGGGTTGGATTTGTATGCCCGTCACTCTTGAAGACACTGACCCCCAGATAACTAAATATACAGTTTTCCCCCAGAACTTTCGGTTCTCTTCTGAAAAGAACATCTACACAGTATCCCCAAAGATGACATAGGCCCTGAGGGAATTATTTTCCTCGGGGCTCCTGGGTGGGACTAATGCAAGAAAACAATGTAATTTATTTGATCCTCCGTGACTTCAAACATTCACGTTTTGCTTAAGCGCTGTTTACTTGGCCGTTTGCGTTTATTTAGCTGTTTCTTTTGAGGGATCGATGAATTCTGTTGTTAACTTGGTCGCATTGTTTGAGAATGAATTAGAATTGCAACGAGGTAGATTTATCAATATAATTATTTGATTTAAAAATTGACTATAATTACAAGTATCTCAGAAGAGTAAAAAGAAAAGTGGTCCGCACATTTGATCTTGAGAGGTAGCTACAGTATTTATTATGTAACAGTACGTATTAAATGTTTTATTAAAATATAGAAGATATTTCTAATACCACCATTTTCAGTTTGAAAAAACAGCTTGTCAAAATACATTAAGGTTAAAACCCTACACCCACACTAAAAGTTAAAAAACAACAGATTTTTTTTTTAACCTCAGTTAGGCCTTTTCATCACATTTTCAGGTCTCTGAGGTTGTTAATAAAACAAAATCCAATTTGGAAAATCACTATTTTATTGTTTGGTATAAAAATTATACTTTGTTGTAAGCCCCACATACTCCTTTAGGCGAAGCTAACAGTGTAATTACTCTTTTCGATAAATCTTTACTACGAATCGGTTCAAATTATGAATACTATAAAAACATGCTTTGGATAAATAAAATTGAAGCTTTTCGAACAGTTTTTTGAGTTGAATTGTGTACCCACTTAGCCCTACGGTACCAATTTTGGTTTCGAACAAAAAATAATGATATGTAGGCATAAAGTTTAAAAAAATTAATTTATCTACAGCTTGTGTTACTGTACATGTTCTAGTCTTTATGATTTAAACACCAAACAGGATACTTGTTGTCGTTATTTGATTAAAAAAATTAATCAAAGTATGTACAACACTAAAACGAAAAACATGTATTTTAGAACGAAAGTATATGTGCACTACGATACTTTAAAAGTGTATGAAAAAAATATCGACGCTGGAAACGAAGAGTGACTAAAACACCACATCGGGTGAATATGAGTTATATATGCAGTCCGACTTAGTTTTTTTTTCTGCGTCGATTGGTCCGAGCACTTTTATGGCGCTTTAGTCACCACAAAATAGCTACTTATTTTAAATTTCATCGACTAAAACGACAGAAAATATGGTCTTTTAATATGAGTGCGACTTAAGTCATCTTAGATTACGGGTGGTGGAAGGTTACATCACTCTTCCTTTCCAGAATTTTATCCAAATTGTTTGTAAGCTTTTTCTACCTTCTATGTTTTAGGATAACATGTAGAATTAGCTTTTTTTCCTTACCATAAAATGGCTATGGAAGTTACTTAAGCACACGTTCCCTACCACAATAAAGTATATAATTCACATTAGTATTTCTTCCCTACCCGTTTTAATAATATATTGGTTGTTAAGTCAAATAGGTCATATACAAAATCACTAACAATGTCGCTTTAAAAAAATAAAGGTCAGTTCCTAGTTACGAGCGTTTCTTTTTATTATTTTTCTGCTTCAAATGTTCGATTGAGAGTCGCTAATAATATTTAGTTTTTGAAGTAAAACTTCTTTACGCACGCTTGACTTGGGCAGAAAGCTGGCGAATGCGTGACGAGAACGATAATAAATTAAAATAAATATTTGTAGAAAATAATATATGTATATGTATATACATGTATAAATTATACATATAAACATATAGATAGAGCTAAAGAAGTTTTACTTCAGTCGTGTGGTCTGAAGCACACTCGTTTTTTTATTTATTTAGTCCACAGAGATTAAATAATTTCGCATGTAAGAAACAATTTAAATAAAATTGTTTTATGGCTATGATTATATTGGTGGCAGTTTCCCTTGATGGGTTTTTATTTACATAAAATTATTCGAAAAAAAAAAAAAACCACTTTTGCGCTCATGTCATACATTTCTATACTAAGTTTACCAAGAGTTTCTTATGCCTATTAACCATATTCGTGGATTTTTTTATTGCCCAATAAAATTGAATTGATTAATTGTTGTATTTTGTGTAATTATATTATTCAAATCTAATTATCAAAAGGCATTGAGCGCCTTTGCTTCACCAAGCTTTGCAACTAAGATAATTCAATCCCTATTTGCAGGCTGAACCGTACGGGATAGAGGATACGGAATACTCCGTATTCAGCGACCATAATGTGTCCTTTGATTGGACCGACCACACGGTACCTAATCCCACTGATGGTTATCTGACGACTGCCTACCGAGGTGAATGGATCATCGAGACTTTGGGACTGAGCCGGCCGATAGCGGCCGTCAAATGGCCATATTGTACTCAGGATCTACGCTGATCCGTCGTCCGCCCACGGCATCAATTAACACCGGTACATTGGTGGACGTATCAATTACGCAAAGTAGGTGTAGTGTATAGCTATAAGCATACACCTATTTATTGGTCCACGTTCATTCGGGGATGATCGGCACAGCCGAAGATTCCGGAATGAACGCATTGGCAAACAGTCACGGTCGGAGCGCGTCGCGGCCGCCAGACCAAAATAGAGCATACATGTGATCAGACGTTACGTACAATACCATTGTCTTTACGATCATTCGCAATAAACGAGTAAACAAACTTACGTTGTTATTAATAAGAAGACATCGTGGGCTAGTGAGCCACGACACAAATAAGCAGAACATAACAGTATGTATAACAACACATAATGGCAGCGCACTGCAACGCAGTTTAAGTAAGTGAATAAGTGAATATTTCGCTATTTGGCAGTGCTTTCGGGCGAGGGAGACCCAAGTTTTCCGAGCTGACAGACGAATTCTAAAAGTGGGATTCTGATTGTACGAATGGAAACAATAAAATTAAGCAACAAAAATACGTGTTAAATATAAGATGTCTCTCAGATTCTTATAAATAAAGATGTTCTAGCAATTGTATATTTTAAATCTCTTAATATCGGCGAATCTACGTAATTATTACATACAATAAAAGTAAAAACATGTAAAATTACAATAATTGTTATTAACAGTCCTTTAGAAGTCACCTGTGGTCTGGAGCCCCAAGATACCTGAAAAAAACGCTGGACTCTGTGCAGAAACGGGCGGTACGTTTGGTAGATTCCTATAATATATCTTATTAAGCGGATTACATTATAATACAAAGTGGGAATCGCGTTTAAGTGTCGCGAGACCTCCATCGCAAAACGAGAAACATTTTCCGCTTACTGTGATGGTAGTAGGATATTTTCAAACATTGTTAGGTTATTGGAATGTTTGTTTTTATTTTAAATTTATAAAAAAATATATTATAGTACAATGGGAATCCGAGGAACTGGCGCCTGCGTTATATAATGCCGGTCTCTTCAAGATCCATATTCACTCCTTCCTATCCTCAAAAAGATCCTCTACACAGCATATTCACTTCAGACATAGGAACTCATAAAAATAATTTCTCTCAGGGCCTTAAGTGTTATGGGAGTTAATATGAAAAAAAAAGTTCCGCCCAAAAAAAATGTGTGTGTATTTCATATAGTTTAGCGGCAGTTTAGACAGGGAAGGATAGTGGGGGGCGGGAAACGATTAAGCGGGAGGCGGGGATGGATTAAAAAAATAATTTTGAAAAGTTGATGCAATCTACCTCCTTAAATTATATTCAAGGTTTTACATATTTAACTTTATTTTTTTACATTAGCTCCACACAGGAGGATCTTTGGGGATGCCGTGTGGATGGTCTTTTTAGAAAAGAAATTACAGGAAGTTCTGGAAGTAAAAAGGTATGAGGCGTGAGTAGGAATCTGTGGTCAATTTTTCCAGGAGTCACCCCACTCCAGAAGACCTTTGTCAGATATTTTGGTTATCCAATAAATGGTACCTGGTATCGTTGAATTTCAAGTAAAATATACATAAAGTAAATAAATAAACAAAAGTAACAACGCGTTCAGAATGTCAGTCAATTTATTAAATTGTATTCGTTCTTGAGTGATATACAAAAACTCGCATATTCTAAAGCTGGATTTGAGTGGAAATTCATAACAGATGTTTTCACTTTCCATAATGCTTTAATGAATAACTGAATTTTTCGCACTTCTGTGCAACTTGATAGCGTTTTGCTTTGTTCGCCTCTCTTGCGTGAAATCCATTGTGCGGCTATTTCAGCGGCCTATACAAAAATATTACTGATTTTTCATATTTTTTTGGTACTAAAATAATTTAGTTAGATCTAATTTTAAACATGTATTTTTGCTTAGATTGCTAGGTAAATAATAATATACTAGTCCCAGAGACAGATCGTATGCGCGTCATCGACGATCATCCTAAAAATCTTCCTTTTCACACGTCTTGTATGAAAACAAAAAAGACAGAAGATACTAGAATGTCGAATTCCTTTTCACACGTCTTTGAAAACGAAAAAGACAGAAGATACTAGAATGCCGAATGATTTTAATCATATTTCAATAGACATTTCGTAAATGTAGATATATTATATATAGTATATATTACTTACTTTCTTTTATATCTATATATAAATAAATAAATAAATATATTTATTTTGAATTGTAAAATTACTGGTTTTGCCAGTTGAAGGTAGGATTACCTATGGCAGAGGTGATGGTTATCCAATGAATGAATAAATATCAATTCCCATTTCCACCCCACAATTTTTTTTTTATTAATTATAAAATCGAAAATAATTTTTTTTCCAATAAAAAATACATCGGCCGCAAATTTGTCAAGACAAAACTTTATCAGTAAATTGCGGAACGTCCAAAATATCGCATAAATATATCCATTACGAATATATAAACATTGAATAGCGGAAGCCGAAATACAGCTACCAAAATAATCTTGATTTTGCGCTTTAACGTAATTTATGAAATTTGTTATTGTTCGCCTGTTATTGTGTTTTTTTCCGAAGAGCGGTAAAATGTAAGCAAACGTTTTTATTATTATTTGCGCCTAGTTGTGAGAGCTGATTTTACAATGAAAAATTGTCTATGTGGATACATTCCTTGGGAAGCGACAATTGCGGCAAAGAATCTCTCGGCGTGTTTTGCATCGCGGGGCGCTACAATTTGACGTTATTTAGTCACAATTTACACAGAGCCGAGTATTGCGTCGCTTGTGAACAAGGTGATAACTGTTAACCGTCACAAGCGTTTACGAGTCGTCGGGAATGTTCTGGAATGTTCCGCATAAGTCGTCACGCGCCGGGGTAGACAACCCCTTCCCGGTAATTATTTTGTGCGACATTCAGACGCCCGAAAAATGAAACTAAACGGCGATGCCGACCAAAAAGAGGAAATTTTCGCACTGCGGGAGAGCGGTTTTTACTAAGAGGGATATATCAATAAACGTGCATCAACCAGGCGAACCCCTTGTTTTACATTCTTTCTGTGGCGCTTTGCAATTTATTTTTCCCTTTTCTCTAAATACCTAAGCCTGCCGAGGGCGACCGTTGTTCAAATACCAAACACATAATTAATAGTTATAACATAATGGTTCTCAGCTACCTATCTGCAAAGTGGATACCACAAACTTACATATTATTTATTTGAATTTAATTTGTTTAAACTGGTCGGCGGCTGCGTTTGACAAAATGCGTCGGGTTTAGAACCAGGCAACGTGGGTTTAATTCTTCTGCAGTCAAGGTCAACTGTCATTGCACAAGCAACATCTTCGGTTTAAAGATTTCCGGTTGCAGGAGATTTACAAAAAGTGTTAAGTAATCCGTAAACCAGGAATGTTTATATATCCTCCAATGTAATATGTATTCCCTAAAAACTTAGGGTGAGTTTATTTCATGTCGCAAGTCTATTTCCGTCAGCGGTTTCGATGTTAAATATCTATCAAATATATGAAAATTAAGCAAAAATATAATTTTTTAGTGTTTTTACATTTGATCTCATCGGTGAAGAGAATAGGAATAAGTTTTGACTAACTTGAAGAAGCCGGATAATAAAATTCATAATTTAGTAAAAACAAATAATTTTTTTTTTATCGGTATTATATTCAATAATAATGTCTCACCACAAAACGTTTGATTCAATTCTTGAAAAAAAAATCTTTTCTACATAAAGCCGCTGACTTTGGGTACAATTTCTCTCAGCCCTTCAAGATGCAAATCTCGTGAACAATACAAAATTCAGCAGTTAGTTAGAGATTCTTGTGTTTGATAATTTCTTATTTTTCCATTAGAATGCACTTGGCTTTAAACAACAGCCACGTCGCGCAGCAATTAGAATACTTTTCCACCCTTTTCTGGCAAAATGTGGCCCAATCCACTTCTGGGAAGATTCCATTTGTCTTGTCAGTTAGCTGGAAAAAATCTTAAATTACATCCAAGAGGCACATAGTTGTAGTCAACATATTCTTTTTATCAAGTGGTATTTACAATTGAGTCCATGTTCTCAGCCGGAAGATAGTATTACCGGGTTTGTTCTCATGAATTTTTGTGTAATGGAAAATTATTATGAAACAATTAAGCTGAAATACATGAAGAAGTGTTTTTATCGCTTTAGGTTATATCTCAATAAGAGTCGAGGAGATTTATTTTTATTCTCCGGTTAATAACGTTAAAAAGAGAAAAAACGAGTGTGCCACAGGACCACACGACTGAAGTAAAACTTCTAGAGAGAAAGAAAATGTGCGCACGCACTGCTCTCTCTTACTCCTATAGTATTTATAAAATTGTTCAAGAATGAAATGAAATTACGAATAATCTTCATGCACTAGCTATGAGAGGAAGAGAGAAAGAAAATGTGCGTGCGCACTGCTCTCTCTTACTCCTACAGTGTGATACAGCCCGTTCGTATCGCCCGACTACGCTTTTCGTAACGCTCTCGTCACGCATTCGCCAGCTTACCCCCCAAGTCAAAATAGTTTTATTTTATAATATATTATATTGTTGTTTAGATTATTGTAACCTATTTTAAAAAAAATATTTTCTGTTTTAATTTTTTCGGTTTTGAGAAAAAAAATAATTTTAAATTTTTTTAATTTTTATGTATCTTTTAACTTCCTGCATTAATCGTAACGATGTCGTCACGTATTCGCCAGCTTATCCCCCAAGTCAAGCGTGCGTAAATAAGTTTTACTTCAAAAAATATTTTTAGGAAAGTTTTTCAAATATAATATAATATATGAATGAAGATCAAAGTTGTAGAATCAAATTGCGAAAGACTTTTGTCTTATCTAGAATTCTAGTGAGACAGCCGATTTCGGGTGTGTAGCGTTTTTGAAAGAAATGTAAAAATATACAGCTTTATGTGTTTGGAAAGAAATAAAAAATAAGTGTTTTCGAAAGCGCTCAGCCGAATATTGAAATCCTTACATTCTTTACTACATTGAGATAGTTTGCCATACTTGTGCGGCATAAATTGCACCGGATAACATCGCGCTGTGTCTCATTACGAATGCCAGCCGTAGTGTGTGCCAAGGAGTTTTTGTTCTTCGGTCGAAATGTTTATTTAAATTTGACCATTGTACCTGAAAACTGTGTTAATGCATTCCGTTTGTAGCCGGAAACCTATCTCAGTAAGTGGTTGTTTCAGCCAGCCAGAGAATTTTAGGGACTGCTGAGTGGGTATTGTATTCTTTTGGGACTATTCTTCTTGATTTAGGTACTTTTTACTTTAGTTGAAAAAACATTTTTTTAACAAGTCCATTGAATTATAAGACGAGAATTAGGGGTTGTTTGAATAGTTTAAGAATTTTAATAATTAAAAGGTGGAGCGTCAATTCTTCGGGTGTAAGTAAATATATGTATGTTATAGTGGTCCTTACATTGTATTACTGAAATGATAATAATTTGATATGACATAATTCTGTCTTTGTGTCACCGACGCGGCTGAACGTAAATTTCAGCACAACGCTATTAAAGACAAGTCATTTATGAAAACATTTTACAGGCTAGGGGCGATTATCCGGTGGGTAGGACATGGCTATCAGTTAGTCGGACCGAGTTCGATAATCACAGTGGAAAATATTTCAGTATAAATTGTGTTTAATTAGGGTCTAAAGAAACCAACCCACCCTACACAGATTAATAGGTTTTATTATTTTAATTAAATGAAATAAATAACTTTGTATATACCACTATATAATCACAATTATCGACGTGTTTCGAAACCAATGGTTTCCTCGTCAGGATAATAAGACCATGAACATTAATTATCATCCTGACGAAGAAACCATCGGTTTCGAAACATGTCGATAATTGTGATTATACAGAGGTGACACAAATTTATTTGTTTGATTTAATTTAAAATGATTTTGCGAAGATTGAAGAAGTTTATTATTTTACTTTTTAATGCTTGTGACTAGGTACTTTATCACCTGAGGAAGAAGTCCCCAGTATAGTTAAAAGCCTCTGCATTGTCATAAAGTGTACCTACTTACGAGAGGTGTGTTATGTAACAATGAAAGGTTTTGAAAATTGTAACGATGCCAAGCTTTGGTTCAACCTACGTACATAAAGAACAAGATTTTGTTTTAGAACCTACGTAATGTTACGTAGGTGGGGACAAAATTTTTAAGTTAGTCTGAAGAAAGCACGATACCATTCAATACATTAAAAATAATGCATAATCTACTTATACATATGTTAGACCGATGGAATAATCCTGTGGAGTGGTACAGGTAGTTTATTCAAAATTATTGTCGACTCGATCGCAAAGCCAATAATTTTCGTCTATAAATCAAATGAGTCGATACTTTATATCCTCTTAATCTGGAGTTAAGTTTGTTAATTTTCAACAGGTGCTCACCGTTGGTGTCGATGGCAGTTTATGGTACTTGCCGATACTGGTGACGTTCTGACACCATTCGTTATTGCTCAAGAAGGCACGTGCTTCCGCGCGGGGATTTCCTTTATTGCTAATAAAATTTTATGTATCTTCAACAATTTCTTTTATTTTCGTCGAAACTGGGATTCTTTTGCATCAGCGGTATAACATTAATGCAATTTGAGAAAATGTAAAATTTTAGGAATGAAAATTTAGATAAGAATACTTTTTTTAGAATTTATAATGTGGAATTTTGGAAATACATATATCAGTTTTGAGGTTACCAATGATGAAGGTAGTAGTAGAAGTAGCAAGAAGGACCGCAAGGCATGGCGTTTTTTGGTTAAAAAAACATTTATTGTATAGGTGTGAAGATTTTTCAAAGTTCTTTTAAAATCAGATGCAAAAAAGAGGAAAGTGTGTAAGGCAGGAAATAAAAAATCTACTTAGAAACAGTTCAGAAGTGGACCATATTAAAAAAAAATTAACGATAACAAATTAACGAAAGAAAAAAGTATTTGATGTTGTTAGCTTTTATTTGTAAATATAACTGAATAGCGAGGTTTTGCGAAGCGCAATATTTTGAATTTCCATCCTCTTTTTTTGTTTCAAAATATTCCCTTGGATTAATCCCATCGAGTTCGAAAAATTAGTATTTTGGTGTGAGCTTCACATAAAAATAAACCAAACATGAAATCGACATCAAACGACCAAAAAGCTAATTTAAGGTAAAAATAAACGACCGGTAATCTCTAGTAGATGTAGGAGAAAATAATAATAGCGCTCGAAAACATTTTACATTATATTCTATTAGGAACATCCAATTCAAATTCGTAACGACTTTATTTGGCGAACTCGCTCATGTATGCCTCCCCACACGCCTATGCCCTATGTACCGAGCCATGTACAAGTACCATGTAGGCACTATGTATACCGAATGCGTTGGCTTGTCAGACGCTATGCCAATGGGTTAATCTATACTTACCGCTTCCTTTCAAAGGCATAATTTAAACGCTGGAGCGCCAATTTCGCCCCACCGAAGTTTCTAAATGTGTTCGTAACGATTCCCGATATTACAAGGCTTACAGTTAAACTTAAACCGAAATACCGGCGAGCTGAACCAAGGCTTAAAAAATACAAAATGTCACAATAAAGGAACGTTATCGATAAATGGCAATAAACATTAAAGCAGCCTGCTCAATTGTTATGTGAAGGGAACATTATTTTATTTTAATATTATTTAGGTAGGTATTTACTTTATAGTTTGTTAAAATATTATTCACCGCATTTAGTAAATATCTAGTATATATTTTGGTGCGGAATTTTGATTTGATGTTGTGTATTGGATATATATTTTTTTAAGGGCATTAAATTTTAAATTCTCAATTAAATAAATAGTAATATAAATATTTTTTTTTTTAAAAAAGAAAGACAAACATTCCCGAATTACGAATAACCTGACAATATTGAAAACCTTCAATAAGCGGAAGATGTTGCTTGTGTTGTGATGGAGAACTTAGCCAATGATTATGCGCATATGTTGTGGATCTAGAATTAAATAAATTAAAAACAGATATTTGTATATAAACATGTATTTATAAAATATCTATATTAATCATAAAATATTTTATTTTAAGAATTTGGGTTACTTCACAATTAATTAATTAAAAATAATTTATAGTATATTTGCGGCACTTTCCGGAGTGAAATATACTCTCAATATCGGCCATGTGTCAGACTACTATTCAAAAATGAAACGGTGTTTTATATGGCTTTACAAGAGTTTGGTGATCAGATCTAAATAGGGAAATACTTCCCTACCATTCTCTTACCTATCTCCTTTCACTCCCTACTACCTCCAATGAGAGCATTTGGGACTTGGAACTCTTGTGCGATATTCAAGATTCAAAATTGTTGTGCTAGGCTGACCTTGCTTTCTTTCTTGACCTTTGTACTTTTTTTATTTATTTTAAAAACAAAAATTCTAATACACAAACTCACCAAATATTAATGTAACCTATATAGGTTTTATTACTTTCAATTATGTTCATATACCTACATTGGCTTTGATGAATTGGTTTTAAAAATGAGTATTGAAGGCACATAAAACCTATATGTTTCTCAAAACTATATACCTTGTATTTGCTTAGAAAAGAGTTAAAAAGTATCAATTTTTCATAACTTGGAATAAAATTTCCACACCTATGCAATCAAGTTTATTAAACCTTTCAGACCCGATTTAAAACTGGCAGTGGTAGAATATGTCCGATACTTGGTTACAATTGGTGGAGCTATGTAAAAATCTTTAGTTTCTCAAAAATAATTCATTACTTTAGTTTGAACTTTAATTTGAAAGAAAATTAGGCCTTAGAGGGCGTACTCGTATACTGTTTACCAAAAAATTTACATTGATTCAAACCTTATATTTAAAAAAAAACGGAAGACATAATCCTATCAAGATTAAACACGAAAGTCACCTTCCAAAAATTAAAAATATAAAAAATTGGCAGTTATACCATAAATTAGAAAATGAAAACCGCCAAATAAGCTACTCGTGATAATGGGGAAAAAATCACATTCATACACAATATATAGTGGGTGCGAAAGGGTTACGCTTTAATTTTCATAAAATACGCGGATCGGTAAGGTTTTTATTAAATGTATTTTTTATTAACACTTTGTGAACATAACTTTTTTATTTGTTTATTTATTTCGTACAGGATATAAAATGTTTAGATAAGTAGTTGACAAAAATGAACCACTGAAATTTGTAGGACTATTGTTAATTTGCTTGTGTGGGCATAATTTCCCCGCTCTCCCGGTTTTTAAAATATATATTTTCTAGCAATATTCCACGAAAACGACAAAAACAAATCAAATTAAAATGTCTTTCATTTTGATCAGGAACATTATTAATAATATATGACTAAACATGTTAACGTTTATAATAATTATGCCAAGGTCAATCACATCAAACAGGCTGAGTGGCGGGTGACTTCAATCAGCTGCAAACCGAAAATTAATTATTATTAATACTTTAGTCTGATTATGAACGATCTAATTAAATGGCGTACCTATGTAGTTATGGTAAAGAAATGTATTTGTGACTTAATGGCAGGATTTTATCATTTATTTATTTATTTATTTTTTAATTAATTTATTTATTTATATACATATATATATTTTTTTTATTTATTTATATATTTATTTATTATTTATTTATTATTTATTTATGTATTTATTTATATATTTATTTAAACGCCTTTAAGTATCTTACAACTTTGTTTGTATATATCTTTGAACTTGGGTTTTAGTTAAAAAAAAAAACTTTATTTTCATGTTTTTTTCTGTACTATTTTTATTCTGTTTTATTTTACTATGTGTGCAGTATCTCACATTATATATTTTTAATATTAATTTGATAATATGTTCTATGTTTAATATGGAGCTCGTGGGATTGCACCACCCTCCCCGAGATCTGGAATAAACAATAAAAATAAAAAATAAAAAAAATAATAGAAATATTTTCAAAAATAACATCGTAGTTTTATTTGCCATTCATTGGATTCTAGGAATTGGCTATGTATAGTTGATTTGATCATTTTGAAAAATATTGTGCATTTATTAGGTAACACTCTTCTCCTGATAGTTTTGAAATCTGAAGTAAGTTGTTTAGAATCTGCAGTGAAATATAAGTTAGAAACCATGAAAAAGAATGGTATCATGCCTAACAATGATTGATGTGATTGAGTTATGTTATTACAGCCTTCTTACAACTATATTCCTTGCAGTTGAACACATCTACTACTTCTAATGCCAACTGCATTGCAATCTAGGTATAATAAATAGGTAATATAAAGAATGTCTTAACCCGGGAAAAATCTTTCGTGTTTTATTAATAGAATCCGAAGTTTTTTAGGTACGTATTTTTATGTGACACCGTTAGCACTTGTCGTATAACTGGGGAAACTGTATCGCACCAGCACAATTCATAACATTTCTCTATGGGTGGCCATCGTACAATAAGAATCGATGTCGTTGAGTTATACTTGTTAGATGCGTAGATACTATTTATATTATTTTTGAAAATCGTGTAACAACATGGTCATGTGCCTAGTATTGTGGTCGTATAATCCTCAATTCATGTAACAAACAAATCAATGAATAAAAAAACTTAAATAAAAAAAATAAAGGTATATATTATTTTGTGTGGATTTTTAAAATAGCTCATCAACAGTTACTTTTATCATCAGAGTTCTTTTTATTGTTGTATAATAATTATTAAACCTTATTATTAAAATTACACAATATGATCACGATGATAATGAACTGAACAAAATGAGATGTTGATGAGATGAAAAAGCAGGAGTGAAGGAATGGGGAATTATTTGAATACACCTGGCGGGTGGTTAGGGACTCACTTGACTTACTTTAAAACCAGTAATTCGGGCGATATTTGGAGTAAAAATGTAAATGAAATTTTCGTCTCCGGAGACATTTTTGTTGTTTTTTTTTTCAACTAAAACAACTAAAGCCAGTTGTTTTCGCAGAATTTGAACAATTTAAAAAATGTAATTTTTAATTTTTGAAAAGATTCCAATTAAGTTATGTTATTATATCTCTATTGGCCTCTTGTTTCACATAACTGAAATAATAATTGAATTTTAATTTAACATTCACAGAAACTTGAAAAATAACTCTGAGAAAGAACTGACTGAGTTGGGGTGAAGAAAGGCGGGGATACCTACCACTATGTTACTGAAGACCATCAGATCAAATAAAGCCACCGGATCTAAGTCAAATACGACGTTAACAACCTGTATAGTCGTTGCAGATATTATGTAGATGACGCTACTATCGTTGGTGGTTCATATCTGTTTCAGGGCTGACAATATTTTATTGGTAGGTAGGTAGGTTAAAATATATAATTTTATTTTATATATTTTAATTATTTAATACATTTAATTTTATAGATATTGAATTCGAACCTGGGGACACTCGAGCATAATTAATATCAAATACATTCGAAACTTAAAAACTGCCATAATTTAAAAAATTGTCAAACCTAACATTTATAAACAAAGAAACAATTTAAAATAACTGTATGGGTCTGAGGGCCTACTTCCAATTAAAGGGCTTCTCTGGTACATTATAATTATGGACAATTCAGGAGAAAGCGCGTATAACAAGTTATTGGTGCATAGTCACACAACAAGATTTACTGAAAACGAAGGCTTAAAAATACCACGAATAACAAATAAGTATGGTAGCAGAACGCTCGAATATATGATACCTGTAATTTATAACATATTTCATAAAAACATTAAAATTAAAAAAAAATGAGAAACCCTGCCCTAAACAAAAAAGTGGCTAATAAATGAACAACACATTTATCTATCCTAAATCTTATATTAGGTATAAATATTGTAACAAGCTAAATTGTATTATGTAATAATATTAAATGGTAGAACCTACAGACAAGCTGACCTATCACAGCTTTGTGGGACTACCCATATTTTATATTGTATTCGATGTAATTATATGCAAATTTAATAAATAAATTAAAAAAAAAAAAAAAACTTTTTCTGTTTTTATGTATTTTTTGATAACATTCGAGTATCAATTTTTGGCTTTACACATTGTAAACACAGCTTTTCGGCTGTCATAAAGGTTATTGATAAATCAATCAATTTGTAGGTTGAACGACTGGGATGCCACACACAAGCAGTTTAAAATAAGGTTGAAAAATCGATCGGGAAATTGTTCTAGTACAGCCGACACGACTATGAAAGAGTGCTCCGCTTATGTCAGATGAGTTATCCCCCTGGTACCCCGTATGCAGATGCAAGCCCCAGCCCTGAGAAAAATGGCCACATGGAGCAGCATTAATTTTAGCGCCTTAAAAAAATTATGACGCGTGGCAAATACCAAATGGCTTCAAACCCATGTGATTGGTATAAGTGAAGTTCCCCAATTTGATGTTGTTTGAATGGTAGACTATGGAAAAAAAGACGCGATAGTAAAATACAAATCCGGAGTAAAATTTATTTGATTAGTGCGTTTCACTTTTTATTCGTTTAAAAATCTGCATTATTTTGCTAATCGTCGGTTACGTTTCTGATTGTTGCAAACGGAAGTGGCGCCTGCTGTTATTTTCAAAAAGAACCGTTGAAGCTTTCAAACAGCATCCCCGATGAGAAAATGTTAAAAAAAAAATTTACAAAACTTTTTACAATTTTTACAACCCATTTTCAGAACATTTTTTTCCAATTTTCCCGAAAGAAATTTTAATTTTTTTTTGGGATCAAAAAATTTCTTACTTCACATAACAAAATGAAAAAAGAAAAATGTCTTTTCAACTGACATAACGTTTAGAAAGGAAATATAATCATTCGTTGAAGTAAAACTTATTCGGTAGGTATTACTTTTCAAGCGAAGGCGAGAACCCTTCAAAAATAAAACCAAACACAGATGGCAGCATTTGTACCGATATCCGAAAGTCATTTCCAAACATTTCCGAACGTAAATTACAAAGGTTTTTTCTGTCCGAAAAACTTCTGAATTACTAGTCATATCGCGCCTAAAGAAATTTTACATCAAAAAGATCAGTTTCCTAAAGACGTAAGTACAGTTCTTCACTAGAAACAATATTATGTAAAAGTGAAGTCGAAAGTACAGTCTTTGATATAAAAATCATATTTTGTAAGTGAAGATGATATTTTTGTCACGGTACTTTGTCCCGGTGATTTTACTGCCACTGGGTCGCCCGATATTATTTTTTCAAGGAACCGGCTTTTTTTGGAATCGGTTTCTTTTGGATTTTATAAAATTCGAAAAATTGAATAAAAATGAATAAAAAATGTATCGAAAATGATATATTATAGAAATGTAAATCTTGAAATTTTAGAGCTCTTAAAGGAAGGTTAAGGGTGAAAAAAACGAATTTTATGTCAAAATTCACAATTTCAGTGGGGTTATTTAATTTTTTGAAATCTGATTAAAACGACATACCTACTCTATTACGTAGGCAGTCACTTATAGTTTTTATTGAAGTACAAAATGAATAGGTACCTTTGATATAAGTAAATTTTTACACACATTATAAAATTGCTGTTATACATACGAAGGGGCAAACCACTAGGGAAATTCACTACATTGGGCGAAGCGAATCAAAAAGCTGCCGGCAGGGCCTAGCAGCAAAAAACTCACGGAAACGGTTTTTTATTCGCTAGTGATAATTGCTTTTTTTTTCTAAGTGGTAGAAACATTCAGTTTCGCCCTGGTGAAAGACCACCATTCATGAGATTGGCTTTAGCCATGGTTGGTGACCAGATTTTAATAACCAGATATTTCTCCCATCTTACTTTCCCCGTGTCATTTTTTCCCCACTACCAATAGCCTCAAGATTTTCCCAATTGGTGATGCTATTTTTTTCTCTGGTTCCAGACGGTTGGGATCAATTGGAGTTTTTTTTGCGATTGGTACAAGCATTTAAAAGTATGGTTAAAGAGAGTTCATGGAGGTCAAAGTGAGATGCTGTGGTTACAAAAGATTAAGAAGGTATTAAAGACAGACATACCGCAATCTGTCCCACTATTGGACTATACAAAACACAGCTTTCTGATGCTCCGATACGCCTCGGTAGGAGATAGAGAATTCGAGTCATTGATCCCTCTTCGCCGAGATCAGACACGCTTCAGTTTTTAAAATTTGTAGACTGAATTGGCCCTTCCCCAGGCACGAACCGGATTATTGACGCGAATAGGATTTTAGAAATAACAATATTGTGCTTGATTTTTACGAAATTATATTGAAAAATAAAGTTTAAATATATTTAAAGTTCTCCGGCATCCACTAATATAAAAACTCAAAAGTTTCCGTAAAAAGAGTCTGACAGATGACATACTTTTTAAAAAAAGAAATCGGTACACAAAATTTGGATAATTGTGGTTTTACTTATACATTCGATTTTCTTCAAATTAAAATTATTACTTGATACTGTAGAGTATAAAACTGAATATAAATATAGTGGTCAAGAAAGAAATTATTTTGTTTTGAAGAGTTTTAATTTTCAATGTACTTTCGTTACTTAAATTTTAATTTTTCTGCTACCAGTTCCGACACATCCGTGCCATTAACTAGCAAACTTAAAACTCTTCAAAACAAAATGCCTAGAAATTGTTACATAGTTAATGCCCAAGAAATACAAAAAACAAATTATTATTTTATTTCATGATATTATTATCAAAAACAACCTTATTTTCTATCCTTCAAATCCAGACGTGTTTACCGCAAACGCAAATCAAAACAAGCAAAATTGGAAGAATTCAGTGAGACTCCCAAAAACGCCCACTCTGCGAGGGATTATTCAGCTTACTGCCCTTTGCGTGTGGCCTGGCGATTTTAATAATCTTATTTGTTGTATCGTAAGCTGTCTTTATCGTCAACATGGGGTCCGGTTACCTACTGGGCTAATGCGCTTGTATACGGCCAGTGTAACTTACTGCCAATAAATACTTACATACGTTGACTTTTATGCTTCACGGTCTGTAGGCGGCAGCGGGGATTTACGACGCCCGGGTAGCCGCTCTGTACGGCAATACACCGACACGCGCGTCGCCTATACCGCCCCTACAACACCCTTTCACCAGCGCAGCGGGCTAATGTGTTATTAATGCGTAATGTGCATCCGCAGAAAGTGATGCCCATTACGGGACAAGCTTTATAAGCAAGTTCACAGGTCTTCCACAAGAAACAAGTTGTATTTATAGCGAAGGTCGCACGTGCGGCATTTGGTTTCAGAAAATCTACGCCATTTTCCATCGCTACTGCTGTTCAATATACGAAAACAATGTGCAATAAAGTTGTGAATGATGAATACTTAGAGCAAGTTGATGAGTTTGTATATTTGGGAAGTATGTTAATGAGAGATGGGAAGGCTGATAGGGATATTGAAAGAAGGGTAAATGCAGGTAACTCCATTAATGGTGGACTGAATGCTGTTGGCGCCAACAAAAAGCTGTCCAAAGAAGCGAAGCTAGCAGTTCACAATGGAGTGCTGGTACCTACCCTGATGTATGGCAGTGAAGCATGGAACTGGCAGAGAAAGGATGAAAGTAGACTGAATGCTGTAGAAATGAGATCCCTGAGGCGTATGTGTGGTAAAACGATGTATGATCGTGTGAGGAATGTGGAGATCCGAAAAGAATGCAAGGCCGATGTGAGCGTCATAAGTAAGATTAAAAAAGGGACGCTTAGATGGTTTGGACATATAGAGCAAATGAATGAAGAAAGGAGTGTCAAGAGAATATATGATGCGAATGTGAATGGTATAAGAAGTCGAAGACGCCCGAGGAAGACATGGCACGATCAAGTGAATCAGATACTTATACTTAGAGTCGGGCCATGTCAAGAGTCAGAATAATAGAAGAGGATGTATGATAAGATGTATGAATGTGAATGAGGCGAGGAGTGTATGCCAAGACCGAGTTGTTGAAACGGCGTGATGGTTAGTTAGTTAGTTAGTTAGTTACTGCTGTCCCACCAAGCTAGCTTTATGGGGACTACTACAATATGGTAAGCTTTTATCAGCTTATATTATAAGCTTAAATAGTATGCTTGTACATCGTTTAATGTATTATTAATGCATGTTGTCCATTCTCTGAAAAGGATGCCCACTTCAGTATTAGTAAAGTATGCTCCTAAAGTGCATCCGCAGGAACCAATGCAACTCTCAGACATTAAAAAAGATGAGTTCCCTAAAGACGCAAATACAGTCTCCACTAGAAATGATGTTTTGTAAAAGTTAAGTCGATAGTAAACAAGTCATCATTTTTTTTTTAAATACGAGTTTGGTTTAGACCACACGACTGAAGTAAATACTTCTTTAGTAATCTAATCTTCTTCCTGGCATAGAATAAAACCCTTCCAATCATCAATGTTTAAGAATCTATATTGAAGATTCGTTTGGATTGTTATCATCATCGTGACAAATCAGTCGTTTCAAGGTACTGAGTTCGCACACTCTAACGAAAATTTGATTAATTTTATTATGAGACTGTTCATTTAATTCTTACAAAGTTTAAAATAAATGCCAGCACCCATTCCAAACGTCATTACTATGGATTTGGGCACTGTTGTTACGATTAGATTGTGAGGAACGAACCTCAAAATTAATTTTAATTTATTATCATTCGCCTCCATAACGTTCGTAACGCCCGATATTACGCCTCACGTAACGCTGTAATTTCCGTAGCGCATTCGCCAGTTTACCCCTCAAGTGTGCGAAAAGAAGTATTTACTTCAAAAATCATATTTTGTAAGTGAAGGCGGTTTTTTAAGATCACTGTGGAGCTGTTCCGTAAAGTAGGTTGCCAAATTTCTCAATTACATGTCAAATTAAAAGGGTTGTTTCTAAAAGATTGAAAGTAAATATGAGTTGTGGACGGAATTTCTTTACCAAGCATAAAAAGAAAAATATTTTTAAGTAGGTATATGGAATTATGGGTTTTTTTTTAACTAAAAAAAACAGTTGAGGGAAATGTTGTTAACTCTGAATTTGAAATTTGAGACCGACAAAAATGTAGGTCCTAATGGCTACGTTGTTGGTTGAGACGCTATAAGTAAGTCAAAGGATCCTAGGTTCGAGTCCCTTGTTCTGTTTATTGTTTCTTTTATATTTATTGTATTACCTTCTACTTCAATGAAAAAAAAGTTCGGCTCTGTTGAAACACTATGCAAACTAGAATAAGATATGGATGAGTTAAGATTTCGGATTTAGTCTATTTCACCCTCCGATCAATACTGGAATGTAATTATTAAGAGCCATTAACCAGCGGCTGAGAATAAAAGTTTAAAAATGCTTGCAACTGTACAGGGAGGTTCCAAAGAGAAAGATCGATTATTTCTCGTATCAAATTTTTTAAATTCAAAATTTAATATCGATTTATTTCATTCAAAACGTGCTTCAATACATACCTACAGGCTTTAATACATACTTACATTCAAGTAAGCAATAAAAATGCTCAAAACGCACGATGATAAGTGTGTAAAAAAATTCTGAAAGATTATAGTTTGTAAGACCTAAAATAAATAGAAAAACTGAGGTATTTTCGTCACAAACCACGTTCCCGGATTTATTTTTTTATGATTTTAATTGAACTAAATTTAAAATTTTGAAAAATGTCTTTACTGGATCATGTATTCATTTCTTTTATTGTATGATTAAATGATTTTAAATTTGTGTTGTATAATACAATATTTCCTTTGAAAATTGAGGAAATCTGCCAACCCTCTAATACCCTCAAAGAAAGGAATGTATTTCAACTATTGATTTTAATATTCGTTTTTTGGTATTTTCTAATAACTTACTTAGAAGTCACTAGGTATAATATTAGCCCAATAACTTAATTGTGTATAAAAAAAACCAAAACTTATAACGAAGGCATAATAAATATAATGGTTTAACGCCGTATGGTTTGCTTCTACGGGAGTCTGAACTATTTTATGAACTTTCGACCCTCGAGCAACATACATTAAATAATGGGACATTTCCATAAGTGTTATGACTTTTTTGTAGTCACCAGCTGTGACGGTATTGATACCCACCGAACCTTTTATTCAGACAGTTTTCCAGCTACTACGCCGATTGAATTCAGAGGTGGATAGCAGTTAATTTGCCAAAAAGTATATAAATTGTTCAAAATATTTTGTGTTCCCTGCTTTCTTTCAGTCGGGAATAACAAACAAGCAGACGATTCAGAAAATATTGGCCCACTTAGCTCTCAGTGGCGCTACCGTTCGTAAGAGATTGACGCATCTCGCAGAGTAGCTTCCCGCGGAATCCCGTATATGGAAACATATATGTCCTTATAAGAATTTGCCAGCATACGGAATGAGGCACTGATGACGCATTACGGATAACAACCTGTCAGCACAATAAAAAAATGTGTATCTTTTATGAAAAACTGTGACATATTTCATCCGCTGTATCCCGGGAACTCCATGTGTATAGAATGTTCGCGCGATAGCACGTAAAACACAAATATAATGCTGCGAATAAACACGATCTTCCGAGGAAATAGTTCATAACGAAAGTGGGAAAAGCGATGTTTTTCTGCCCTCTACCGAGGCGCTACGTGTGCGACTTGTAATACGACATGAAAACATACGTCACACAATTTTAATATAATATTTTATGTTCCTCGTCTGGATGAAGTATTTTACTTTCCACAATATCTTACTTACACTTCATGGTCGTGCGACGTTTATTTTGGTTTTCCAAGCAAAGGTATTCAAATGACAACACTCCCAAGTTCTTTCTGTTGTTCCCGGGACACTATTCTTTTCTTTAAAAATAACTGGCAGACAAACGTTTACAACCGAGTTGAAGTTAACACATGTTTTCTCGAAATGGACTAGCAAAAAAACACAGTTAAAGTTATGCGCAGTTACAACCGATCACCGTTTCAAACTTGTTAGTAGTATGTCTTCGGGAAACTTATTTCGCTCCTCTTTTTTGACTTTGGGTTGTAAAGTTCGTTTCCATTCGCAATGATAGTAGGTACCTATGTAATACAAAACTTGTTTGATATCTTGCTATGTGACATATTCACACGTGCTTTAGGTCAGCCATATTTGGAAATATTTAGCAACATTAGCTTATAGTAAAGTAATTAATCTAGTCGTAAAGGATTACAAAATTAATAAAGTAACTACTATACACAAAGATAAAATGATTTAAATAACAAACCCAATTATTTAAATAACAAACCGCTAATTATGCATAAAGTGAATGATATGGAAAGATTATTAATTGTGGGGCTTAAAAGCAAAAACGCCACTCTCCATAAATGACGAAATTGAGTTATAAATGCCAATCTATGTGCAATGTCCGTAGCTACAAGATGGTTTTTGAGATAAGTATATAATATGAGAAAAATTAACCGCAAATCATGGAAAAATCGAAATGAAAATAGAGTTTAGATGAAAATCACCACTCTCCACAGCGATTAACAAGCAAAATAACCACTCTCAACAAACGCCAATCTTACAAGCCTGAATTCAAAATAAATTCAAAATGACCAATGAACACATAATTACAACATTTTTTATTATAATATTTCACTTTGAATTATACATTTTAAGATTTTACTAAAAAATTACACGAAAAATGCGAACCATTCTTTGATTGGTTTTTCGTCATTTACAGAAAACAGTACTTTTGGAGAGTGGCGTTTTTTCTTCTAAGGCCCTCAATTAGTCGTTACTATCGTTCACAGGAAGGAAAATACATGTCAAATAAAACTTTAAACTATTATGGGTCTGTGTTTCTATTTATTATCTTACTAATATTATAAACGCGAAAGTTTGTATGGATGTATGTGTGTTTGTTACTCTTTAACGCAAAATTTGCTGAATGGATTTTAATGAAACTTTACAATAATATAGCTCATACATCAGAATAACATATAGGCTTTAATTTATAAAGCTAGCTTTTAATTTTAAATATATTGAAAATAATAATTATTGTTTAATAGAAAATGTCAAAATTTGAGAATGACATTTTGAGAAACAATGATTGTTCTATTTTAGAAACTATTTAAATAAGTGAATTTATTTGAAGTACTCGCCTAATACTTTAAATCGAATCAAGAATTATACATACTTTAAATAAATAGGTTAAGAATTTAAGGTTAAGATGGGACCTAGGAAAAGAAAATAGATTAGGTACTCGAAGTACTAATCCTACGCAGACGTAGTCGCGGGCAGAAAAGCTAGTATTATTATATATTTATTATATTATCTTATCATTTTAATCTGTAAACTTTAATAAATAAACTTCAGACAAAATACTTTAGAGGCCATTACTTAACTGGAAATAACAACGTTACCACGAAATTCATTGAATTTATTTACATTTTATATTAAATGTGTTGCAAAAAAGAAGAATTCTTCTATCACTACCAACGTGGCAAGTATTTTTCGCATGCTTAATAATTTACACAAATTTAAATAAGTACATAAGTTCTCAACATACTTGAGCTTTGAGCTTACCCCTGGTTTTTTAAGTCTTTTTAAAATATAAGTTATACCCACTACGAGGGGTTTATCTTGTAGAGAAAAAATGATAAAAAAAGGTCCAAAGAAAAATACTGCATAATTTAGGCACGGGAGTGTTCAAGACTCACGCGGAATTTCAAACCATTCGCATTCGGTTTACCCCAAGACTTATATTATTCTTTCTTATGGTACCTACCTACTAATTATTTTACCTGAATAATCATGCATAATGGTAGCTGTTTTTATACTACCTAAGGGAGTTTTTTTTAAACCTTCATACTATTAAAAGACGGCCTGGTCGAGGGGTAACGCTCTCGACTCCCAATCCGAAGGTCGCGGGTTCGAACCTGGCGTGAGCAAATAAATTTTACTTGGTAATTTTTGTTATTCAGCAATTAATTAATGAAAAATAATTTATAGTATATTTTCGCCACGTTCCTGAGTATAAGATATTCTCAGTATAGCCCTGGTGTGAGACCACCATTCAGAAATTAAACGTTGCATTTAATGACTTTAGCCGTGTTTGGTGACCAGATCTGAATAGCCAGGTATTTCCCCACGTTCCTCTTCTCCATCTCCTTTCCCTCCTCACTTCCTTCAGCAGTTGGGAAGTAACTTGTACGGTATTCATATAAAAAAAAATATTTCAACTACTAGGTTGGTTATATTTTATTTTATGGTCAAATTTAATTCACGTGTTAAATTTAACCTACCTTAAGGTAAAATCCTTTTGAATTTTCAATAAATAAGTCACCCGTCATAAAGTCACCAATAATAAATGCGTTTTATCTAAGAAACATGCAATCTGTTTGTCAGAAACCTCAAATCTATAAATAGGGTTATAAAAAAATTTGATTTTATGTGCGAAATATCAACACCAAAAATATTAATTATTATTTTCAGCCGGCATTGTAATTTGCCTAAAAAGCTAAAGAGCTTAAAAAATCAGTTATGGGATGTAATTTTGTCCATACGTGTTTTTTCAAATGTTTCCAGCTTTTACAATTTGAAAGGTTTTCATGGCCATTATATCAAATTATGGAGAGAGGAAAAGAGAATTTTTAGTTAAATGTGTTAAAAAAAATTGAGATATCAGGCGAACGTATTTCCGTTCGAACCGGGCGTCGCAGGTTCTATACCCTGCTAGCTAGCTATCCTTCATCATTGAGTAAGAAACATTTTACACTTTTAATTTTGAATGTAGGTACAAATCAAACGTTGTCAGATTAAGGCTCCGTCAAACAGGAGGCGTACTTACGGCGCATCAAGGCGTCAGCGTAACGTCGCGTACTTTCTATTTGAACGGCTTCGACGCGCAAGCCAGAGCGTTCGGCGTCAGTCACTGTCAGTCGGTCTTCGCCACGATGTCCAGCGATTCAGATGAAGATAAGTTGTTACTGCTGTGTGCATTATCACGTTTCCGTAGTAATCAGTGGCGGTTTTCTCTAACGTGCGGTTGTGCGGTGAACCCCCATTAAAAATATGATAAAATAAAACAATCTAGTTGTATAGTAATATAAGCGCATCACAGATAGCTCGACATTAAAATTCCGTCTTTTAAACTCGCGCCACCGAAAAATACGGTACCTATCTATTCCCATTTTGTGCGCGTTGCGATCCGCACACATTTGTCCATACGAAAAATCATAGCCGATACGAATCGTTGTGACGGTAGAATGGAAAAAAACTACGCAGCTTGGTGCGCTGCTCACGAGTCAAGATGTCACGTGACCTCCGAACTTTGACGAGTCTCGCCGAAATGAAGCCCGAGATTGTCGCAGGATGACCGGCTGACGGTCGACTTTTGCACCGACGGATGCAAGTTAAATGTTATATATTATGGTATTTAACTTTGTAGTCATTTTTGTACTATTTTTATTTTCTTGTTTCTGCATTTCTCCAACCGTTTACTAATGGCATTTGTAAATCTACTATTGAAGTGGACCGATTTTGACTTCTGTTTTCGTATTTTTTTTTTATAGATAAGTAGTTATATCCCTTAGTTACGAGTACATTTACTAAAGTTTCGGCAAACAACGTCGCTAGTTATGCAATTTTGTGTTGAGCTTTCCTAGTATTGTTTCGGCTTTCAAATTGAAAGTGGTTGCGTTTATCGGTTGTCGCGAATATTCTGTCCTAATTTTTTCACACAATGACGGAATACAGTGTTATATACAAAAAATAACGCTAATGCTTATGAAAAAAGTTTGGAAATTAAATATTATTATTTTTTGTATACGTGTATAATCGATTTTTAGTGTAAGTGAAAAAAGCTAATTTTATTTCGTGGCCACCTTTATTTGTGTTTCTTGTTTTTTTTATGTTTTAAAATATCAATTATATTATATTCTACATTCTACGCAATTATTCTTATTGAAAAAAAAACAATAATAATTGGCAACGTAAATTGAGTGTTGTAAAAACCATTAAACAATTTAAATCCTCTAAAACCATTTTGGTTGTTTAATAATTGTGTCGAGGAGTATCAAGTTATTTAAAAACAATAGTACCTATTTAGGTACCCCCCCCCACTAACTGTATTTAATTTGTGTGATAAGAGTAAATTTTGATTAGACAATATATCATTCTTCTCTTGAATTTCTGAACCCCCCGTTAAAAAGACCACGAACCGCCACTGGTAGTAATAGAATATGGGTGCATGATATTAATAAGAAGAGGAAAAAATTTGGAGAATATCATCGTTTATTCCGGGAGGTTTCATCACATGAAGATCGCTTCTTTCAATACTTATCTACGTATGTCACGAGAGTGCTTCGAAGAATTCCAATTCCTTCTGCAACACCAAATAAGCAAATGCACCAAAAATGTACTGTTCCTCGTGTCATAAAAACAAGGATGTTTTTGGACATATTCAATTAACTTTTCGGCAACCATTTTTACCACTGTCAAGCAAGAACTCCCGGCGTCAAAGGAAATTTTGTAACAAAAATACAACGTGGTGTTCTGCCGCGGCGGCAGAGTTTCGCGTATTGCTACACGCTCGCTCTGTTTGACCGGTTTAGGCATGTTCAGTACAACACAACGTAGCCGTTATACGTCCGAGACGTTTTAACGCCTTGCCGCGCGTAAATACGCCTCCTGTTTGACGGAGCCTTTATTTGTGACGCGGGAAACAATTTGTAGTTGTAATGGTAGGTAGATACTGATGAATACGTGTAGGCTTTGGCAGAGATGTTAGAACGCCACACTGCTCTATCTCGGCACACTCTCCTTGCTTTATTCACACTCATATAATATCGTCTCCAAGATACTCTTCTGTTATTTTGCCTCTTTAAATGGAGCGACTGAAGTGTTTGATTCACTTGATCCATTCACTTTCACGTCATAATATTCTCCTCACACTTTTTTCTCGTTCATTTGCTCTGAAAGCCCAAACCAGCTAGGCTAGTACCTTTCTTAATCTTAGCCGTTACGCTTACACCGACTTTGCATTCTTTCGGAAGCTCATAATTTGTAATACAATTTTTTTTCACGCATTCGCCTCAGAAGTTTTATTTCTACTGCATTCAATCTCATTTTCATCCATCCTCTGCCATCCTTTTCATCTATCTTATGCTTCACTGTCATACATCCAGGTTGGTGTCAGCACTCCATTGTGATCTGCTGATTTCGTTTTTTTGGATATTTTTTTATTTATTTATTCATCCATTAATGTATTCAGTATGAAATGTAATATACAGCGGTAATGTATTCTCACGTTAATCCACCATTTAGAATAATGTAGTTATAAGTAAGGAGCATTTAATATTCCCACACGAAGGACCAGTACAAATGGCTGCATATTGCTTACACAAAGTAATTGCACTAGTTTGTTCCGCAGCCAAGTAACGTAGTAGATACCAAGGTGAAGAATTAGCACAACGCTTCCATGCATTATTCGTTTGGGTATTTTAACCGCGGAAAGATACATCGCTATTCGATTAAATATCCCATCCCTGTGCACTTGTTTACAATAATGACTAACCAGGAAACATAAGCGAAAATGCAGCAATATCTATTACACATTTCTTATTGGTACACAATAATACGATAAGCTTTGAATCATTAATTTAATTTTTTCTTTAGTTTTTCATTTTGTGAGACGGGTATCGCAATCATTTATTGGAAAAACAACACTCCGGCCTAGGTTACCCCAAGTGGTTGGCTACGTTTGTTAACTTGGCATAGCTTCCGGGTTCATGGGGTGAGGTTTGTCTAGGTCTTGGCGGCTGATCCTTTTGCCCACCTACTTGAGAGACTAGTTGATCGAGACCTTTTGACCTCTCTTGTCAGACTCTCTCGACACATCACCTTGCACCACAGTGGGAGGGAAGGAGTCATCCGTTCGTCACTCCACGCAGGTTCCTTTCCACCCCTCACACCTTTTCCTTCCCAGAACTTCCTCGCCCTCCTTTCCCTAAAAAGACCCTTCACACAACACCAGCAAAGCTGACACAGGCCCTGAGGGATTTTTTTCCTCCAGTCCTCCTGTGTGGATATAATGTAAAATAATGAATTAATCTTAATATATAAAACCCAGTCCGGTTAGTTACACCATTTATAACTCAAGAGCGGTTGGAAAGGTTTTTATGATCTATGAATTTTGAGATAGTTCTCCATCCCGAATAGCAGAATAACGAGCTCTGGCGTTATGAAAATAGCATAAAAAATTGAAATAGGTCAAACGTGAAATTTTTGAAAAATGGGTATATTTTATGCAGTTCAGCGGCAAGGAAAAAAGGCTGGATAGGGTGGGGAATCCGAAAGGGGCGGAGGGGAATTAAGGAGGAGAATTTACAATGACCAATGGTATAACTCTAGTATATTAAAATAATCTTAGTTTTTCAAAATTTAAATAACAATCTTTCAAAATCAATTAATGGTTTTAAGAAAAAATGAGTCAATACGTCGAGAATTTGATTTAATAAGGACTAATTTCCAGTATTCTCTGGTAATACCCTCTTAAGTTGCATTCAACGCATGCTGGGTCAGCTAGTTATTTATATACATATCCAAACTAGAGTGAAGGTGAGAAGTACCTAAATATTTAAATATGCTTAAACAAGTTGGAGAAAGTTAAAATAAAATTCTACCATGCATTATTAAAAATTCCAAAATTAGAAATAATATTTCAATACGATTTAAACACACATTATTTAAGGCGATCCGCTCACTGAAGAAACTGAAACCAAACTAAAACTTGCTGTTTGCAATGGTTTCCAACCAAACTTCCTACTCAATGTTACGATTTCAATAATTATCTCAGCTTGTTTAACCATAGACGAAGAACAATCAGCTGTCATCGTAACAACTTGCACGGTGAGTTTCGAGTCACTGCTTTCGTTGCCACTGACAATGGGTTTCTGAGAAGTTGTGTAGTGTGCGGACCTAAGAGTATGGATATTAGAGAGACGGCATGTGAAGTGTGCCCGCGCGCTCCAAGTGTGCCTTTTCAAGAATTCTACCCACACAGCTGACATTGGCTGTCACCATGTAAAATGGCTGCTGTCGGAACGTATTAAACGGCCAAAAACCAGTAGCCAATGTAAGCCGTTTGCGTAAAATTCTCGAAAAGGCACACTTGGAGCGCGCGGGCACACTTAACATGCCGTCTCTCTAATATCCATACTCTTAGGTGCGGACCATCACATTGACATACACAGGATAGCCAGCTTAGTTGCAAACTGTTTTTTTTAAGTTGCCTCGTCAGCGGAGGCACTTAATATTACAATGTTGAGAGACTAAAGTTTCTTCATTGCTTTGGTCATGTAATTAAACATTATTACAAATCATAGGTACTTGTAAAATTCATCATATCGGTTAATATTTATAATCCATAATATCATTTTACTTTTATTTTTCTTTGCTCCTATGAGGACTTCTTACTTTTTATATTTTATATTTAAATCTTTGTTCCTTTTAAAGATATCTTATATTTCTACATTTAACTTTTTTTTAATAATTATTATTTTATTCTCACTTTTAACTTTTTTATCTTTGCTTAATAATTTAAAGCTTGTACTTTATACTTTATACTTATATTTTATATTAATTAGTTCTTTATTCCAGAATGTGGGGAGGTGAGTGCAATCCCACACATCCCATAGATAGTATATGTACATATAATATTGAAAAGCATAAATATTTTATAGATGTGAAACGTAAAAAAGATATAAAAATAAAAGTAAAGTAAAAATATAATTAAAAATAATAATAAATGTAAAAATATTATTATATTGTTTTACCCTTTACCTACTACTTATAACCTTACTACTTACTTTTTTTCCTTATATTTAACTTACATTTATACTGTTAGTTATTCTTCATGTTGTTGTACTATTTATATGTTATGTCAATTGTGTTAATGGCACATGTTGTGCCGTATATAAGTAAATAAATAAATAAATAAATTAGGTACTTATCTGATTATTTTACTTCGCCCATTTCCTTCACCTTACGAAATTTACATTTTCTCGCGAAAAAAACATAAGATGAAGATATTTTTGTAAAAAAATAATTGAACTTTTTATCACAACACCCAAATTCACTATGCACATTTTTACTCATGTCCCTTCGAAGATATTTTGAATTTTTTGTATCGACCATAAAATGTCTCCTACGCTTAACGTCTCCGCCTCCCTTTTTGTTCTGCATTGTTATTTAATTTATCAACATTCTTGCACACATTTGCTCCCTCGCGTGAGTAAAGTGATGGTGTTTCGGCACACATAAAGATGGGAGATAGGTAAGACAATACCCGTTTATGGCACGAGAGATGTACTTAAGATATAGACTTTCACCTTACTCAATTATGAAAAAAACAGCGTTATTTAGAAAAACTTCGTAAAACAGCAATAAAAACCCGGAATGGCGTCACTGTCGGCCATTTCATTGTGTTTGATATTTGAAATTTTGAGAATTTTCGCGATGAACAGAAGGCATACATTACCATTGTGACACATTATATGATTTACATAATCTTGAACCAGCGTTTAAATTTTAACATACTATTATGAACATAGTGAATAGACATATCTTATTCATTATAACTTTATTCTTAAAGTGGCTACATTTCTTACTATTTAAATGCGAGAGTCAGTCACTTTGCTCGAACAGAAAAAATACAACGATAATAATATAATTTAAAATGTTGGTAAATAATTTCAAATAGATATCTGACGTTATTATTAGTACGGTTGACATTTAAGAACACGACTCATTCATTCATTTGAACTTAGGAAATCATTCTGACCCATCCGTATACGTGAAATGTTACACTGAGCTACTGCCGTGATATTAACATTTATCAATCGCTCATCGTGCGAGATGCAAATGGAAGTGCCACCATCTGTAATATTTAAATCGAACTATTGAAGTTGTCTTATTATTATTACTCCCATGGAATTAAATTTGATAATTTTTATAGTATTCTATATTATTAATGTTCTAACGTCTGTCGTAGACGCTCGCTCATCGTGCGAAATGCAAATGAAAGTGCCGCCATCTGTAATATTTAAATCGAAATATTGAAGTTTTAATATTATTGCTTTTAGGGGTAAGAGTATTCCTCTCATATTATTCGCGATCTTAATATACAGAATTTCGACTATTATATGTATAAAGTAAGTGTTATGTAGTTTTATGTTCACAGTTGTTAGTTTTGCAAAAGGGCGGAGCCTTCTAAATGGTCGCCAATACGTAAACCGAGCGAAGTATAATTACATGTTATTATATCTAGAAGATTCGAACCTCGTAATTTCCTACTAGGTCAGGAAATGCGTTTGTTCTTTCCACCTTGTTCTTACCTCTGAAGCATATCTACCCTCCACAGGGTGGAAACACAGATAGATCGTTCGGGGTCGTCGACAAGGGCCTTCTTTAACAGAAATTCGGAATGTTTAGCGTGTTACCTGAATACATAAAAATAACACAACTATTTAGAAAATAAAAACAAGAATCATGTCATTCAGCCTCCGCAGAACATGAAAACATATGTACGCCTGTAATGAATATCTACATACCATATTAGGGTAGAGCCGGGCAAGACGCTGTGGGGGGCAAGATGGAGTTGTTGCTATATTGCTTTGTCAGCACCTGCTATGATCCTAATAATTCGTTCATATATGTGCCTCCCCTTCCCGCACCGCCTGCCTTTATCAGTCCGGACAGTCATCCCTTGTTGACGTCGAAAAACCTCTACATCGAGCGTGACATAATGAAGATTATTTGATTGATTATTAGACTGTTTGACTGATTTCCAACATTGACTACTTATTGTCCTCCAGGAAAGAGTTTTATATTTTGCTGAAGTTATAAAGTTACATTTTTATTACAATTTTTAAAAAGAACACGACTGGGAGCATAATGAATTCAGAATGGTTTAAAACAACGTGCGAAAAAAAACCCAATTAAATGGATTTAGAAAATATGGTTTTCTCGGACGATGACTTAAAGACGATGATGCACATAAAACTATAAATATGGAGTATAATTCAGAATCAGTAACACCTACTACCGAATTAGATAAATGCAGCATATAAAAGCATGCCAAATAGGATCTGAATCAGATTAGTAAGCCTAGGTGCTCAACATGGTCACCAGGACATCAGAATGTACCAAGTTGTTGGCGCACCTCCATCTCCATCTATTACCACGGTTTTCAGTCAAGCCACTTCAAAACAGCTTTTACCAATTCCAAAAAAGGATCCAAGGTTAATAGAAAAAATCTAATACTTGTCAAAACCATCACGAAATGGAAAGCGCAAAAAGCAAAGAAAAACTGAGTGAAGTCAAGTTGTCGAAAAAAACGTCGTTTGAAGTTGGCTTTATTGTAATGGGAGATATTTGGAGTCAGCAGAAGGATGGAAAACCACCCAGATATATCAATAGTGGGCTCACTGTTCCTGTGCATGTACCGACGACGAAGACCAGGAGTCAATATTTGTTTACCCCGAGTATGAACCTTAACACCATCTTGCCCAGCGGTCCACCACGTCGCTGGTGGGGCAAGATGATGCAAATGATAGTTTTGTTAAATATCACTTTTTTTTTTCACCAGATTTTCAGGAACAGGTTTAGTTTTTCCCATAGGAAAAACTAAACCCTTTCATACACCTTTCACATTCCATATAAATGAACATCTAGTAAATCCACGTTATGCAAGTGCATTATATAAGTATAATTAATACAAAACAATACAAGAACAACACGTTAATCTACCAAACTATTAAATGGGAATATAATTCACCGTCTCCAGATATTTTCATATCAGAGGGTTCGGCTCTGTGGAATTCCTAATTTGACCGATAAATCCTATCTACTGATCCCTCAATATAAATATTTAAAAAATCTTTCGTAATTCCACATGTATTTAAAATGACTGATTTTTGCATTTTTATATACAAATTCTTTGACAAATCTAATATGCCTAAATTTTTAATAAGAGAGCTAGGTATAATGCCAGTAGCCGAAATAACAAAAGGTAATATGTTTGTAGTCTGAGAATGCCAAATTCTTTTAATTTTATTTCCTAAATCTGTATACTTTCTTATTTTTTCAGAAACAGATTTTTGAATATTACAGGAATTTGGAATAGCTACATCAACAATATAAGTTATTTTTTTAATTTTGTCATGTAAAACTATATCAGGTCTATTATGACCAACTGGTCTGTCTGTTAGTATAGTTTTATCATAGTAAATTTTAAAGAAATTATTTTCTAAAAATGAATTTGGTTCGTATTCATAATATGGTACTATATTATGACAGTCAATCAAGTTATGTTTAATTACCAAACTTTGGTGAATTATTTTTAAAACCTGATTGTGCCTAAATGTATACTCAGATGGCGCTAATATAGAACATCCTGATATAATGTGTTCTATAGTTTCCGGAAAAGCCATACATTTTCTACATAAATCATCAATTTGATTTGGATCTTTGATTATATGCTTCCTATAATTTATAATATTAATTACTCTATCTTGAATAGCAAGCATAAATCCTTCGAAAATAGTATTTTTGAATATTAGATAAGTATTATTATTGTAAACAAGTAAATATGAAAAATGAGAGATTTATTACAAATTTGATATATTTTTACAAACATAATGTACTCAGTTATAAATACCCAGATATTAACAACTGATACCCACAGTTTTGCAAGATTTAAATACATGTAAAAAAACAACGGAATAAAAATGAAATAATTAAAAATAATGAAAAAAATCTATTTTAAATTGTCTTTTAAATATTGTTTTTTAGTTTTCAACCTTCCTACCCAGTGATTTGTTAATTGTTTTCACTTAAATTAAATGAGTCAAAAAAATGAATTTCCCAAAATTAAGAAGTATTAATATCCACTTTGTCGGGCCGTCGGAATGATAATCATTCAGTTGGGGTTGTGCATGCAGTCCTGCAAGCAGTGCTTCAAATCGGATGGTGGGTTCAAATCCGTTTAAATGATCAAATTGGACGCGTTGGAGCAGTTAAAAAAACTCGTTCTCATGCCACCGACAGCAAATAATATGAACGGGTGTGCCGCCGAGTTCCTCGGTGGTGCATCGGCGCACGAATCTAACGGCGCTAACACTCTCGAAGTTAGGACGCGATAAGTTGACTGAAGTTTGGAAAATCAATAACCTGTGAACACGGGTCATCATATTGTATATTGATAGGTTAAGGGGCTGAGGTGTTATTCGTGCACCTTGGAAACAGTGAAAACTTGGGAATATACACCAACTTTCGTTCTTGGCGATACTGAAACATGCTAGATGTATTTTTAAAAGTTTGTTTTTTGCTCTTCGATTTACTTAAATCTTTAAAATTAGAATAGAACTTTAAATTTAAAAAATACCACGCGTTTAAAAAAAAAGTGTGTTCGTCTAACCTTTACGCGCGGTTGAAGTAAAACTTCTTTGACTAAAAACTAAAAAATAAATAAAAACTTACATCTTTTAGGCGGCGGAACATGATTAGGGTATCAATTTTTTCGTTTATAATTATTTATAGACGAAGGGGTAAAATTTTCCTGTTATTCAGCCATTTGAATTCTAAACAACACTATTTTTATTGTCACACTACTGCCACTTTTTACTTCAATAGCTAGAATTCACAAGAATCAGAAAGAAAAAGGGGTTAATATTCATCGTAAAAAATAATACAAATCAAAAGGTTCAACTAAAATCTTTAATTAAATCATATAATAATCAATAAAACACAACTAAAAACCTTTTGAACTTACCTTTTACATTATTAAACAAAAATTAATTGGTGACGTCTGACGTTTGAGTTTGCTTTGACGCTTTGTTATTTGTTTCTGGATTCGCACTCATTATTGCCATACCTACGACGTTACAATGATAAAATGTAAATCGAATGTCATTTCCGTTTTAAAATATTACTTCCGCCCAAAAAAGATTTGAGTTACCCGTCGTAATGCTCCTAAAGAAGTCTTACTTCAAAAAAATATCAGTAGGTACATTATAATTACATTAAGAATTGCTTGGCACAATTGCTCACCAGCCGCCACTGTTTTGAAATTCGATACACACTGTGAAATACTTGTTATCCCAGGAGCTTCACCGAAAAACAATCATTTCAACTATTGATTAAATTGTTAACACCAAAATATCGAAATTAATTGATCGATGCAAGCATAAAAACATAAAACTCAAACACTGCAGGGTTCGTAATTAAGTTAAAAATGAAATTTATTTATTTTGCATACGTTCCCGCCATCAAACCATATAACCAAGCCTGTATATTGACACGTTTTGTTGGTTAAAGTGAGTCGAAATAACCCGTTATGAAGGTAAAATCGCTGTTAAACAAGGCTGTATTTATTCAGTTTAATAACATCGTGATCCACAAATACAGAATTGATATTGCCACCGGTAATGTTGATGGCAAACACATTATGACCCATCACGGGGATCCCGGGGGATCCAGAGGACATCACTATCCCGATTCAACACATATTGTTTTATAATAATGAGCAAATAATTGGTTTCTTGGGTATTAACACATTTGGTAACAAACCATGCTTTATTGTATTGAGGCATATAATAATAAAATCATTGACATATAATCCCGGAAGCACACATTGTTTAGGAGACGATTTTCATTTTTGGCATGAGGTTAATATGATAATTTAATAATTATCATTTGGTAATTTTATTGTCACTATGTCACTTTATTAAATTATGTGTCCACTTTAGATAATAAAAGTCAGACGTCGTAGATTTTTCAAAATCTGCTGTAGATACTGGCCTTTCTCTCGTTTTGAAGGTTAAATATGAAAAATAAATCTCGAAATAAATCTGTAGATAAGCTTAACAAAAAAATCCACGTCGCCCACCCGCCACAGGGCACAGACACTCTTCTTTATGTAATTATTCTGTAATATATAAAGAAAATTGACTTTGTTGGTTTGTGACGGGCGGGTATCGTAGATTTAATTTGTATACTAATCTGCTATTTTATTTTGAGGTTGTTGAAATCTTGCAAACTTGACCTTAAAAACAAGAAAAGGTCACTGTGCATATGAATTTCTAAAAACTACACCCTTTTCTCACCCCTTAAAGCAAGTTTTTTGACTTTCATTTTTTTTGATAATCGGCCCACTTATAAATGAATATTTCAAAGACCACATATTAGTTTACGCCAAAAATTGAGTCCAGTGACGCATGGGAACTTTCTTTTGTATCACAAACCATGTTACACAAACCTAGCGTAGCCGCTAAAATACTTGAAAACTGGGATGTTTTTCTTACCTTGGCGTGAGCAGGCGCTATAGAGGGGGAACAACTTTTTTTGTATCACAAACTATGTTACACAAACCTAGCGTCGGCGCTAAACTACTTAAAAACTGAAATGTTTTTCTTGCCTTGACGTGAGCAGGCGCTATAAAGGGGGAACTTTCTTTTGTATTCTTTTTTTACAAAAGGCATAATTAAATAGATGTCAATAACAACACTTTAGTATATAAAAATATGAATAATATTAATAAAATCAGACAAGGCAAAATTTCAGACAGAAAAAGATTTGGTAAAGAAGTATTGAAACTAGAAATGATAATATATTACGTGAATGCAAATGAAGCGAGAAAGTCGTGTGTCTGGTACGTGATTTCTTGTGCTTTATCCTTTCATTTTACTTCTTCGCGGATCCGGGTGGGGTGACATCGGTGTTAAATAGTATGGTCAAAGGATATGAAAATGACTTTGAGCAGGTAATTGTTAAAATATACTAGTAAGAAAAATTTTCGCGGCCGGTTTTTATTTATTTTGGATTAGAGGCCAAAATACATAACAAAATTATTTTTGTAATGAAAAGGTATATTAAATCCCCTACTTATCTTGTTATTTATACCTACACCGGATTTTATTTGAAATTCAGAATATTTTGTCCTGCGTCTACCTTATCCATTTATTATGCTGGTGTCCAAACTACATTTTAGACATTGGAGCGATTTTTGGCATTTTAAATGTCTCCGATTGCTTTTCAGATATAAAAGCCAATTATCTCTGGATTCGGAAAAAAAATATATTTATAAAAAAATATAAAAAAATTATATATATATTTATATATATATATATATTTGTAGCTCCCACGTTTGTTATTTTGTTCTTAAAACGAAGGTATTGAAATGTTTTATCTATTATAACTATAGATGTCGCAAATCCAACTTCGTAGACTATTTTAGATATTAAAAATATATTTCATAAAATATTATTCCGCGCAGTCTTTTTTCCATAGATGTGTACTTTTCATTATCAAGTATACCATAGACAACATAGAGAAATCGAAAATATTCTATGTTGACTCAAATAAGTACCTCTCACGGCAGTTTCAAAGTAACAAAACACGCAGGATTCGCGCGGTTATAAAACTTAACGATTTTTTAATATTTTTTTAATATATCCTACAAATATCCTACGATAAATACATTTTAATTCATTGCCTATAAAGCGATTTATTAAGTTTTTATGTCTCCATGTTAATATTAGAGGTATGATTTTTTTAATGTTGGCGAAAAATTTTAAAAATTATGTTATCTAGAAATCTTGAGCAATCGAGGCAAATGTATTTATTTCGCGTGGTCGCTCCAGTGGTTAACTATTACAATATAATTAATGTATAATGAGTTTTGATTAATTGGAATACATTTCATAAGATTATAGGTTGCTAAAAACTGCCGACAATTTTGTTTAATGTTAATATATTATTTTTGCTGGAATAAAATCAGTTATACCGAATCATCATAAAGAGGACAATTCCATATATTTTCTCAAACAACTTCACGATCTATTAAAAAGAAAAGTACCCACCTACATAACTCAATTCCTTACCTCACCCGAGTTGACTTTATTACACGTGAACGCGTGTAAAACGTGCAGGACGCATGAGGAATATATTATATTATTTATAGATGCTTTAAAACCACCTCCGCGACTTTTTGCTCCTGGGCCGTACATTCGGCTTCAATAAGGTTTAATTTTTTTTCCGTTGGCATTGCGAGTCCAGGTTTAATCGACATTAAAATGGCTTTGTCGCAGTTGCAACTTAAACTGTTGACTTGTAAATGTTATTTTTTTAACAACGTTAAAGTAAACCATACATTAATGGAGCATTTTTATAATCACATAGACATATTTTTCTAATTATATCTTATAACAGAAACTTCTGAGTTTTGCTTTGCAATGCACTGGAATATATCCATTCAGGGCAATGAATACCTTTAATTCAATAAACCGGAAAGAAAGTATTAAAGTTCTGGTTAAAAATAAGAAATTTAACATGTTCAAGAAATATAATACAAAAAAAAAATAAGATCATAAAAGACTTAAAAAGGTTCACCGCAAGGATTGTACACTGTGATTCTAAGAATGCCACTCATATTTTCTGTACTGTTTGTTATGTTTTCTGTAATTCGAACTAACGGTTGATACAGAAGCAGAGATGAAATTTCAACATACTTCTAAAATTATTTTTAAGCATTTTTTCCATGCAATATTTATTATATTATTTAACTTGAAATTTTCAAGCATTAAGAAAAACGATTATATGAACTATTTAAAAGATGCCAATAACTAGAACCTTTTACATTTTTTTTTGGGTGTTATGCTGTGTTGCGCTACATCCTTCTTTAGCTGACGTCGGATCTGCCGGATCTGCCCTGATGATGGACACTGCGTCGCTGTCCGAAACGTCGGCTAAAGAAGGAGGTAGCGCAACACGGCATAACACCCCAAAAACAAACAATGAAAATGCTTTTGGCCGTGAAAATCTAAAAACGTACCTTTTACAAAATTGATTTATTTGGTTGTAATACGTGAAACATTCATTCACTGAATACCATGGATGGCCTATTACTACTTTTTTTAAAGATTCGATTGACATATACAACAATGTAGAAATAGTATTTTTGTTGGTTTTCTCTTCATTCGAGTTTACAAGTTAGTGTTCCATTCACTGCCGCGCTCTGGCGAAATATAAAGCTCTAGCCCCGGCGCGGCGCAGTTGTTGGAAAGAATTTATCAACTTGTCATCTTTGAGAATAATTCCTCCATTCCCCCCCCCCCCCTCCCCACTCCACCACCAACCAGTTGAGGGGAAAATCGACGGAAGCCGACACCGCGAATCCTCGCAGAGATTACAATGAATATTCAAATTAACTTCTGCAACGGAAGTAACCCCAGGCGCTCGATATCGATCAAATACAAGCCAGGTTAAGTAGTCAAGTCACACTAATTGCAATTAAAAAGATCATTCACAGTCCTTTAAAAGAAAAAAAAATAAATATTCTATTCATTCTGTATTGCAACCAAGGGGTGGAAACCCTTCAAACATTGTTTTTTTATGCTAGAGAATACTGATTAGAAACTTCTTTGTAACTACCTTCACCTTAGTAATAGAAGAAAAATAAATTTGAAAGCTTTACGATCACGGACTATTTTGTAAGTCAAGTTATAAAGGAATCTTGAAAGTCCCGATGCACCACACTAAACAATTCAAGTGTAACGACTGCCGAGCTACGATCTGCCGTCTGATACACTGGGTACCCTCTTTAATGACAACTTGAAAGAAAACTAAGGATTATTTACGTTTTCCTCCCAGCACTTTTCATCTAAAAAAAAACTCTTTTGTTTTTTTCTCAATACATATGTTCTACGTACTTATCTAAAAAATGTAGCATAATTTCAAGCTTCCCATAAAATGTTTGAAAAACGTTGCCGCTAACCAACTCAACATAAATTTATCGTATTAATTGCCTTTACAGAACAATGAATAATGTGTATGCATATTATGTAAAAAAATACAACGTACAACATACATTAGCTAAGATGCGATAAGAAATAAGAAATCTTAGGAAAGCAAAAAATATAGTTCACACTCAACTCGATTGCACAACTGCACACTTCTTGTCCGCCGTGAACTTATTTGCAGTGAGGGTAAAACTGGTATAACATTGCTAATATTGACCGTTCGAATGTTAAACACTTTCTCAAAATAAAGAGCACCATTCACTTTAACTTCTTGGTTAATTTGCTTACATGCCCTTGTCCATGTCCATTCATCCAGGAGTTATTTTAGTTAAAGTCTTACTTCTTGATAGAATATTAGTGTCATTATTTCACAAACTCTTACTTATTGATAGAATTTTTTAAGACAATTTTACAAAATTCAAAGGTAAGTAGAAAAACCGTTCACACTTACCTCTCTGTTCATGTGCCCGTTACATAAAACAAAGCAATAATTTTAAATTACACATAATGAAGGATGGAACATAATAAATAATTAATTGAAGTAAATAATTCTTTACGCACGCTTGACTTGGGGGTAAGCTGGCGAATGTGTAACGGAAATTGAAATGCGTTGAAAAGAGAGAGCAGTGCGCACGCACATTTTCTTTCTCTCTTCCTCTCATAGCCGGTGCATGAAATATTTCTGTCATTATTTTGAAATACGAAATACCAGTGACGCGCCAAACGCGGAGGGGAGCGGACATCGATGCGCACGGCTTGATTGGGCGAGGCAAATGATAATAAATTTAAATAAATATTTGTATAAAATTAATGTTTGTATATCCATGTATATGTTGTATACATATAAACATATATATGGACTTACATATTGATGAAGCTTAAGAAGTATTTACTTCAGTCGTGTGGTCTAAAGCACACTAGTATTTTTTGGAATTAAATACTAACACCATTCACTCAATTATTTCAGTTAATGTATAATATTGCCAGTAGGTTACTTTTCTATGGAAAGGTGTAACCCAGCTTTCAAAATATTAAGGTGAGTGAAAACAATATTTTGCACATTTTTATAATGCGCGTATTTGCTCCGAGTGCATTAAAATTTTTGGAAAAGTTTGGATGACTAAGTCTACTTAAAATCTGTATTGATATTAAATTGTGTAATTTGATCCACCGTTTATTTCATCCACTGTCTGCTTTATTGAGAGCAAGATCTTTCCTATGCTTACGTACATATTAGTTTCGTTAATGTGGTGGTCCACTATAAAAAAATAAAATAACTTATCATTTTTACTTACACAGTAAGTAAAAAGTTAGGATGGACAGACCGACCAGACGGTTTATTATTATTTGTTTATTTCCTAAAGCATTTACGGTGAATAAAAGTTCTTGTTCGCATCTGACGGATATCAAACCCGTGTCTGCATGATAAATAAACAGGCCCCGGCGTCTAATACTTAATGGCTGTTTTCTGTCATCCGACAAGGGGGCCGGAGGGTGAAATTATCAGCCATGTAAATGGTCGCTTCCCTCCAGTCGAGAGATCCAGCCGGGAAAGTTTCAAGGTTGTTAGCGTGGGCGAGTTCGGTACATTGTTCGAAGCCTCCAACAACAAAGTGCAATAAAACAAATCACTGTCTGCTTAACGAAGATACACGCATTAAAACATAATATATAACACCATTCACACAGCGTTTATGTCGACCTCCCCCCGAGGACTGTAAAACGGGCGATTGAAAACTATTTTGAACACGGTTCATGGTTCATGGTAAGCCTCTGAATGATTTTGCAAGTGTTCTGATACTGTGTACATGCAAACCGTTTCTAAAAGATAGATAATGTTTGTATTTCTTTGTAATTTTCTTAAGTTTAATGGATAAGATATTGTATTTTATTCTTATTTTATTCTCATTTGTATTTTATTCTTATTTTATTCTCATTACACGCATTAAAACATAATATATAACACTATTCACACAGCGTTTATGTCGACCTCCCCCCGAGGACTGTAAAACGGGCGATTGAAATCTATTTTGAACACGGTAAATGGTTCATGGTAAGCCTCTGAATGATTTTGCAAGTGTTCTGATACTGTGTACATGCAAACCGTTTCTAAAAGATAGATAATGTTTGTATTTCTTTGTAATTTTCTTAAGTTTAATGGATAAGATATTGTATTTTATTCTTATTTTATTCTCATTACACGCATTAAAACATAATATATAACACCATTCACACAGCGTTTATGTCGACCTCCCCCCAAGGACTGTAAAACGGGCGATTGAAATCTATTTTGAACACGGTTCATGGTTCATGGTAAGCCTCTGAATGATTTTGCAAGTGTTGTGATACTGTGTACAAGCAAACCGTTTCTAAAAATTAGATAATGTTTGCATTTCTTTGTAATTTTCTTAAGTTTAATGGATAAGATATTGTATTTTATTCTTATTTTATTCTCATTACACGCATTAAAACATAATATATAACACCATTCACACAGCGTTTATGTCGACCTCCCCCCGAGGACAGTAAAACAAGCGATTGAAATCTATTTTAAACACGGTTCATGGTTCATGGTAAGCCTCTGAATGATTTTGCAAGTGTTCTGATACTGTGTACAAGCAAACCGTTTCTAAAAGATAGATAATATTTGCATTTATTTGTAGTTTTCTTAAGTTTAATGGTTAAGATATTTGTTTTTTATTCTTATTTTATTTTCATTTGTTTTCAAAAAATTATTAGTTTTTATAAGGCGCTCCGCCCACTGAGGCAACTGAAAACCAACTAAAACCGGCTGTTTTCTCTGTCTTGATTGGTCAAAAAGCTTGTTTAACCATAGACGAAGAACAATCAGCTGACAGCTGTTAACTATCAATGGCCGGCCAGGGCAACCAGCAGAGCAAGTCGCAAGTCACCGCTTGCGTTACCATTGACAACGGGGTTTTGTGTGATTGTGAAGTGTGCGGGCCATCACATTGTCATACAAAGACAGTTGGCAGTTGAGAGTTTTCAGTTGCCTCAGTGGGCGGAGGCGCTAATTCTTGTGCCCTCTACGGTCGGAGATTGGCTATCAGCAGAGCAATTTACCCTTTAGTATAACACTGTAGGAATAACACTGCTTGAATGCACTCTTGTATACCAGTAGGTAATCAGTAATGTTATTGGTATGTAGTCTACATATTCTGAAGGTAGAAAATACACATAAAAAGTAATTTGAAACACCTTTCACCCGTCCTTCACATAATAACAACGAAATACGGCAGATTTTACTGAATTTGGGTAGATATATTATAAAGGGTAACAATTATTATAAGCAATAATTATTGGCCTGAAACACTCATCCACATTGAAAAAATCTCCCGGGAAATGTTACGTATTGCCGACGGGCTCGAACCAATTAAGCTACGGCGGGTTACCTCTTACCCGCCAAATGATTCAATATATACCTAGTGATTCATTCAACAATTATGGCTTATTACATTTTTTCACCTTTTTCAACAACCAACTTTATTTTTATATGAGAAAGGCATGTAAGTGCTAACTCTCTCACTAGGTGGCGTCGAGACATATTATATCTACATTTTTTGGTGAAATACTTTAAGTCGTCAAAAATAGATATTTTTTTAAAATTGATAAACTATATCTTGTCTTAAACATTAGTTTATCAATTCAAAAAAATAATAATAGATATATTATATTTGTTTTTGTAAAATATTTCAAACTTATTAGTTTTGCCTGTAATTATTATTTAAATTTTAATATATAATAATATTTCAAAAGGCAAATTACTGAACAAGTTCATTTTACGAAATCTCTGAAATTTTCATTGTTATTTATAAATTAAATATTCTGATTCCGGGAATTAAATAAAACAGGCATAGGCACCTTGTAATGCTACTATAAATCTATTCAAATTGATATTTTTACTTTGTAGAATTAACTTTAATACACAAAGATGCAAAACTACATACTCAAAAAAAAGTTGATAATACTAGAAAGGATTTATTAAGAAATAAGAAAAAACTAGACAAAGAAAATACACCACCTCAAAGATTGCAAATACAATATCTTAGAATTATGAAATAACAAAGACTCAGCTTTCTACTAACCCGAGGTACCTAATCATATAAAACAAAGTCGGGTTAGTTACACCATTTATAACTCAAGAACGGCTGAACCGATTTTTATGATCTTTTATTTGTTGGATTTGTCTCCGTCCCGATTAACAGAATAACTATTAAAACATCGGAAAAAATCACGGGATAAATAATTATGAAGAAAATTAATTTTTTCATATATTTGGTATGGAACGGCTTTTCAAATAATGTGCGTTGTTCGACATAATTTGAATCAATTCGAACTGTCAATGGTGTATTGTGCCGAACATTTCGTGCTTAGTCAACATTTCAATTTCATTTTTTGAACTTAGAGTATAGGTACCTATTTATTTTAACTTAATAAAAACTTAATTTGTTTCAGCTAATAAATTAAACACAACATTTATGGTAGATTCGGACTGGGTCGACGTACGTGCCCATCGCTACGTACGTCGACCCAGTCTGAATCTACCTTTATTTATTCTGAGGCGGTATGAAGTTTGCAGGGTCAGCTAGTTATTTAAAAATAATGAACGTACAATTTTTAAGTTTGGATGGTAAACATCGATTAATGTTGATTGAAGTTGTCAATTAATTACTTCGGTTTGACGTTCTCAACATCAATGTCAAATACTTACTTCCGCTTCCACGATGACACGCCTGCGTCAACGTTATAATATTTGATTTTAGTTCAAATAAAACAATTCTACACGTTATAAGGTAAGTATATGGATTGTTAAACACATCAAATACCGCATTTAATCAACTATTTACTTATAACGTACAGGGTTGTCCAAACGAATCACTGGTATCCAGAAAATGTTATTTTACTCTGTGTAGGTACTTACATTTTTTATTTATGTTGTGCTTTGTGGTTTTTCCATTTCGAATGTAGTAGGTACATGTTGCATTAAATTTTCTACGAAATAAAACTGATATTATGCTAGGTAACACATACATGGATCATTATTTGTAGTCGGTACTTCTTCTCGAGTAGGTTCCAAATAACTCATGAGGATCGTTACCCTTACTCCGATACCGAACACCAACCTACCGGACGCCATAGATAAGGTACATAATGCTTTATTTATTTTGTTTTGACATTTACGCACTTCGATTACCAAGACATAATTTCAATAAAAAAGCTGGATCCGAAAATTCAACAATAATTTAGTCGGATATTACTATAATAAACATCGCTAGTACAGGACAGCTTTCAGTACAACGAATGTATACGAATTTATACGTATCTCCATCTCTTTCTCAAAGCACTCGACTACTGGACCACTGTTTGAACTACCAGAATCTGAATTCCCGCTGCTGGTTACTGTCTTAAACAATATCCGTGAACTAAAAGTAAGGGTTTTATTTTTTTTTCCTTTGACAAGGAACATCTATTTAGATTGATTTTAACGTAATATTTCCAACGAATGCTTATGATCACCCTGTATAAACAAAATACATCTATCGATACTCGATTTTCCAATAATGGATCTGGTAGCTAAAAAGAATATGGAAAAGGTAAATGAAATAAACGTAAGAAGAAAGCTAAGGGAAATAGCTACCTACAAAATAAATAAATAGCTTAGAACCTAGACATTTAGTTTAATAGCCAACATTTTGAAAAGCTATCGCCAATCGGACCGTGTAGATTTTCTCTCCCTTTCGAGATAAACTTTTACGTGTTATCACGTCTAATCTTTTGGATTAATAAGTCCTCCTTTCTTTACGGCCTCTCCGCAGCTTTATTCGTTTGCCCAATATTTGTATAAGGCTTTAAGCAGGTGCTTTAGAAAAGTACTGTAGCATTACTTTAGAATTTCACTAATTGAAAGATTTCGACGTCGCGAACAAAAAGTTTTTCTCATAGTTAAGTAAGGATTTTCACCTTGCGATGTTGGAATTCAGTTAAGAGGGTATTACAAAAGAATACCGGAAATTAGTCATTTTCAAATCAAACTCTAGAAGTATTGACTCTTTTTTTACAAAAAAAATATAATTGATTATGAAAGATTGGTATTTTATCTGGTAAACGCACTTTTTAAATGTTGAAAAACTAAGTTAATTTTGAATATACTAAGGTTATACCGTTGGTCGTTGGCAGATTTGATTTTTCAAACGAAATTATACAACATTTAATATTATACAACATAAATTTCAAATCATATAATCATACGGAAAAAGAAATCAAAACATAATCTAGTAAAGGCAGTTTTCAGAATTTTAAATGTAGTATAATTAAATCATTAAAAAATAAATCCGAGAACGTGATTTGTGACAAAAATACTTCAGTTTTTCTATTTATTTAAGGTGTTATAAAAACAAAAATATTTCTGATTTATTCTTTACACTTATTTTGTTTAGACATTTTTGAAAAATCATAAATACTTATGGTCAAATACTTTCAAGAAGTACATGATCAAAAACTTACGAGAAGTACATGACATTTAATAATTCATCATGTTGGGTTTTGAGCATTTTTATTGCTGACTTGAATGTAGGTATATATTAAAGCCAGTTTTTAATGAAATATATCGTTATAAAATTTTTTATTTAAAAAATTTGATACGGGAAACAATCGATCTTTCTCGTCGGAACCTCCATGTACAGTTGCAAGCATTTTTAAACTTTTATTCTCGGCCGCTGGTCAATGTCAGCTCTTAAGCATTCGTATACAAATAAGATTGTGTGACTTAATTATGTGTGTTTTAATTATTTTCGACAGAATTTGTACATTTGTAAGTTTTTATTTAACCGGCAAATCGGGAAGGTGGGTTAAAAAACATTTGCATTAAACTGTGATAAGTTTCTTGGTCAAAACATCTTTTTTTAAACACAGGACGTCATTTCCACCATTGTTTAATAATAAATAAGTCAAGTAACTACATTGTTTTACCATTTCATAATCAATCAATCCACAAGGTATCTTTAAACAGTAAAATTTGATGAAATGTTGCCTTGACCTGGTATTTAACTAAGGATCCTCTGATGATCAAATTATCCTACAGATCTAGTCAATATTTAGACACACTGTGTTTTTAAAAAAAATATATTATTATTTTTTTATTTTCTTTATAAAATACATGATAATACACATTAAAACATTTACATATATATATGATACTTACGATCACCATACTGCCTGTTTTACATATTCATATACAGAATAGATCCATCCCTTTCCCTTCCCTCCCACCATCCCATCCCCATGTGCTAATGTAACTATTTTTCTTTGTTTACACTAAAAAATTAAGATACTTCAGTGGAAACCTTTTATTGGTTAAATGATTTACCCATTTTTTATTATACTTTATAAAATGTAAAAACTGTTGGTTTTCCAAATAAAATAAAATAAAAATAAAATAAAATAAAATAAAATATACATACACGCGTACATACATCAATCTACATATACATACTCATTTATTCACACATTTATTTCACTGATATATCGTACTTTTTTAGAACAATTAACAATATTTTATGATTTATCTATGCTTTAAATATATAATTTCAGGCAAAGTGGGTCGTAAAGCTAGATAATAAATAAAGTTGGTTGGTGTACACTAAAACAACCAGTGTGCTCGGTTTATTGGATTTTCATACGCCATTACAGTAACGGTAGAAGTATTCATTGCAAAACTGTGTGCAGTTTGCAAAACCTTGCCAAATTATCGCTAAATCAACATTAGCTCGGTTTGGAATACGACGAACTCTACACTTGTGCTACCCATTACCCTTTGTGGGTAAATTGGATTTTAATTTTTAATTTTTTATGTCAGTACCGCACAAGAGTCCCAACCGCTGCCAACTTCAAGAACGAGTGAGATTATGACATCCAGGAAAAGGATATGGGAAAGAGAAAGGTGGAGAAGTACCTGGAAATTCACATATGGTCACCAAACACGACTAAAGCAATTTCAAACAATTTTTCGATTCTGAATATATTTTTCATCTCGGCGATACTGAAAATACCAACCAATGAATAAATTGTGAAATAAACAATTTAATCAATAAAATTTATTTGCACTCGCTGGGATTTGAATTCGCGAACTTTCGGACTTGTTGCCAAGAATCGTAAACACTCAACCACTTCAAAATGATCTGCACTGGCTATAATTGTTCCTTTCTGAGTGAGTCAGCGGTCCTTCAATATTATTTCATGCTATTTAATGTACCTTCTCTATTACACCAACTAAACTTCTGTATACTTAGGCGACCCGCTCACTGAGGCAACTGAAAACTATCAACTGGCAACTGTCTTTGTATGACAATGTGATGGCCCGCACTCTTCACAATCACTCAAAACCCATTGTCAATGGCAAAGCAAGCAGTGACTCGCGACTTGCACTGCTAATTGCCATGGCCGGCTATTGCTAGTTGCCAGCTGCCAGCTGATTGCTCTTCGTCTATGGTTAAACAAGCTTTTTGACCCATCGAGACATAGAAACCAGCCGGTTTTAGTTTGGTTTGCTTGGTCAGCGGAGCGCCTTACTGAATACTATTGGGGCATCCAACTAAAAAACAAAATAATTTCGTTGTGCTAATGCAGGAGTGAGCGCCTCCGCCCACTCAGGCAACTGAAAACTCTCACACTCACACAAAACCCCGTTCTCAATGGTAACGCAAGCGGTGTCTCGCAACTGTCACTGCTGGTTGCCCTGGGCGGCCATTGCTAGTTACCAGCTGTCAGCTGATTGTTCTTCGTCTATGGTTAAACAATCTTTTTGACCAATCAAGACAGAGAAAACAGCCGGTTTTAGTTGGTTTTCAGTTGCCTCGTCAGCGGAGCACCTTACTGAATACTATTGGCCTCCAACTAAAAACAAAATAATTTCCTTGGGCTAGTGCATGAGTGACTTTCAAAAATTAGAACTTTAACCTACGTGTTAAGAATCTTTTTTCATATCAAAGCAAGGAATAAAGTGCCCACTTGAAATTATTTTTGTTTATCTATAATTTTTTTAACTTGAAAACATTCGAAAAGGCTACCATGCTAATCTCACCAGAGCGATGAAACGCCTTTGTTAGTGCCAAATATTTAAAGGTTGTACCTAAAAGTGGCGTGTATATTCTAAATAACATTGAACTTTGCTTGTTAGTGCACTTACGTCATCGAGCGGGGAGGGGGTCAGGGATCAGACAAGAGGATACTCTGCGCGACCAAAGAATCTGTCATAAGTCAGCAACGCAAAGGGTTACATGAGTTATTCGTACGTCGTCTTGTAGATGCTCTAGAAAAGCTCAGCAGAAAAATATTAAAGTCATCGATTCAAAAATTTTGCCTGGTGACAGTTAACGAAACGTTATAAAATCCTTGTTTCAGATAATATAAACCATATTTCACTACCTTGTACTTTGTTTAATGTCATTGTAAGATTTTCCAAAATAGAATAAATACATTCACGGAAATGTGATTTTCTGTTTCCTCATACATTATATCCATACATTATATCTAAATGAAAGAACTGAAACTAAACTAAAACTGTCTGGTTGCTATGGTTTCCAACCAAACTTCTATCATGGTGCTACTCAATTTTACGATCTCAGCTTGTTTTACAATAGACGAAAAAAAATAAACTGTCATCTAAAAATAAATGTTATCAACATTTCAAATGATACTTTACGTGTGATTACTGCGTTTTAGTGAATTATGAACAATTTTTTTTATTTCTTCAGTATTTGCAAAATTACTTTGTGACATCATTTTAATTTAATAAAACAAATTACTTTGTGTAAACTAACACCTATACTACCTTAAATGTTTCAAATTGAATCAAATGTTATTATCCTGACGAAGAAACCATCGGTTTTGAAACATGTAGATATTAATATTATAATATTATAATCCTCTCTGCCTACCCCTGCGGGGAAACGGCGTGATGGTTAGTTAGTTTTTTTTTTTTTTTTAGATATTATAACATGTGATTAGTGGTTTACACATAGTAATTTGGGATATTTAATTTATGTTATTTTGTTCCAAGAAATTTTAGGATCCATCTATTAAATTAAGACATTCTCACCAATACTCACCAATATTTATCAACTCATTGTTAGTGTGCAAATATTCCCACATAATGGCATTTCAACATCTCTTTTTGACGCCAATGAATTAATAAAACCATTCACATAACTTGATTTACAGCTATAATTTATTGCATTGTTTGATTTATTTGTGTCTTTGAAGCGGTTCGAATCAACAATACAAATAGATATATTATAATGCCGGACATTTCGAACGTGCTTTCAGTATTGGCGATCCGCTAGAATGGAAAATGGTTAGTTTAGAAGCTAAATAAATGATTTTAGTGATAACTGACCTATTGAAAATATGTGCATGTCCTTTTCGATTAAATGTTTGTTGGTTTTATAATTCATAAAATAAGTTTTTACGATTTTAGTAGTTGAAAAAAATAAAAACTTATATATTTTTATAATGAAAATGTCTCTACCTTAAAGAATAAACAACGGGAGTCCACTTTGGACTTTTGTTCAGGAAAGCGATTTTTGTGTTGGTGAACTGAATGTTTGAAGGTCTATAACTTTTTTACTTACTGCAATAAGTAAGATCTGTGAACGGTATATTTCAAATTTTGTGCGTTTTTGACCGTAGTTAAGACAAATATGTCAATTTAGGGATATATTTTGGTTTAACTTCTAAAGTAAATTGGACTTCAGTGGTTATGTAATTCGTTAAAACCAGTTAATGTACAGTTTATGGATTTCATTGTTCCATCCAATAATGTAATGAAATACATAAAATTTTTCAGAGGTATCACTTTGTTTACACCAATAGTTTCTTCATCAAGAAAAATGAACAATGAAAAATTTATAATCGTAAGAATGGAATGAATATATTTTTTTCTTTGTTTTATTTAAATATTTAACTTTTATAAAATCAAGCTTAATAGGTACATTAACTTATCAATGTCTAAGGATAGTGAAATGTATATTTGTTCGTAAAAACAGCTTAAAAACTTTACGAAAAGTTTCAAAGCTTTTGAGAAGAACTCAGTTCAAATATGTAACTTGTAAGTTGAAACTAATGTAACTTGTACGAGAACCATTCTACTAAATTGTTCCTGCATTCTGGCTGCTATTATTTCGGAGGCGGGTATGGGTACCGCTGCGCCAGGAACCATTTATTGGATAAACAACACCTATGCTATAGGTCACCTCAAAGGATTCACTACGTTTGGTGATTTACGAGGGCTAGCCGGGTTCATAATGATGACGGTGGGGATTGTTCAGGTCTTTGCAGCGGATGCGTCTTCCAACCTAGTATGTGGCGAGAGACTGGTTGAGAGAGATTTTTTTACCTCTCCAGAAATATCCTCTGAATCCTTTCACCTAGTGAGAGGGACAAATTTATATGCCATACGTCCGTCATTCGGCACACTGACCTCCAGTCCAACCCACCCCTCACACCCTTTTCCTTCACAGATCTTTATCTCTTTCCTTTCCTTAAAAAAACTTCCTCACACATAGGTCTTGAAGAAAACTTTTTTCCTCAATGCCTCACGTGTGGAACTGATGTAAAAAAAGTTCACAGGACAAGGAATGCCCCGATGATACCCAACCTTCAATTTTATAAAAGTTTATTAAGGGAACATACTCCGTTATATATATTTTATAGTGAATGTAGTGTAAACCAGTTAATTTCATTTTTTAATAATTATTTTATGGTTATTAGAAAGCAACTAGATATTAAAAGTTATAATATTACATACCCTAGTATAAGTTAAAAATGATTAAAAATAATAAATATACGAGAATAAGAATTTTGATAAGTATGTTATAAGGTTTTTTAAATAAGGTTTCAAGGGTACATTGGAAAATATCAATATCTCCTAAAATTTGAAGCTACGTCCTAGCACAGAGTTTTTTACGTATTTTGATATGAAATGTTGTACATAAAATAAGGTACACGATCTGGTATGACGTTTAGGGCTAAGCAGTTCACAATCTTATTCAGACACAGTACGTAAAAAAATTCTAAGTTTGTAAAGAGATTATTTCTGTGCTTTTATTAAATAAATATTAGAGATATTTTCAGTGAGGATGAGCGATATGGTAATCAGACTCGAGACTGACCCAGTCTTCATGAACACGAAGTACAAGTCCAGTAGCTACATAATAATATTCTTTGACATGGAGATTTACCAACGACCCCTCAAGTCTCCAGGTAATGGTGTTTATAATGAATGCATAAGCTTTCTTGAATACTAATATATATTTATTTATGTAATTTTTTTTAATCAAACCGTTAACATGGACAAACACAAAGTAACTAAGTGTAGATTGTATGTTATGGCATCTAAGGAATGTTAACAATATCAAACTTCCCGGTTTATTGTTTTTTATATCATGTGTAACATTTAGGACCTGCTAGTGGACATGCGCTGCTCATCATATGCAGACTTCAAAAGAGCCGCACAAGACAGAGAAGAAAGGAAGAAAAAAATAAAGGAAATTGCTGCAAACCAATCCCAGGATTGAAACCAAAGAGAGAGAGAGAGAACATTTATCAATATATTGGATATACGATAAATGAGCAAACATAGTGGAGAACAAGAGCGTAACTATAGCATTTATATGGGGAGGGGCTTCCAACCTAAGGGAGGGTCGATCACGGAAACAGAGAGGAAGAAGATATTTTGTTAATGATTTCTCGAAAATGTTTTTAATAGGTTAGAAAATTTTTATTATAAATTTTTAAATAATACTTTTAATTTTTCTGGTAATATTAAAGAAACATTTGTTCCAAAACTTTGTGCCTCGATTTAAATAATTGCATAATGTTTAATTCCACTGTGAAATGCTTGCGTTCTTAAAATAGTGTTTGTTTTGTTCGATGTAATTTTTCCACAAGGGATCATAAAATATTCCTCATCCGTACGACCATATCAACTTGTGTAGTGGTATTATTTTTTTTTCAGGAATAACTTAACTAACGGGAAGTTCTTCTCCCTAAAATCGGACATGATTCTTTCATTTGAATTTAAAAAGACTACTGTTATTATTTTAGGAAGTTACTAGCATTTTTATTAATAAAAAAAAAATATTTATGTTTTTATATAATCAGACCAAAAAGCATAGGCATGTATTTGAAGGAGGCTCAAAAATATGTTTTTAGACTGTAGTATTTTGTATTTTTTTTTTTAAACTATTTCGCAAAATGACACTGGAAAACATGATTTTATGTTGAAAACAGGCATGTCTACTCATCGTTAATAATACTTCAAGAATTTTTATTCAGTTGAATTGTCATTGATGGAGAGACTCAGCAAATATGCGCTCAATTCTCCGATTGCATCGACAACTCATTTCCCTCCATTCGCAGCTCGTTTTGACCGCCGCGCCGTCAACAAACTCGAAACAATTTTAATTCCAACTTATCAAAGCGAAACTTTCAGAGCCGATAGTGTTCTGTGTCGTGGATTATTGGCTTCTACTTAAACACTGTGAACATTCCGAATCCGGCCTGACCCTACTTGGCCGGTTAGAATCTTTGGGCATATCTGCTCTGCGTCTTTGCGTCTCTGTTGTAAAGGCTCGGACAACGTCAAAGTTGCCCAACTTTGTAAATCCTCCTCTGTCGTGTTAACCGGTCCGTTGGCGGTGACAGTGAGCGTGCCAACTGCTTCTGCTCCAGTGGCGAGGGAAATACTAGAATTTATTACTTTACAACACATTGTTACAACTCACTTACACCCAACCGATGGTGTTCAAATAAATAAACAGCAAAATGTTTATTTAAAACAAACTTGATTTTTAAACAATTATTTTACTAAACTGTGGCAAATCAAAGAAAAAATAGTTAATTTAATGAATTGTGAGACATATCTTTTCAATATTTATAATGTAAACCTTGACTTATTGCCATAGAATAGACGCAAAGAGTAAATCTACTAAGATTGGTCAGTGGCTGTTATCTGGTTCTCATCCAGGCAGGCACCCTGAGATCAAGTCCTCCAAACATTACAAGCAATATTTTCCACTTTCTTTGGGGGTAGTAAGAGATTTTCAAATATTTTCTGGTTGTTATTGTTCAAAAAAATAATAATTTATGGAGCAAATACAAACAAATCTCGATGAAATGTGACATGTATCTATTTTAATTAATAATATATGTTAAAAATTACGAACATTACACAAGGTTTCAGTAGCTCAAATAGGAGAGAATTGTCCCGGTAAAACAGGTGCTCTGGGTTTAATAACGTTTTTTTTGCTGTTTTAATATATCGTTGCTGTTTTATATAAATTATTTAAATTATTGCGTTTTGTTGTTTAAAACTGGGATTTGTACGATAAATTCCTGGAAATGCGTAGATATCTGTAGAACGATCGAGATTTATTTGACGTATTTATTATAATATGTGTCCAATCCACGTCCTCCTCAACTATATGAAAATCATGAATGGAAGTAATCCCATAGGTAAATAGATTAAAGCATTCAAATTAAAAGTTTATATGCTCTCATCAGTTTTATAAACACATTCAAATCAAATCCTGCTCGACCATAAATATATTACCAATTATTGTAGCGTTAAAATTTCTTTCTGATTTTGCATTCTTGCAACTTTATTCACAAAATTCTGAGGAGTACATTCGACTTATTGGTAAAAAAAATAAAACAGATATTTCACTTTTTCGAAAGAGACTTTATGTTTGCACAGTATGGCCCGAGTTATACAAACTAACTTAACTCCGAGTAGGGTAAGAGATTTCTGTACAAACGCAGGGATTTTAAATACAAGAAAATGTCCGTTAAAAGTGAAGATTTCGTAAACAAATACACACTTCATTATACAGGGTGTTAACGTACGTACTTGACTTACTTTAACCAGTGATTCCTGGCATTATTTAGAGTAAAAAATGTAAATGAAATTTTGGTCCTTGGTGACATTTAGATTTTTTTTCTACAAAAACATAAAAATAGTAGGTGTTGGGTAGTTGGGGGCAGGTTAAGTAATGGAGCGATAACTCGGCTGAGTGACCAATAAGGTCATGTGAAAGGATTTTTTTTTGTTCGACTTTGAGGAATAAAAATTTGAAAAAAAAAATTGTTACATATTACTTTATCGTGCTATTGTGCCTTACATTCATAAGGGCGGTCAGGTGTGTGTGTGTGTGCCCAGCAAAAAGCAGCCTAGCCGATGAGGTGCGGTGCGGTGCGGTGTGGTACGGTGCGGAGCGGTACGGTGGACATTAGGCTTGGCAAAACAGAGATAAGCCTCGTGCTTACCTTTGCGTATGGGATATTGCCCGGCCGGAGAGGTTTTATCGCCTTATGTGCATCGGACGCTTGGCGGGTCTATTATCGGCTGCAAACTTACCCCTCTCCCTACGAAGGTGTTAAATCCTTAACAACCAATTAAACTTTTCACTGAACTTTCGTTTTAGCTCCCAGTTTGACCTTAACATTTAGTAAGAATTTCAATCCGGTTTAGAAAACCACTGCAAAATTTATTGACATTTGTTTTAAACTGACATGCTAGATGAAGACCAGGCTTAATAATAAAAGAACACTATCCAACCGTTAAGCGATATTTTCGTACATATATAATAAATACTGTTTAAAAATCATACTACGATAACGCATTTTAACTCGCGTATAGTCAAACCAATTGTAAACGAAAAATCGACCATTACACAACACGGGCATGTGCTTGGCGTGGTGGCCGTAAAATCAACAAAGTATGTAATTACAAAGAAATGAATAAAGAAAAATAAAAATAAAATATGTTTAGTCAAAGGCTTTCAGTATCTAATGTGTGATATCGTGACATCGTTATCTTTTTTTAAGTTTGCGGAACTTTTATAACAATAAGCGCGAAGAGAGTTTTAGAGACCGTTAGTTTATTTTACCAGGGCCTACCAAAATTACATATCTACTTATAATTGAAATCTGTGAATTAAAAAAAATTACATATCTACTTATAATTGAAATCTGTGAATATCTATAGAAAAATAACATATTAATTCCATTGAAAGAGTGCAACGCAAATATTTGAGGTGTATTAATTTAAGACTTGGAATCCCCTGAGAAACAATGGATTATGATTTTTTATTACATTCATTGAAATTGCTAAAGTTAAGTGAAAGGAGAAAAAAATTTGATCTTATATTTTTATAAAAAATTGTAAATAATCAGTTGGATAGCCCTGATATATTAATGTACCAACCATAAAATAAAGGTCCCCTAGTATATATTATTGTGACAATTGTATCACAGTCTCAGGATATAATTCAGTTATATATAATTACGTTATTATAATAACGCCACAAAGTGATTTCGCGAAGTTTGAAGAAACAGTTGTATATAAATTACATACCATTTTATGCTAAAATCGCTGATGTTTTTAATATGCCTCTTGTGAAGTATAAAGCTGCAATAATTTAACACTTTAACGCCACATGTTTCAGTACACAATAGTTTTTTTTTATGCTTCTTTTCACTGTCTTTCATAAACTTGTTACAAATGTATATTATTTTCTTTGTTCCCATAATTTTTCACTTATCAAATTTTAATACTGTGCTATTTCTGTTGATATGTTTTCAGTTACAAATGCATATTATTTTTATTTTTAATTGATAAACTAATATTAAAGATTTATTATGCATAGCACAAAGGGTAACAATTGTTAAAAGCAATAATTATCAGCCTGAAACAGTCATCCAAATGGAAATTAACACTGAAAAACTCCTGAAACACTCACACGCCTTCCACTATGAAAAAAATGGAAAAAAATGTAATAAGCGGTAGTTGTCGAATGAAACACTAGTATATATTGAATCATTTGGCGGGTAAGAGTAGCTCAGTGGATCAGAGCACCTGACCGGACATCAGAAGGACACGGGTTCGAGCCTCGTCGGCGGAATGTATCTTTTCTCGGAAGATTTTTCAATGTGGATGAGCATATTGTTTTCTTTGTTCCCATATTTTTTTACTACACAAATGTGTGGGCTATGTCTGTTTACAAATAAAACTATATGTAAGTAAATGGCACTAGTGCCGTAAATTCCAAATAAACAATTCAATTATTGCGAGCCTCAAAGTTAATGCTTATTACAAATATGCCTTTATAACCGATGCCTTAATAATAGTGAGTAAATAAAAATCTATTATTCAACCCTAAATAGCCAGTTACTTGCATTAGTAAAATAAAGATAAAATAAACTTTCCTGTTGACATACAAAATGATTACACGATTTAACATTTATAAACTTTATAAATTTTATAAGTGCGGACTTATGATAACTATATAATACACCTAGCTTCGGAAACTTTTTGGTTATAAAGAAATAACTTAATACTTTAAGACTAGATATTGGATAAGTCAACAAAAATATTATATTTGGCCCCTTTCGGTAGATTATTTGATCAGTAGATGATCCCTTTAAAATAATAAATAAAACAACATTACCGCTTCATTGTTCGCAAAATCACTTTGTGGCGTCATTTTTAATTAAATGAAACCAATAACTTTGTGTACACTATATAATCATAATTATCGACAAGTTTAGAAACCGATGGTTTCTTCGTCAGGATAATAAAAACATTGTCAATAATTATGATTATATAATGGTGTATACAAAGTTCTTTGTTTCATATTAAAACAACAATGTTCGAATGTTTAACAAAGTTTCATATTTTTTAAAGATTTTTAATTATATCGTTCATTTCATTACCATTGTTGTTATACGTGATGAAAATGATATGGCTAAATAAAGCCTACAAAGAAATGCTTGTCAGAACGCAGTGTAGTTTTCATTAGTAGAAAGCAGGAGAGTTTTTATTGTTTCAACATAGAGATGTTCTGGATTACCTACAAATATAATTAAAATAACAAGTCGCATCGTTTAAAATACTCAGTTTCAAGCGAAAGTGATGGTTTGTCATCACTGACTGTAACCACGATCATCAATCATCCTAATGTTGCCTATAATAAATTTGAGATCATTAACACTTAATACGTAAGTGCTCGTATAATTATGATCCCCATTTCAGTGTTTTGTTGGCTGGCTTAATTCTGCAGAATAATACTCAATTATTTAAAATAAAGCGAGCAATTAAACGGAGGTCATGGTTGTTTGAGATTAACCTCTCCGTGTTAAGATGAAGGAAATCTTAATTATTATAGGTACGTTATTTAATAATTAAGCTCGGCTGGAACATTATTTTAGGAGTATAATTTAAGTAGCATTTTATTTTTGTTTTATGCTTACCCGGGCAGTTGAAATTTCCTTTGCAAGTGCGGAACGGGCACTTGTAGGCTAGTAGCCACTTGATGAAGTGATGATGACCCGGAGACAATGGTTAATTCCGCCTGAATTATTTTAAGTATACAACGTCCCTCCCAAGACCGAGCGGGAACATTTGAGCTGCGCCAAAATTAAAACATAAAGCAACCCTTTGTTAATTAAATTTATTTCCAAATAATTTATGTACATTCCCTATCCTGTGCTTCGAGGGTGCGTAGGTACATTCTTCAGCGTGGGAAAATATAAGGGATTACGGGAAAAGAACACCGCTGTGTTAATACATACGTACTTAAATGTCGTGTTAAAATTAAAGGTTTTTCAAGATTGATTTATAGGAATGGCTACACACTCTGAATTTCTTTCTTTTACACTTTTCTTTACAACTATATCTCTTACGTCTATCTAAAGATATATTAATTCATGTAATAAAGTCTCTATTCCAGCTTATTTAGAAGACATGAACATTCAAGTGTTATACCTACCAAGTTATTAAAAAAATATGGTTTTATTTATTTATTCACGCCCTAATGGGCCTTTACATAAAAAAAATCTACATTGGTTACAGTAATTAAATATAAAAATGCAGTTGTAATAATTGTAAAAAAGCAACACATATGAATGTAAAAAAAGTTTGTGTTTATTAGCTAAATACTAGAAAGTTGGTTCTATATAAGATAAGTAAGAAATAATTAGTAGAAAGAGATTTAGAAAATAAAACAATAAGAATAAGAATGTATCTACACATAAAAAATAAAATTTTAAAAGAATAAAGATAATAATAAAAACACAATTTAGCAAAATATATATATGTATATATGGAAAGTTAAATAATAAGACCTGAAATTACAATAACATAATAACAGCATTAAGGATTGTAGCATATTATTTGCATACAGATACACTTTTTAAATGAAGCGATGGTTTTATAAAAAAATATGTCTACGGAGCAGGTATCATTCCCCACACGATGCAATCTCTGAAAACAAGAGTTAAACATAAAATTAGTGCGAGAAGCAACTATATTAAATGGAGCATGGAGTCTAGTGTTGAATTTATGTTTTACGTATTTCAAGTAAATGAACGAATAAACATGGTTTCTGATTCCAATTTTTTACTTCTGTGTGTGATATGGCAGACTGGGTAGAGCACCGTAGAGAGTCATTCTGCAATAAAAAAAAACGAATGTATACTTTTGACTTGTTTTCTGGTTACGGGCGTTTCCTATTTTGAGACTAACTCGAAGCATCGTAGAATAAATTGCATATCACACATTTAAAAATATGGGTATATCTGTGAGTAAAATATAAAAATTATTCAAGAATTTCGTTTTAATAATCAGGTTATGAAAACTCTGTTTGTGTGAACGCCGAAATGTGTTCAGACGTCAAAAAAAAAAATCAAAAGCTTTTTGTCAGCGTTCACTCGGCGCTCTCTACGTTTAACGGCTGTACGTTGAAAAGATTACGTTAGGATTTCGAAAAAATATCCACGTCGAAAACAAGAAAGGTGATTATAGTCGCTGTTATGACAAACGTGAACGTGAATTATTACGGCGAGCGAGAATGCTCAGCAGTAAAAATTCACACGGAAAACAAATCCCGTACATCGTAGTATTACTGGGGATTCTTGAGCATGCTGGAAACGTTACGGGGACATAGTGTTTTTATGACTAGCCACCTTAGACCGAAAGTTATTTGATTTAACGGACACGTTAGGAAGAAGATAAGTTTGAACGAGAGAGAATGATTGTTTTGGTTACTCTTATGGTTTTGTGTAGATATCGCGATTTTCGGTTTAGTAGAAACAATTTAAGGAATTACCCGATGGTAAAAAAGATATTTTTATCATTTTTACAGTAATAAAATGCGTAGTATTATGATAGTAAATCATTTTAAATAGATATTTGGTAATGAAGCTGTGTCCTGGATAGATAATAACATATAATAAAATAAAAATTTATGAAACAAAATAATTTGTGTAAACCACTATTATCACATGTTATAATATCTACATGTTTTAAAACCGATGTTTGTCAGGATAATAACATTAAAAAATATATAATATTTTATTCATGTTATTATCCTGACGAAGAAACCATCGGTTTTGAAATATGTAGATATTACAACAATTGAGTATAGTGGTTTACACAGAGTAATTTGTTTCATTTAATTAAAATGATGCCACAAAGTAATTTTGCTATCTGTGGGGTATGAGAGGACTACTAGGGTGTTAAAACTAATTCGAACAACTGGTGTAATAAATATGTACTTTCAAACGTGTCGTCTTTAATGTACGTTATATATGTATGCCCTCTGGATACGAATATCAGTCATACGTTTTTTACTGTTGGTGAAAAGTTTAAGGAAAACAAGCTGAAGATTAAAAGGAACATATTTTACTTCCACACCTACAAAAACAAGCACTGAGACGGAAAATAGGCAAAACATAAAACTATGTGTATCCATTCTCAGGTAGAAAAGTTACTTTGTCGGCATTAAAACGTGTCGGACGGTTTGTAAGAACGTCGTGCCGGCTTCAAATAGGATGTGAATAAATAATTGTGGAGCACAGCCGCCGTTCCTTTTTATTGTTCCACTTTGTTGCGCCGTCACAGGTGGATTATTGGCGGAGCACGCCGCCGGAGCCGCTGACATACGTACAACGGTAAAGTTACAATTCACGTGGCACTAAAAGAACTCTTAGCAAATTCTTGAACATATTGCTATAAATAGTCTGATAAAATTGTGATTTTATACAGACTTTGACGCAAGTTTACTAAAAATAGAGGTGCGATGGAACAAATTTACCGTACAGGCAGAAAGTCATGTTGATACGTAATATTCCGTCCTAACAATTTATTTTTTAATGAAGGGGGTTGGATAGCGGAATAAAAAGCAAAGGAAAGAAAGAGAAATGCAACAAGAGGACGGAAATTAAAGTGGAAACCAACAATACGTCAAAGTTATAATTTTAATTGATGTTGACTAAATAATAATAATTATTATTGCAATATTCTTGGACAAACAAAATTAATGTTTGAAGAAAATCTTAGGTTAACAACTAAGCTTTATTTATCTTTAATAAATTATCAAAAGATATGCTTCATGCTTGAATAACGGTCAATAACGGTCAAATAACGGATTTTGTTGAATTTTTTTTCAAAACCCTCTAATAAATGATGGGTCGGATGGGGATTGCGGAATTGGGAAACTAAAAAAAATTAAATCTAGTCATGTAACTTCATACTTAATAGATGCACAATCTAAAAAGGCAAATATAACACTAACAAGCGGGGGTTTTCAAGGGCAGAAGACGTAGGGTCTAAAGAGAACGTACTCAATACTCAACATGTTATTGAGAATAGCCGAGAGTTCACATTTCCGCATTATCTGCTATCATTTTTTGTTTTTATATATTTTTTTCTTCATTATTGAACCCGCTAAACTGCCAGCACAGTTTGTAGGCAGGTTAATTTTACAATAATAAAATGAATGCTGAAGCATAACTGCATGTACGAGGCATTTTTAGAATGTAAGTGAACAAGAATTTAATATTTTTTTATAAACAGTGTTTAAAAAAAAAAAAAAAATATAAGTGTATGCACATTATCAGCCGTGGCACAAGTTTCTTTATGCCCTCATCGAAGAACTCCCCCGCCAGTTCCCCCCCCCACTTCAGAAATTCTTTCTGCACCTGCTCGTCGATTGAAAATTTAATTCCACCCGTGTGACTTGGTGGCTAAGGTTGTATGAGGAACAAGCACACTCCTCTTATCAGATTTCCTCTCCTGTTGTTTTGAATGCTCCGTTTGAGTTTTTTTAAGGTCTCACAAAATCATTGTGCATTCGACCGAAATGATACCTTTTCGGTCCTAAAACACTGAGGTCATGATTTTTTGCCAGAAATTTTAGATTTGATTTTTTTGACAGATTGGTGTAACGACTGTCTTTTTGTCTCAGGCATGTAATAAGCGACCCATGTGTCACATCCAGTTACAATAGAGCCAGAAAATCTTCACTTTCCAATTAGTCTAATCCGTCTAGAAACTCACAAGCGCCAATGAACAGATTATTCTTATGCTGAACATAGCTCGCACTTAGCGGGATTTCTTACCGATATCTTTCACGCAACTGGACACTTATTTGAATTCTGGACATTCCTGCAATGCTCGCTTTGATCCAGAGATCCCTCTCTACCACTCAGTGTTGCCAACCCTCAAAAACAAAAAAAACACAGCCCGTTATGGTCACAGTACACTTACCTTCTAACATGACTAGTAGTTTGAAAAAAAAACAATAGGATGCACTCAATTAACAAGTGCAACGGCTTCTTGGTGCCAGTACCACCTTTTTTATAAGGACCACTTGATACGAAATGCCATTGTTGGCATGAATTAAGAATCTGAACAAATCGTGAATTTTGTTATTTCGTTATTTTATTTCTGTTTTACATGAGCTATGTTTTGCGGTGATCAAGATTGCGACTAAAAATAAATCAAGGCGTACTTCAGCGATCCATTACCTTGTTCAATATACTAGATTGTGTCGAAATTATCTAACAGTTTCTTCAGAAGAAGGCAAAATATATTCCTACGATGTGGAAACATGGTTTCAATGAAATTAAATCGACGAATGGTACAATGTGTTGTAGGTAAAGAATAGTCTGGAAACCACAGTTAGGAAAACCAATATATAAATATGCAAAATGCATTCTGTAAAAGAGAGGCATCTAAAACTGTTTATCTAAAACGTATCGTGAAATAATATTATACTCTGAACATAATCTTGAGACCGCAGAAAGTTATGGTTGGGAACTACTGGCAAAGAGAAAGATCGACAAATCGATAAACGTCACGATAAATCTGGTTCAGCAAGACGTTTGGCGAAGGGTTCACCAATAACTGATGCGATTTAACATTTTTTTATAATCTATTCAAAGTTTTTGTGAATTCGACAGTTTTATAAAACCTTTATTACAACATTATTATTATGATCCATCTAATCATACTTATCAGCGGACAGAATTGTGTTCCTGCCAGCCGGCGAGCGGACAACATGCACCCGTCCAGGCTGGTGACGGAACCGTAATCAAGGGTTAAATCAGACGTCCCCCCACAACCCTGTACCGTATATATTTCACATATTCACAATCCAACGTAAGATTATGAACAAGTGTTCATATTTGTGTTGATGCTCGCACCAGCTAATATGATGTGTTGAGGGTGGAACACCTCTTAAGATCCATTGACCAGCGGCTGAGAATAAAAGTTTAAAATGCTTGCAACTGTACAGGGAGTTTCTGATGAGAAAGATCGATTATTCCCCTTATCATTTTTTTTTAATTAAATTTTTTATTTAGATTTATTTAATTTAAAACTTGCTTTAATATATACCTACATTCAAGTAAGCAATGAAATTGCTCAAAACGCACGATGATAAATTATTAAATATCGTGTACTTCTTGTAAGCATTTTTATAATTTTTCAATAATGTCCAAACAAAATTAGTGTGTAAAAAAATCTGAAATATTTTAGTTTGTTAGACCGTAAATAAATAAAACAAAACAATTTCTCGGATTTATTTTTTAATGATTTTAATTTAAAAAAATAAAAAATCTGAATAAAATGTTTACTAGATTATGTGTTGATTCATTTTGTTGTATGATTATGTAATTTGAAATTTGTGTTGTATAATACAATACGTCGTTTGAAAATTGAACAAATCTGCCGAACGACCAACCTTAGTATATTAAAACTATAAAACTTAGTTTTGCAAAATTTTAAAAATGTGTTTTTTCAGTTAATATAACAATCCTTCAAAATCAATTTATGTTTTTTTGTAAAAATGAGTCAATACGTCTATAATTTGATTTAAAAAGGACTAATTTCCGGTATTCTATTCAATTTTAGAAATAAAATTTTTGTGAAATTCTAAATAATCTTTATTTTTGTAATATCTAATTAATTAAGACTTACGAAAATGACACCCGAATAGTCATAGTAATATCCAGCGTATTAGTCACTTGAATCCCTCTCGATTGCCCTCACCCCCTTCCCGGGCGAAACCAAAACAAGGGGCTCGGGCGCACGTCAAAGCGTTTCATTATTTATTATCACCGCTGCAAACACGGCTTCATTTAGTTAATTTACAATGACTCAAAAGGCTGTCAGAACAACCGGCAAACATTCGGGTACTGTCGACACATTGAGACGCGAAGGTGTATTTGAAGGGTATTTTTCAAAATATTAAGGCGCTCTTAATTCTAGAAAACAGTTCAGCTCAAACAACTCTAGGGCTGCTGAAATGATTTTGCTGGCGCTTAATTATGTAGCATCAAAGATTTTATAACACTATATAATTACTTAGAGTTCAATTAACAATGTAATTATATTACGACGTATATAAACACTTTACCTCGCGCCATCGCATTCATTTATGAAATTCTAAAAACAACGAAGCGAAAATTTATAATAATTACACTTTTAAATCTAGCTATAATTTTGTGGTTACTTGTTATTCTTAAATGAACCAAAATTAGCCTCCAGGAAGATTATTACAACTTACAAAAGCGTAGAACATATTTTTAGTGTGGTTCACACAAACAAAAAAGTAAAATAAGTCACAATTTCCGCAAATCCAGTCTGCCACCTCTTACCAGACCTGACGGCTCACTAGCAAACACCGCCATCGAAAAGGCTAACCGATTAGGTAAATTTATTGCGCAAAACTCAACCCTCGATGATCGAGGTGCAGTCCCGAAGTTTCTCGGTTCCTCCTGCGGTTTCTATATGAAAAAGCTGAGGATCCGTCATCGGGATGCATTCAAAGTCTTATGAGGGCTTATTGATGTTAATACCTAAAGCTAGTGGGCATGACGGAATCCTCGCCCTGGTATTGAGGAGGTGCGCTGCAAAAATAGCTCCAATTTTGACAAGGCTTTTCAAAATGTCCCTGAATTCTGGCTCTGTACCCTCTGGTTGGAAAAATGCGGTTATCCATCCTATTCCAAAGAAAGGTGACCGCTCAAAACCGGCCAAATACCGCCCCATAGCGATCTCATCAGTTCTATCTAAGGCGATGAAAAGTGTGATCAACGACTAACTGCTCACATACCTCGAGAAAAACAAAATTATTAACGACCGCCAATATGGATTCCAACGGAACCGCTCGAGCGGTGATCTTCTCGGGTATGTGACGCATGTTTAGGGGCCGTGCCTGGAACGTTTCGGTGAGACCCAGACGGTGGCACTGGACATTTCCAAGGCTTTTGACCGGGGTTGGCACCGAGGACTTGTTAACAATTTGCCTTCTTACGGACTTCCCGTATCCTTTTGTACATGGATTGCCGACCCGATTTTTTTTTGTTGCACATCAATGACCTTTTGACATGTGCACCGATTCATTAGTACGCGGATGACAGTACCGTCCATGAAAGCTTTTTGTTTGACAAGCCCCCTAAAGGTGCAACAATGGCTCGGAGGGCTTTGAAATAAAGAATGGACGGTTACGGTTACCTTGAGAGTGTTTTCTCTTGGGGTAAGAATACTCTCGTCAAATTTAATGTTTCAAAGACCCAATCATGTCTTATTATGTTACCAGCATTTTGCGTACGACTGCATAATCTTGCAAAAGAACCTTAAAAACCTTTTGAAATTAACAATTTTCAAATTAGTATTCTAGCAATAAACTGCAACTTGATATTAACAAATGCCAAATTATGAGGTTCCACAAAATTATTCGAAGTCGGGTTCGAAATCGCGACCTTCGGATTGGGAGTCGAGAGCCTTACAGAGGTGTATATGTTGTGGTGAAGTAACACTGCAACTTTATGTATCCAGTAAGTGAGCACCCACACCGCTAAAATAATAAGATCACTAAAATAGTTTTGAGCAGATATACAATAAATCCTGCCGTTACGAAGCACGATTATTGTGCCCAATTGTTCAAACAAACTGTATACGAACATTTTTTACTTTTCAAATAAATCTTATTTGTAAAGATGCCAGATAAAACCATATTTGCTTGAGAGAAAGCAGCCACGTCAGTGGACTATTAAGCCATTTGTGTATGAAATGTAATTTAAACCATTTAAATTAAATTCTTCGCTAACGCACTGATGTTTTTATACGATTTATTAATCAATTAATATAAACAAAAACAGCCCAAACAGGATACCATAAAGTAGTGGTGCTGTAATTTATCGTTGGACAGAATAAATATTTATTCAAACAACTGGATAATCCCACAGCTCATATTAAAAATTGTCAATAAGGCGTTCACCATTATAATTTGGTAACATAATTGCTGAAAACTATAATTTATTCATCCTACCTCGTATATTTTCAATTATTTGTTATGTTGTTGAAATAGCCCATTACAATAAACTAAAGGTTCGACAGTTTGTTTGATGGCCTTGAAACGTTTTGGAATAAAACATTTGCATTCTTCGTAGACATTTTCCACATAATGAAAGCTCGAGAGATTGTGAGTTTTTTGAAAATTAATTATATTTTATGAATAAACTAGGCTTCATGGAAGTGGGAAAAAGTAATCTTACAGGCCCTACACTACCAGGGTAAAGAAAGTTTTTTTAATTATTTTTTTCATTCTTTGTTTGCGTTTAATTTTCTGCATACCGGAAAGAAATGAGATTTATATTTATTTCTGAGAAATTGATAAAACGATCGTGCCGAGTTGCACGTATCATTTTAGAATAAATTTATTATATGACAATCAAGTACCCGGCATGCGTTGATGGCATTCAAAGAAAAAAAGTTTGTATTTTAATTCTGTTTATGTTTTTCTGTCAACAAAAACACGAATAATACAGCTGTCCGTGTGAAAAGCGTAGACTTTCTAAATTTACTCCCAGCTATCCCCTACCGCTGCTATGTCTCTTTTGAAATCGCTCCTTCTGCCCTTATCCCCCACCCTTCCTTTACCACTCTCCTGCCAGTCCTTTCGCAAGCGTCCCCGTTCCCGCGCCCGCTTTCTTCCCGCGTCCGCTTCCCCTCCCGTATTCTCCTTTTACCTTCCTAGCCATGTCTCCTGTCTCGTTCCCCCCACCGTGAATCCCACCCTCCTTCGTTGCCCTCCCCCTCCAACCTTCCGCCCGTGTGCTCACATGGATTTTCCAAATTTACCCCATGCTATCCCCTACCGCTTGTAAACCTACTGTATGCTTCCTTTGCAATACCTCCATCTACCTCTCCCTCGTCCCGTAAAGCTTCTCACTTTTTAAAACTGTACAATAATCATACTGTTTTGAAGAGTTTTATTTCGTGATTTATATATTATGTTACGAAATTTTATTTATCTGCTACCGGTTTCAACAGATAGGTGTCATTCACTAGCAATCTTAAAACAAAACCAGTAGCAGATAAATAAAATTCAATAACTAATGTACATGTGAAATAAAACTTCAATACCAAATGTCTAGAAATTGTTACATAGTTAATCCACAAAAACTACAAAAAATTAACAACCTTGTATTTCTTTATGTATTTTCATTCTGAAAAATAAATAAATAATTTAAAAATACACAGTCAAATTACCGTCATGACCGTTATGCTTATAATGAGGCATATGCTTTCTTGCAAAACAGTTTTCAATTGAACAAAACACAGGAAATATTGTTACATTATTTTATTCAGCCGGCGTAGTCCAACAGTAGGGCGTTTGACTGCCATTCCGAAGGTCGCGGGTTCGAACCCGGCGTGCGCAAATGAATTTTATTGATTAATTTGTGTGATTTCACAATTAATTATTTAAAATAATATATAGTATATTTGCGGCACGTTCCAGAGAGGAAGATACTCTTAGTATCGCCCTGGTGTAAGACCACCATTCAGAATTGAAATGTTGCTTTAAATGGCTTTCACCGTGTTTAGTGACTAGATCTGAATAGCCAGGTACTTCCCACCTTCCTCTTCCTCATCTCCTTTCCTTTCCCACTCACCTCCAGCATCATAAAATACCCCAATTGGGGATGCCATGCTCACTGGCTCCAGACGGGAGCAGTTGGGACTCTTGTGAGGTATTTACTAATAAAAAAATAAATAGAGAAAAGGCTTTTCAGTAGTCATATACAATTGAAAATATATTTTCCTAGTAAAACGTAGGTACTCAGCGTAATGTGTATGATGAAATGGCTGGACTATGTCAACTCTAATTCAGAGACAATAAAGTAGCATAAATACCCTCGCTAAAGTTGAGACAAGACAAAACCCTTCGCAGACGGCCATGAAAGTTATGGTGGTGTTGCTTTTTGAGTGTTGTCAAATAATTTATCTTCGTTCGAATACATTGAACGTGCATGTTATATAACTACTCACAATTAAGGTTTTTAAGTATGACACTTGTAGGTAAACTATATCGAAAGACTGAATCAGAAAATAACAGCATAAAAAATACGAGTGTGCTTTAGAACACACGACTGAAGTAAATACTTCGTTAGTAATCTAATCTAATTTTGTTTCTGGCATCGAATAAAACCATTCCAATCATCAGTGTATAAGAATCTGTATTGAAGATTCGTTTGGATTGTTACCAATCATCATGACAAATCGGTCGTTTCAATGCACTGAGTTCGCACACTCTAAACGAAAATTTGATTAATTTTATTATGGGAATTACGCTTAGAATGGGATTGTTGATTTAATTCTTACAAAGTTTAAAATAAATGCCAGCACCCATTCCAAGTGTCATTACTATGGATTTTAGCACTGTTGTTACGATTAGATTGTGAGGAATGAACCTCAAAATTAATTTAAATTTATTATCGTTCGCCTCCGTAATGTTCGTAACGCCCGATATTACGCTTCTCGTAACGATGTAATTTCCGTAAGACATTCGCCAGTTCACCCCTCAAGTCAAGCGTGCGTAAGTATTTACTTCAAAAAAATAACACTGTTGTCTATACTTACCGGACCGTCAGTTAACAAGCACAGCAAGATATTTGAAGCCGGCCGAAATTTATCGGCAGATTTGTGTGAAGAAAAATGCTATAAGAAACGGAATGGTAAGAAAATAGGTTAGAACGTTTAAAGCAAGCTGCAAAAATGTGCACGGTGACACATGTGTCCGTCAAAGACGCCACAAGACTCTGATATCAGTGATTTACCCGAGGCTCACATATTAATTAATTCCGACGAATTCTTTCATACATATTTTTTTTTGACGGATGCCCAATGGATGTTGGTTATTTTTATATAAGACTAGCTGATACCTGGCATGCGTTGAAATGTTAAATAAATAAATTGTTTTTGCCTTCGCGTCCTTTCCTATTCGTCTCCATCCTCCGTCTACCTCTTCTTCCCCTCCCGCGTTCCCCTATCACCTTCCCCGCATTCCCCGTTCCTTCTCCAACTGTCCCCCTTCTCACGATCCCCCTCCTCACGAATTCCGCTATCACCTTCTCCGTCATCCCCTTTCCTCGTCCCCCACCCCGCGACCCCCCCCCCCCTGCTTCTCCCGTATACCCCCCTCTCCCTCCAGCTTTTTTTCCCAGCCGCCTAACTCCATAAAATATATCCATTTGTCCCACAACTCACGTGATCTATTTCAAATTTTTTATGCAAATTTCATAACCAGCCAGTGTTTGAGCTAGAGCTCACCAGTGTATATAGAAATATTCGCGGGCATGTTCACGACAAACCAAAAAATTTTAATCGAAATCGGATCAAATTTTAATCGCAATCTCAAGAATAGTATTGGAAATAATTTCTTAACTTCAGAGCTCACTACCCTATAATCATTCCGGGTATGCGCACATCATATTACCTATATTATTTTTGTTTTTCCTATAATGTTATTTTGTTACTTTAAGTAAATAATTGTTAACCTCAACACAGGCTTGTCCTAGTGAGGTTAAAAATTGTATTGTAAACTGTTATACCTAAAATGTGAAGAAGAAACAATAAACAATAATCAATATTCTAAAAGTTTCATCGCAATCGGATGAACGGTATGGCCGCGCATACCACACGAACAAACAAATATTATTTTTTTATATATTAGATTAATAAAAACAGTACCTCACCATTAGTATATTTTACTTAAAACGGGTTGGAAAATATGTAAAACGTTTTTCAGCGTTAAAATTACCGGTAAGAACCAGAATTTAATTTTATAAATTAGTTATTTTCCAAGGCAATCAGTTCGAAAAATTAGAAATTTGTGATTTGTGAAATAGTTAGTTTGTAGACCAATATTACCTACTACCAAAATTTTGGTTTCAAACATTTCTTTCAAAGTTTCACCTTCTATCAATATTTCATTGTTATTGGTGTCCCATGTTTTTTAATATTCATACATTTTGTTATATTTGTAGTCAATTACAGTTTTTTTTCTTCTTTTTCAATATGATATGAAGGTCAGTGGTTGAGTGGGCATCGCGTGTGGGCCCCACGCAGGCGTTCCGTGCTCGATTCCTCGGCTGGCTAAGTCCTCCATCACAACCCAAGCAACATCTTCCGCTGTTGGTAGTAGTAGGAGATTTTCAAATGTTGTTGGTTTTTTCGTAACGCGGGAATGTTTGTCTTTCTTTTAAAAAATAATAAAAAAATAATAATAATATAGTATTTATGTATTCATTTAATTGATTCATTATTAGTTTATAATCTCCTCCTGCCATATATATCAACACCTAGTCTGCAAATGATCTTATATTAGAATATTTCAATACTTTTACAAAATCATTAATGTACATTATAAAAAGTATAGGTCCAAGAACAGACCCTTAAGGTACTCCCAATCTATGACAAATATACATATCGTGTGGTTGGAAAAAATTTGATCACTTCCGTCTTGCCCTCGGCGAGGCGTTTAGGCGGCAGATTACAAGTCCCATATATGTATATGGAAATTATGATAAAAAGTATATTAAGATCCAATCGTTAATATGAAAAATTTGGTTTTAAAAATTTCGTCGTGCTTTCTTCATCGCCCCTCTGATTCTGTTCGAGAGTATGAACTAACTAATGAATAATTTTTATAATGTATACAATTTTTAGTTTGTACAATATCCTCAGCACAGATTGGTATTTTTTTATTATTATTTTTTTTATTTCTATATAATATTACAGCGTTCACATAAAGTTATTAATATTTATACATAATAGCTAATAACATAATTTATGAACTTTTTGTTGTGTTGTGTGTAAAGTAGGTTAGTGACTGTGAAACTGTGGTTGGGTAATGTTGTTTGTTTCGTGAACACCTCACTAGGAGAACCTGTGCTGAGGTGTCTACGTGGTTATGTTTAAGTGTGAAGTATTTATGTGTTGTAGTAAAAATTTTCTTCTTTGTTTATTTTTTAAATTAGTGCTTATTTTAAAAGGTTTATTTATAAAAAAAAATTATTAAAAAAATATGTATAAATATATATATATATATTTTTTTTTAAGTGTTTGTATAGTTGATATATTTTCGAAAAATGTGTTTAGTTATCTTACATTTTTTTATAGTTTGTTTACGTTTGGTTTGGAGTTATTATGTTTTGAATGAAGTTAAAATCTTGATTTTTGATCCAGGCTGAGATAAGTTTTTTGTGAATGTTTGTAGACGTATTTGCAGTTATTAGTTGCTTCAGAGTAATGGGCATACAATTAAAAAGTTTGGTTGCGTAATATTGAAAGTGTCTTTGTCCATGTGTTGTGTGCGTTATCGGTATGTTCAGTGTTTTATTTGTTGAGGACCTGGTTTTTATTGAGGTTTTTGGTTGAGTTGGAATATGGAGTTTGTGTTGGAGGAGGTGTAGAAGTGCATATTTGGCATATTATTATTATTTGGTCTTATTGACATGACTTCCAATGTTTTGTAAATTTCGCTTGAATCTGTGTAGAATGGTACTTTCAGGATTAGTTTAATTATTGCTTTTTGAATTTTTTGAATTGGGTCAATTGCTATGTTTGTAGCACTTCCCCAAGCTAGTATTCCATATGTGGCAATGGATTGAAACAGTGCAAAATATATAGATCTGAGTATTTTTAGTGGGAAAATGTTTTTAATGGACTTCATTAGGTACATGACTCGTTTTAGTTTATTAGTGATGAATGTAATGTGGTCAGTCCATCGTAAGTGTGTATCAATAATAACCCCTAGGTATTTTGTATGTTTTACCCTTTCTATATTCTCGCATTGACAATTGGATGAGGTTTGTTCGCAGTTATGCAGAAATAGGTCTAAGTTTGATGGAGGTTGACCTCTTTGTGTAATACTATGTGTGATGTATTTTGTTTTGATTGTATTAACGGTAAGATGTATTTAGCAGTATGTTTTCATAGTTTCAGTATTTTCATTGTGAAATAATGCAGCCTGTGATGAGGGGTTAGACTTATTTTTACATTGATTTTGCCTACCAACAAAGCCACCTAGACCACACCTATGTTTCGATACCACTCTGCGATTTGATTTATTCATAAATTAAACAGATAATCTGGTGTTACATGCCTGGAATCTGTCAAAGGTGATTGTGTACTGGCTATCATTCAATTACACCGCAGAGGTCCAATTCGACTAGATAATGATTAGTCCGCCGCGCCGGTGAGAATACGTACATGCATATTATGCGAATGTGTAACAACAAGTGTATATACATATATTATAATGTGTAACATGTGCATGTGATACAATAAACAAACGGGTGATAAAGGGTAAAATTTTACTATTTTAAAGCATTTTGATATTAAAATTATAAATTTCACATACTTATAAAATCACAGTTTAAAAAGAGAGAAGTAAAGTAGAATAAACTACAATTGAAAAAAAATAAAGAGACAAACATGGATATACAAATATAGATATAGAAAATTACGTTTAAAATGTTAAATACTCTATGACTTTTGGCCTTGTCAGGTACATTAGCACATCCACTCCGTCATCTGCAATTTTGCAAAAATACACATATATATTTTTACTATAATGCCATAGATATTTCGTTGCGGATAATTTTCTTTAGTTCAATTTTTTAACCAAATTTGAGATAAAAATAAATGTAATCGGATAATCGGATATTCTAATATATATATATATATATACATTTTATTGTCTTTGGCATTATGGCGGGCGGGCGGCGTGGATTTGTTTTGTACAAAAATCTACAATTTTATTCCAAAGATCACGAAACCCATGACTACGTACCACTCTACCCTATTTTGAAGGATTAAATTACGTCTCTTTAATTTAATTGTTGAAACAGTTGAACCAAATATTGGCGGTACCGGTTGCGTAGTACGGTGATTGTGTTGAACACATTCATGTATGTAATAATATGTTCATAAAATAACTAAAGAATAGATAACATAGTTCTGGCAACTGGCAAAGTTATTAGCGAACTCCAAACTAATAAATGATCACTTTGAGGGAAATTATTACAAGTTTATGTTTATAACACGCCAAGAAGTTTTGAGGTGTTGCTGGTAGGTAAAATACAGAGGCATCGAGGCTTGCGGTATCCAGAAAAAAGGAAAATTCAGATCATGATACAGACATCATTATATTCAATTCGACACTTCGAAGATGTTAATGATAGATGTGTAGACAGGGTTGTACCCTGATGCATGACAACGAGGCATGGATCTGGCAGAGGTGCGTTGAAAATAGACTGAATGCTGTAGAAATAAGAGTCCTGAGGCATGCAAGGAAATGCAACTATTACCTTTTTTTTTACTTTCTGTGTTTGTCTCTTTAATATTTTCTTTCAGGCTTCTTGGTAATATCTAACTAATTATTAAATGTTTAAAAACCCAAATTATACCATATTACAAATAGTATATCACATATTTTCTGATTTTATAATATTGATCAACAATCTTTTTGTATTTGTTCATATGATATAGTATAGGTAAACTTTTAATGAACGGTAAAGACAAAGAAGATAGCTTGGGCCATTCAGGTGTTTATTCACTTCAATGTATCGATTGCCCCGCATTTTACATTAGCAAAACTGCAAGAAATATATAAATAAACCCGTGTCAAGGAACACCTACGATGTTTACACAGTAATGGATTCTCAGAATTTAAAAACCATCTTATAGAAACAGACCATAAGTTTCATAAAAATGTAGGCGTAACGTTATTACACAAAAACGAAATAGATATCAGATTGGATAACTTAGAAGCACTAGAGCTAAGGAAAGCCATAAACACTAATAGAAAAGTAATTAACAATCAAATAAATTTAAATAAAAGTCCGATACTTAGTGTATAAAAACAGTTTATTATAAAAAAGTTCTGATTCGTAATTATTATTATGCGTTACAGCTGTTTCGCCTTCTGAAGGCATTATCGAATATCAAGTTTGATAATGCCTTCAGAGCAGTGGCGGATCGTGACTTTTGGTGAGCTAGAGTGCTAATATTAACAAAAATGGCATTATTGATGTCGTTGTAGCCAAAAAAAAAAAAAATTTTTTTTTTTCGAAAATTTATTTTTTATATGAAGACTTTCAGGAAATTTCAATTATACCGTGCGCCGCACAGATTTCCTGAAAATCTTCATACAAAAAATAAATTTTCGAAAAAAAAATAAAAAATATTTTTCGGCTACAACGACATTAATAATGCCATTTTTGTTAAAATTAGTACTCTAGCTCACCAAAAGTCACGAGCCGCCACTGCTTCAGAGGGTGAAACAGCTGTAACGCATAATAATAATTACGAAGCAAAACTTGTTTATAATAAACTGTTTTTATACATTAAATAATAAAATGATTAAATATATATAAAAAAAAAATTTAAATGGGTTTCTACAAAATAATCTTAATAACAATAAATAAAAGTCCGATACTTAGGTTGTTCCCCTTTGACAAAAAACATTCACTTCCCAATCCCCAGTCTCTTACTCCAATTACGTCCTCACTGGCGGAACCCAGCCCATTTCTTATATCCCCTGAATATATTATAACACAAATGTTAGATATTAGTAGAGATTATACTGCCCTGAAGAAGCCACGGTTGTAGCGAAACCCGCTCGGCATAAAGTATAAAAAATAAAAGTGGTGTTTACAAAGATATTATTTTAATGGTAGATTCAGACTGGGTCGACGTACGTGCCCATCGCTACGCCTAACAATATCTGGACTGCTTAGCAACCATAGATTTTCAATGAAAATTTATGTTTTAGAATCACATTGGCCACACGCATCGCGACGTGCGATGTCTGTGGCCATTTTCATAGAAAATGTATGGGTTGCTAAGCATTGTTTGAGTAGCGATGCGTACGAACATCGTCCAGTCTGAACCTACCATAAATCTTTTTGTACTTAAGTATTGTAACGGAAACCTTCCATGAGCTAAAAGTAATTTAAATTTTATTTCATTTTCATTTTTTTATTTCCAAACATTATTTCCTTATAAATTCGTTGTTAGAACGTTAAATCTTTAAGTTTTTAGCGCCTACGGTGGGATTCTCAACAAATGCGATGGTAACAATATTATTATTTTTTTTTAATTTTCCAGCCTTTGCAGACTTATTCCTGGAAAATATCAGAGAGCAAAGTGATCCGATTTAATACTAAAACATTTAAAATTATTTTTTTGAGTAATGCTACAAATCTGCGGTAGATAATTTAAGTATTACCAATCTACCTAGCGTAAAATATGCAAAGCTTTTTAATCAGTTGAAGCAGGGTTTTAGTTAAGCTATGGTTATTATTGACATGTTTATAGTTATAGTTCTTCGTGTATAGTTCTTATTTGGCCCAAAGAACCTCAGTCATATTCAATGCCAATTAAATCGAATTCAAAAAAAGCCGCTTGTTTTTAAGAAATACAGAAGTATTTTAAAATGCATATATTTGATTTTGGATTTTGTTTTGGTGAATGAATTAAACCATACATTTTCACACGCATGTGGCCAGTGTGATTGTAAAACATATATGTTCATAGAAAATGTATGGTTCCTAAGTAGCCCAGATAATGTTGGGCGAAGCGATGCGTACGTACGTCGACCCAGTGTGTATCTACATTTTATTTGGAAATACATGCTTTATATTCACACTGGCCACACGTTTGATTTTTTAACCAAGTTTCAGAAAATAATAAAAATATTCTAGCATAGTCGATAACCCTTTAAAAATGAAAACAAACACAGATGGCATTAATTGTACAGTTTTAATAATACTTGTCACAGGAGTCAACGAAGTCTTACTTCAACATTAAATGTGGGACGCACTCATAATTTTTTTTTTTTATGTTTTTAAATTTTCCTCAGTTTAAGAGCCAATCCCTAAGAGGAAGATTCAATCTCCAGTCAAACTTTTTTCTTTGAAATTAACTATAAGCTGGCCCAAGACATGACAAAACTAGGTCGAAAATTAAAAATAGATCATTTGTAGTGATTTTTAAAATATTTTCCTGTATTTTTGTATTTTATGTATTTTCAGTCTTTAATACTTTATATTTTATAATTATTCCAATATAATAAATATTTTCAATGAACTATTTTTCAAGAAGATTAGTCAAAGGCTGCATATCATATATATGTACATTTGATAATTGACCACTTGCATTTTATAATCATTTGTAAAAAACCGTGTAGATATATAGATCGTTCCACTAAGATTACGGAAATGTTACTTGAAAAGACCCTCATTGACTAATAATATACATTTTACAAATAACAGAAGAGTTAAGTAGGTAGGTACCCATGTTTGAGATAATCTATGATTTTGAATGGAGGGAGGAGTGTGTGTCGACGCAGATTTTTGTGGTGGTTTTATCCTTCGGGGTATCGTGTGATGGATAGTCAATTATTTTTGCATCTCATCGGCAGGTACAAAATATTAGGAATGTGTCATTTTTAATATTAGAACTAATTATCTGAAGACTACAACGACTATAAGAATATGTGACCTTGGCATGATTTTTTAAGCAAATCTCTCTTTCAAATCCCACATATTTGACATTGTCTCCCGCGCCAACAAAATGTTTGGATTTGTTCTTCGTAATGCGAGATCATTTACTAATGGAATTGCAATACGTCGAACATATGAAGCACTTGTTCGTAGCTTCCTGGAATATAGCTCATAGAATATAGCTTATTTTTCTCCAATTATACACAACAATAATATATTTTATTTATAAAATATTTTTGTCCTTAGTTCTTTTTAGTCTATACTTGTTTGTTTCTTTTGTTATTTAATGTCGAAGAAACCATCGGTTTCGAAACATGTAGGTAATTGTGATTGTATAATAGTGGTTGATACAAAGTTATTTGTTTTTACTTAAAAAATAATAAAAATTTATTAATTTAATTAAAAATGATGCCACAAAGCGAAGTTTGAAAAAATAAAAATAATTTAATTGTTGCTTTGAAAATTAAGTTAACATATCCCGTAATTTGTCAGGGGTCTGCGCTTGCCTATAATTAAATCTATGAAATTTTATTTTAACTTATTTATTATAAAGAGTTATTGCGATTTAAGGAATTTAAAGGCAATAGTTAGGCATTTCTGAGTCGACTCGAGGTTTTAACGAAGCTATTGTGAACAATTGACAGCATGCGAAGTTCCACTTGGTGGATTTTGATTGTTCGAAGCTGGTTCTAACGTTTCGCAGAAGAAGATACTCATTGTATTCGGATCGTGATGAGAATCACTTGAAGATTCTTATTAAATCCATACCATTTCGAAAAATGTATAAAGCCAATTCTATATCCTGTAAAAATTAAAGTTTTCTTTTTAGAAGACAACACAGTAACGTATTTATTTATTTTGAAATAGACGTACTACTTACAGTCTTGAGGTCTTCCCTCAGAATTAGATTAATGGGAATCCGAAGCTTGGACCACTCGGCCACTAACTAGTTATGTATTTTTATGACTTTAAATTTTATCCTACTAATAAAAAAACACTACCCAACCGAAAAATACTGCATGAGTTCTATTTTGGAATCGCACTAACTCATTGCACCCGGACACATTAAGCTATTTATTTGGCTCTTCCTCCAGAGTTAATTTAAGTATTCCGAAATTCGGTAAGAAATTTCAAGTTTATACAGCAGATAAACAACCCATTTTGAACTATTTTATGGCTGTTAAATGACTTTTTCTATTTTACGTTTCATTAGTAAGGTTTTCACATACGCGGTTGTTGATCAATTGTATAAAATTTACACAATGTGTTCGTTAGGCTGTTAGTCTATGTAACATTTATTATTATTGTTTTTCAGTACACGCTTATTTATCTGTTGACTGTATATAATTGAATAATGATATTTATAATCAGTCAACGATACAAAATTACTTAAAAAATTTACTATATATATGTGTTCGCAAGTTCATTTAGTTAGCTACATTAAGTGAAAACAAATCACATGTTCGTAATAAGCATTAACTTTGTGGCTCGCCATAATTTACAATAAAATATATAAATTTGCTTTAGACCACTTTAATTTAAATTACACTCTTCCGAAACCGGTAGAGTGTAATTAAAATTAAAGTGGTCTAAAACAAATTTATATATTTTATTGAAAACAAATCCCTTCGTAAAAATAAAAATATTTATTTTTTTGAAGGTTATTCCCATCAGTAAAATATATCATTGAAGAAGAAGATAACAATAATAATCTAAATTAAAACATGAAAATGAACAAGTCTCAGAAAAACAACAAGCAACTGGTTTCGAGCCCCAGCTGCGAGCGTTATCTCTTATTATTTTACTGTGTCTTGTTCATTTTCATATTTTAATTTAGATTATTATTGTTATCTTCTTCTTCAATGATATAAAAATATTCACTTATATATGTAAAGAGAGAGAGAGCTCATTAGTTCCGACGAAGGTACGGTTATTTATTTACACATATACGGCACAACATGTGCCGATAACATAATTGACATAACATATAAATAGTACAACAACATAAAGAATTACAGTATAAATGCAAGTTAAATATAAGGAAAAAAAGTAAGTAGTAAGTAAAATTCTAAGTGGTAGCTAAAAGGTAAAATATAAATGTAAAGTGAACAATATGGTGTAAAGTATAAAGTACGCGCTATAAATTATTAAGCAACGACAAAAAAGTTGAAAGTGAGAATAAAATGTCCAACATCTACTTAAATAATGCGGTGAAGTCAAATTTATGGTTTATTAATATATTTATTTATTATAATCCATCCACAAGCAAATGCTTTTAATTGAAGATCAGTATGAATAAACATGTACCGTTCTTAAGTAAATAGAAAATAATATTAAAAAAAAAAAAAAAAAAAAAATACTGCACTGGCAGTGAAACGAAAGTGCCGATTCATTATCTACGTCGCGCGTCTTGGTTTTGAATGGCATATTAAATTTTTAGCGAAATAATTAACGTTATCAAGTTATAATTATTTTCCATTTACGATTACTTTGCTAAAATGTTAACCTAATAAGTAATAGTGTAAGCAAAATATTGAGAGAATTCCTCAAAGTTAACGGAATGCGTACTGCCTACTCGTAGTAATATATATATAATCTAGTGGAAAACTACGTTCCACGTTCAACATCATAATATTATTAAACTAAATTTGAATTTCATGCCCGCTGCTAAAACATTGTACCCAATAAAATTGACTACTTAACCCATGTCGCCCACAGATCGGGGTCAATTAAAACTTAATATACTAACCCTTAATCTTTCCCGCGATCATTTCATCCCCCGTAGTAGCGCTACCTCTGACCTGCTGAATACACTTCTGGGCGAAAGATTTAAACTTTTCTCGGAAAAGCTGTGTTTGTTATGTAGGTATATATTTATTGCTGCTTTGTTGGCTAGATAGGTACTGACGTGTCTGGATACTTTGTAGGGTTTACAATGTGGTATTAATATAATGGCAAACTTGCATAGGGAACTAAATCTCCAAGTTACTGCAAGTTATCTTAAAACTCGACGTGTATGAGTCTTATCCTTGTAGGTTGTGACATTTTCTTTATAGTATCTATCAATAATGGCCTGTATTGGAATGTGATAGGTCCGTACTGTAATAAATCGGCACCAAACTATTTTGCATGCTTTTTTTGTGCAGCAGCAGCAATCTTTTCAAAAAAATATTAAAATAATTAAGATGATACCCGGTGGTGCAGAAATAGATTTTACTAAAATATTGCTGTCACTGTTGCTCTTACTCCACCGGATATTGAGCGAAAGGGACAATGCACTGACACCTAACTAAAATGGAGGTGTTGTATTCCCCACTTTTCTCCTCCAAAAGTGGACTGATTTTCAATTTTTTTTTTACCAACTACATAAGAAAAAACTATTCTATGTCTGTACGTTTTGCTTTTTTTTAAAAAACATTGTCTGGTTTGTATACTGAACATCTTTTGACGGCGTTTAAACCAGTCAATTTTATTGATTTTTGGAAGGTCATACATAACTTCTATAAAAAGTAACTTATCAAAAAAAACAAAAAGTACCGACACGCTAGTAGTTGATATCTATTTTATGCAAAAACAATATTTTCTCTAGGGTTAAAATCCAGAGAGATAAATAGGGAATACGTTTGTATGGAAAAATCACCGCCGGGTATCCTCTTAAGTACATCATAGTTTTTAAAGTAAAACTTCTTTACGCATGCTTGACTTGCGGAGTAAGCTGGTGAATTCGTGACGAGAGCGTTACGAAAAGTGTGATGTTGAGAGGGAGATATAAGTTAGTGAAAATAGAAAGGGAGAGAATTACGTTTCGTATATACTGTAGGGGCAAAAAAGAGAGGTGCGAGCACACATTTTCTTTCTCTCGTTCTCTCTAACCCATAGTTCTTCGTATATTTAAGATATAGTGCAGGCCTATTGTCTGTATTACACTGTGGGAGCAAGAGAGAGCAGTGCGCGCGCACAACCGTCTAGCAAACTATGGCGTCCATAATTATTAGGTAGGTTCTGAGACTAAATTAGGTAGGTTGTGAGACTAAAGGTAGTGGGGTAATCTTAGATCTGGTCACCAAACATGCCTAAAGATATTTCAAGTAACCCAATCCTACTACTTCTGCACTGCTTAGGGGGCACAGATTAATTACGCGTGCAAAAATTAGGGGGGGGGGAGTCCAGTAAAAATCTACCAATTCAGCTAATGCCACCAATTATTTGAACGTCATATTTGTCAATCTCATATTTCAAATTTCAGAATTACTAATATTATCTTCGATTTTTTTTCCATATCGGCTGCTACCCTTTTCATTGGAAACAAGTGTTCTATGAAACGAGTTTGTTACCTACATAGGTTAGTGTCTTGGATGAATACTCATTTTCATATTGATTTTTTAGTCTTTTCTTCTTGGTCATTGATACAATGATTTTAATTTAAATATTCAGAGTGAACTCGAGGCCAGCGCCCACCCAGGAGTGGCGCTAGGGGCTGGTGGGCTGCTGTCACAACCGTGTTGTCAGATGCCATTCTGGAGCCTTTTACCCTCTGTATGATGAGACCGGCGAGCGGCGCGGCGATCCATTCACTCGTTGCTGTATCTCATATTATCACACACTTATTCTGAAGGCATTTATTATATTGGTTTCAGGGTCGTTCAATCGATCAAAGGTTTGGCAATGAAACCGTGACTTACTTTACCTATCTAGGTTCGTACAGAATGTATTGTATAACGTTTAATTTATGTGCCTGAATTTTAGAATCTGTGAGCAATCATATTGAACTAACACTGACACTTCTCCTTTGCCATCGAATATCGTTAACTCCGAGTATTCATTAATGACGTGCCCAAGTATTTTACGATCATCGATATTTGTAGACATGGTAAGCATGTCAATGATAATTAATAATCTTAATTATTGTGATTTTCATAGCCAACAGCTTCATCGTGTGTTATTTTTGGGATATTTTGCAGTATTGGGCTTCTTCCTTCATTAGTCAATGTTTCAGACAGCGATGAAATCTCCATCATCAGGGCAGTAATGCTGTACGAAACTTTTTCTAAAGAAGGAAATGGCGCAACATGGCTTAATACCTAAAAAATAAATCACAGTTATATTAAATACGTATATTTTAATCATGTTCCGTCAACACTCCAGTTTAGAAAATTTGTTCTACCAATACCTATTAATTGGTGCACTTTATCAATAACACCAAAATTCAGAAACATAAAAAATCATCACAAATAATAGCGTGTGGCATTATATCAAAGTGAGCAAATATTTATAAATAAAAATAAAACTTATAGTTTTATACGTCGTTTCTTACTACAAGCCGCAGAATCTTATGTGGTGTCTGTCATCACTTATGATGCGATCTTTTTAGGACATTTAATTTTCACGGCTCAACGAAAAAAAGGCCATGTTCAACAAACCAACTTAACGTGGTTGAACAGAAGAGATGTACCTTTTAGTCTTGTGGTTAAAACTTCACGGAGGGTTTTGAATATGTGGATCTTGACTTATTTCGGATCTGCCGAAACTTTTGCGGTTTCCCTGGAAACTTAGAAGCGAGAACATCTTCCAGTATGGAAGAACGTAAAGGAGGGTTTTTGGTAGAATCTGTTATCAACAAACATTATGTGTTTTCGTGTCTAATTACACAGGGAATTTGGTTTTCGCATTTCGGGCGAGCTCGTACTGCGAATCACTTTTCTACGAATTAAGCATTTACGCCTCATTTCCGAAACAATATTATGATCATACTGAGAGGAACCTATTTGGTAAATAAATTTATTGTGTATTCCGTGTGATATTGTATACTCAATTATAAACTTCATTGGAATCACTAGATACAATAATTGCTTAGGATTGGTATTAATAACATGATAACTCAGAACGAATTCTTCTATAGGTATGGCATACAGTGTTGGATACTTTTGATAAAACACTTTAGTTGAAGATACCTATAGATTGCCATACCTATAGAATTCTTCTATAGGTTTGGTATACAGTGTTGGATACATTTGATTAAACACTTTCGTTGAAAATACGGCTACGTTTGATGAAACATTTTAGTTGACTTAACCCTTAATTAGGCACATTAAGAAAATCACATAATTAGTCGCATGGGGTCACTACTGACGCCGAAGAAATAAATGAAAATGGAGTGGAATAAATAAATAAAACGAAGTGTGTATTATCAAAAATATTAAAATACTTTAATATAACTAACATCAAGAAACAAAAGCACAACTTTGGCATTAAACAATAAAAAAAAAATAAAAAAAACATCTTCTAATCTCTCTTAAAACTACTGATTTTTTGTAGAGCCGAGATCACTCTAAAAAAAATTTTTCGGACTAATCAGTAGAATCATTAATTCAGCATCCAATGCAGTAAAGCCTGAAGTGTGGCTGACAAATAAATATACCACACATTTGGAATTTTGTTTGGTTATTTGGTACTTTGTTAATTGTTACGTAATTGGTCGCATTAGGTTAGCACCCAAGAGAGCAGTAACAAGTACGTACGCGTTGGCTTTCTGGCCGCGACTGATTTGCGCACCCCGCGGGAAGGTAGGAAGCTAGAAAAATCGCTGTCGCATTCTCCACACAGGAGCCCGCAAGAAAAATTGTTTCCCTCAGTGGAGAGTGGAGGGCCTTTTTATGGAAAGGGATAGAGGAAGTTCTGAGAAGGAAAAAGGTAGAAGGGGTGGATAGGAATATAGGGATCAGCGTGTCAAGGAGAGACGGACGTACGAATCCATCCTTCCAACTGCGGTGCTAGAGGATGGATCGAGAGAGTCCGGCTAAAGAGGACAAACGGCTTTCCTCAACCAGTCTCTCTCAATCCGGCTCATTCATTGGTGGGCAGACGTACCAACCGCCAAGACCTAGTAAAATCTCAAATATAGCTAACCACTTGGGTTGATCTAAGGTGTTGGTTATTCAATTAATGGTTCCAACGGTACTTATATCCGACTCCCAAACTGAGAAAGTAGCACAATGGTCAATGCTTTTGACTTTAAGTGCAAAGTTTGTGATTTTGATTCCATTAGTTGCGCATTTAAAAAACTTTATCTTCTTTTGTACGGTGGTTTCGTATCTACAGGAAATTAATTTTAAAATATAATAAGTTACTAAATTTTAGATTTCACAAATATTTTTGTGTAACCTATTAAATCATTTGACATATTTTATTTGGAACACCGTGGAACCAATAACTATTATTTTGTCTGACAATAAAAAAAATCAGGAATATCGAATTAAAAAAGATAATCAATTACATTTGCGTGACATTTTGATAAAATAAATCATTTTTATAAAAGTCTTCTAACCTCTTTGTGAAATCTAAAATACTTGGTGTAGTTTTAATTTAAAAATAAAATAATTGTTAAGAATTATATTTACATAAGTTTATTTTTTAATGGGAAAACTTGCTACATGACAGATCGAAGGTGATCGCGGTGGAAGTGGGGAGGTCTTTGGGGAACAATTTGGTTATTTTATCATTTCGTAGTTTCACTTCATGTGTTTTCCCGTTCCATATTTTAAAGATATTTCTCCCCTGACTCTCGGAAGTGTTAAGTTTGGCACCAATTTTAATTTTTTGACGTTGGCTGAGAGGACTCTCAACTTTCAGCATCCTTGACAATGATTACATCCTTGAATATTTCCCGACAGAAGGCAAATATGGCCAAAGAACCAGAGCAGTTTTCTCATACATAACAGTAAGAGATCTTTCCGTCTTTCTTCATCTTCACAACCATAACCACATACTTTTGGTCGTGGTGTCTCTCAGTATCGCATATCGACAATCGATCGGAAAAAACTCTACAAAACAATGATTCCCTCGAAAACCACCGTTTGGCGAGATGCAACATCTATCAAGAATGCATCAGTTGGAATTCAACATATACTGTGCACATGCACAAGTACATAGTAATATGTCTTCATGATATATATATATATATATATATATATTTTAAATGTATTCATTTCTATGCTCTTACATGTAGTTTATAAATACAATAGGTGAAGTATAACAAAACATATTCTTAATATAGTAGGTATTATAAATAATACATATGTTGGTACAGTGAAATATGTTCGGCTGTATGTATGGTAAATACGAATGTAGTTATGTTTTGTGAAAACCTCACTAGAAGAACATGTGCTGAGGTGTTCGCATGTATTATTATGCCGTTATAAGTGATAGCATAGTATCCCCCTTGAGGCTCTCAAGGAGGACTCCGTAGTTCCACCCATGGTGGCTGTATTGTACACATAGTGGGTGTAGGTAGCTGTATTGAGATAGTCATCATAATATTATAGACACAATGTAGTAAGTTGAGGTTAGATAAGCATCATAATATTCTAAAGACGCAATGTAATAGATATTCAATAGAAGTTTAAATAAGCAACATACTCGTAGGTGCCAGGAGAACGTAAAAAGGGGGAATATCGAACTTGGATTTTATTATGATTATTATTATTAATGGACTGAGCTCACGGACTACGGTAGGACACCAAAGACAGTGGTGCAAGATGAAAAGTGGTCATCCAACCTTCGATAAGAATAGCGCATCGTTTGACTAATTAAATAATATAAATCAAAAGGGTTACAGTCCAATATATCCAACCTCCGATGAACAGAGCACAATGTTTAAACATAGATACCACGTTTATTATAGTCTGTGTGCAGTGACCAGTAGATTGTAAACCAACTTCCGACTTGGACATCTTGTTCAGTAATGAGATATTTCATAATGATGAAACGTACAGTACATACATCAAAATGTATGTATTAGATGATATACCAAGAGCAGAATAAGATGTGCCAATCATTTATCTTGGTACAATAGCTTAATGCAAATGAAAGAGAAAAAAAGTGACTCGTCCTGACGCTAAAATACATTTCATGTCCAATTCTTCATATTAATCCATTAATTTATGACAGCGGATGATTTACATGAAATAAAAAAATTCGCCCCTTAAATGCAAATACTTCTGCGATGGCAAAAAGGATGCTGTACTCCCGGCTTTCTCCGTCCACGGCATATTCAGTTTATTACTCTCATGAATTATTCATCCGGATTCATTATTGAATTAAATGGAAATGTACCAACTTACGTTCGCTTTGGTCGTCTTACTTTTCAAACAACCTGTTTTCTTATTAGAAAGCTTGATTGACGGTTTTATAATCCTCCCGTTCTGATTCCCTTTGTGTGTTCAACTCACGGCGAGGGTTCTACTTGCCTTAGGTAGGTACTCCTGATTCAATTAGGGCTGTGTTGTGTAATGTTTGCCATGTTTTGTTTCACGACTGACTAATGGAACTAAAAAAAGTCCTCTTGGAAACTGTTACCACAACCATGTAATTTTTTCAGTAAACCAACCACCATGCTTTATGAATTTTAACGTGAATCTCAGAAACATGTGATTTATCACAACGCGTTTCTGTTAATCTACATAATATGTTTTTGGGGAACTATTTCCAAATTAATTTATACATACTTCTTTAAAACCACTCGAGCGCTTTTTGCCACATAATGGCACTATTTCCAAACCCTCGGATTTCTTTGTTGCCAAAATGTGTCAAATTTTCAAAACATTTTTTTTTATTAAATCGACTATATAATACATTGTAAATTCAAAATATAACGAAATAAATATTCTCTAGATTCTTTAAAATGTTTTATGGTTAAAGGTTTAATAATTTTTTTTTATAAATCCTACAAATATGTGATAGTAGAAAAAAGATAGGGGAATTCATTGGCTATATAGAACTATAATCAGTTTGTATGTCTCCATTTTCAAATTCGGAGGTATGATTTTTTTAATGTGGGCGGAAAAATTTTCTTTCGCAATCCGAGAAAAAATAATTTAATTGCTCTGTCGCTCCAGTGGATAATTAATGTATCAATGCTATTATGTAGTATATGTATTAGGTTAGGTTATATTTCTACCACCGAGAAATCTTTCTTTCTACGAATATCCAACAAGCAATGTTCGTCGAACAACTGGTGACTATTTACACGGCGAACTTACTGCGGTGAATAGCTTGGAAGTTTCTATTTCCTAAGAAACTAGATCATTTGACAAATTCTCTAATTGTCCCTTCTCTATAATTAATCATTTTCTGAACTTACCTCTATGAACTCTGAGCTACGAATCAGTATTTATTTAAAAGCTGTACAGTGCCGTTTACCTACACACTAGAATAATAATCTTACTAAATATTATATTATAAACGCGAAAGTTTGTATGGATGTATGTATGTTTGTTACTCTTTCACGCAAAATTTACTGAATGGATTTTAATGAAACTTTACAATAATAGAGCGCATACATCAGAATAATATCTAGGCTATAATTTATACCTAAAACTAGCTATTTTCCATGAATTAAAAATAATAATTATTGTTTAATAGAAAATGTCCAAATTTGAGAATGACATTTTGCAAAACAATGATTGTTAAATCAAAAATTTATTTTAGAAAATATTTAAATTAGTGAATTTATTTGTAGTACTCGCCTTATACGAGTACTTTGAATCGAATCAAGAATTATAGATATTTTAAATAAATAGGTTAAGAATTTTGGTATAAACATAGATACTGCGCAGACGAAGTCGCGGGCACAAGCTTGTATAATATAATATCTACTTACTGTTAATTTTTTTAAGGTTATCATATTTGCTTTTAACCTCATGGGCCCGTGAATTTCTTAATAATAGTTTACTTAGTCATAAGTTGCTACTTTAAGCTAAACAAGGTCAACTAAAATAAATACAGGATTTACATTTCCAGCAGTTGAACAGTATGCCTTGTTGAAGCCAGTGGCGGCAAGTTACTGCTTTCTCCGCTAGAGCGGTCCTGCCTTGCACAGAAGCTCACTGCTATATTATGACATTTTTCATGCACGTGGCTTTAACTCAAATTAAACCAAACTTATTGCATCCATAAAAATTAAACAAAAAAAAAACACAATAAACTTATCTCTTTTATGGTTGAATTTAGTATTTTTTTTAAATCGTTGGTCGTAGAAGTTTAGTAAAACGAAATGGTTTTTTTTTGCTCTATTAGTTAGTAATAAAGTTATTTTTTTTATAGAAACACAGGTTCTTCTTTAACAATTGTTATGATTAATAAGGAGAATATTTCAAAATAACTACGAACCTTTTAAAATTAAAATCCTTTCAAACTCAATTAGTGACAAAGTGCTTCAATGGAGACAGAGACTTCATTTTGTAATTGCGCACCCAATGAAAGTGGCAGCACTTTGAAGCATTGAAATGTACCTTCTCATAGTTTATTAATTAATTCCACTTACAGACAGTTATTATTTGACATCTCCGTTCGTAAATATCTCACTTTTTGTCAAAAAATATGAAATGAAAAGGTTCAATCACCGGCGTCGCTGTAAAGATGTGTCAAAGAATATTAACAATGAGATTTTAACGAAAATAATTTAATATTCAGGCACTCCGTGGAGCTGGACTTCGATGAACAAGAAAATTTCTGTATACGAGTATATCAGTTCATTCTTAGTATTATTTCTTGGAGTATCTAGTTAGAAATACCTACACGTGGTTAAAATATACATTGAAAGTTTTGAAAAATAAGATTGAAAATGAAAATTTAAAAAAATTTGCGAGCAGTGAAATAATTATGTTGGCTTTATTATTACCCGGCTGCGCTCCAGATTTGATTGAAAAATAAGAAACTGATGGGTAAAAGAATGTGTGTGTGTGTGTTTTAGACCACACTGAAGTAAATACTTTTTTAGCTCCACCTATATGTATGTCCTGATATATGTTTATATGTATAAAATATATACATATTTTAATCTTCCACAAATATTTATTTAAATTTATTATCATTTGCCTCTCCCAATCAAGCCGTGAGCATCGATGTCCGCTCCCCTCCGCATTTGGCGCGTCACTAGTAACTGGTATTTCAAAATACTGACTGAAATATTTCGTGCACTGGCTATGAGAGGAAGAGAAAAAGAAAAGGTGCGCGCGCACTGCTCTCTCTTGCTTCTACAGTGTGATAAAGACCGTTCGCATCACCCGTAACACATTACACTTTTCGTAACGCATTCGTCAGCCTATCCCCCAAGTCAAGCGCGCTTAAAGAAGTTTTACTTTAAAAAAACGAATGTGCTTTAGACCACACGACTAAAGAAAAACTTGTGCGCGCGCACTGCTCTCTCTTCCTCCTACAGTGTGATGTAGACAATGTGGTACTGCACTGTGTCTTAGATATACCAAACGTAACTGGCTACGAGATAAAGAGAGAAAGAAAATATGTGCTCGCACCTCTCTCTCTCTTGCCCTACAGTAATATACGAAACGTAACTATCCCTCTTTCTATCTGCACTAACTTATATCTCCCTCTCAACTTCCGTTTGCCTCCCCCGATTATACTTTTCAAAACGCTCTCGTCACGCATTCGCCATCTTACTCCCCAAGTCAAGCGTGCGTAAAGAAGTTTTATTTCAAATATGGATGATTATACCTAATATTTTATACTTAATATAACATATTATGAATCTCGACTACCACAATACGGGCATTTGCTTAGCTTGGTAGTCAAAAAGGCCATGTAAAATAAACCTGTAACAAAGAAAATGAATAAAGAAAAAAAAAAAAAAATAATAATAATAATCACATCATCAGCTTTACTCGAGATCTACATCTAAAATAAGAATAGTATAAAAATCACGCATATAAAATTAATGGGGCAAATTTTCAAAATTATTCATTCTAGACAGACCTCTAGAACATTTCATATTACTTGGTATTTAAAATTGGTATCCCTCCATGACACCTCACCGCAATTTTACCACAAAATAATTATTTGCCTTAAAACAAAGGAATATTCCACGTTCTATTTCAATTTGCGAAGGATGCCTTTATTTCATAAGAACCTAATGCTGTATTTCGCCAAGTAAATCAAAGTAAATAAGTTAAGACACACTGATTATGAAATTAAATTTTAAATTACGAAGCGCCCACTTTTGGCTACAGAAGAAGGGTTACCAAATAACAGGTGAAGCAATAGTACATAATAAACTTTGAGTTAATTTTGTTGACTGAACGTAGCGGAATCCGTTTTAAATGTTTTAACTCGACCATTTGTCATTTCGTTTATTTGTATTTTTTTTGTTACGTTCCGGTTCCGGTTCAAGATGGTGGCCGTGTTGAGTATTACTATTTTATCCCTCCAGAGTCCACGATCGGCAAGTAGAAATGATCAATAGTGTAATACCTACCGGCCTGAGAAATTAAAATTAAAAAAAAAATGAGTGTGTATAACATTTACGCGCGGTTGAAGTAAAACTTGTCATCAAAATATTCTAGCGAAGGCGAGTACCCTTTAAAATTAAAAAAATACAGACACAGAAGGCAGTAATTGTACCGATACCCGAACGTCATCTGAACGTCACGCGCCAAAAGAAGTTTTACTTCAAAAAGTTTACGTTAAATATTTATGATTTACAATCAAGTAGGCAGGTAGAACACCAAGGAGTTTGTCTACCTCGGAAGCAAAATAACATGGGACGGTCGGTCTAAGAGCGAGATCGACAGCCGTATACACCAGGCTAGGCTTGCATTCAATAAAAGGTCGAAAATAATAAAATCGAATAATATAGACCTAAAACTGAGAATACACCTCATCAAGACCTATGCATGGAGTATCTTCATGTACGGTTGCGAAACATGGTGCCTATCCGAAAGAGATAAACGGAGACTAGAGGTTTTTGAGATGTGGTCCTATAGAAGACTATTAGGAATTTCCTGGAGAGACCACATTACAAATGAGGAGGTTCTCCAAAGAATCGAAGGAGGAAGGCACCTGCTCAGGACCTTGCCCGAAAGGCGTGCAAGATGGATCGGCCATATAATACGACAAGAAGGCCTCTTGCATGCCATAATGGAGGGTTTGACCGAGGGGACAAACTCTAGGGGACTCCCATGCCGAGAGTACCTGGAGGACCTGCTGGTGGACATGCGCTGCTCATCATATGCAGACTTCAAAAGAGCCGCACAAGATAGGGAAGAATGGAAGAAAAAAATAAAGGATATTGCTGCAAACCAATCCCAGGATTGAAACCACAGAGAGAGAGGTAGGCATTCTAATACAAACTTAATTTTTTTATGAATTCAGAGCTAATTTTGCTTTTGATTTGTAAGAAAAAAAAGACACATATATTTTTTGACGCGAGGTCCACCGTTGCAAGAACTACTAGTACCTATTATGGACAAATGATAATCGCAAGGAAAACCGAAAATTACCTATAATATGAACAAGGTCCCTGTTAATGTTTTATTTAATTTTTGAACGACTTTTTGATGAAATTCACTTAAACGACGTTAATTGATCCAAAAATGTATATCCTAATTACAACTACATGGAGCAAGACAATGTTAGACAAGTAACTACATACGAACCATAGTTTTTTGTTTTGTTTTCATACTTTTGCGCAGTATTATCTTGTTCACAACGTGGAGACGGGTAAACAAAAGGTTGTTTATCTGATATCATGTATAAATATGGATTAACAAAAGAAGATTAACGGAAGACGCGGTACATAAAGATGAAAGAAGCCGCCACTCATGGCTTCGAACCTTACGTGACTGGTACAGTAATAAGTTGTTCCGGGCTGTAGTCTGTAAGGTTAGCAATATCCTGATGATAGCCAATCTCCAACTCGAAAGGGTTCCAGTATATTATGAACAAATTATCATAGCTACAAAGAAGTTAAGTCCATCTGATAGACTGAGATCTGATATCTAATGCACAGACGCAATGTAGGCATGCTGAGTCTGTTTTACGATTATTTTAATAGAGAATACTCTAGGAGCTAGCGGCACTGATTCCAGGAGCACTTCGATGGATACCCGTGCACAATTGATATTGGCTTCTTGAGAACGAGTCGTTTCTTCATTTTTGTGTAAGTCGCCTCATAATTGGAACGAGCTACAGCATCTGTTTTTCTTCCTTTATACTATAATGCAGGCCTCTTCAAGACCGGCATTCAAAAATCCCTCCCTACAGCCCTACCTTAACCCGCTTCACAGCGCTGCATAACCGAGTGTCGACACAGTCCCTCAACTTTTAAGCATATATACCGACAGTGGCGCTCTTGTGAGTGTCACATAAAAAAGCAAAGAACTTCCATGAGGAATGAATTGTGTACATTTTTTTAGAAGTTTATTAGTTTATGCATTATTATAACAATATAAAACTACAAAATGGAATCTATTTTTAATTTCTTGAGTGGGTACTGATGTCGTAATTACATATATTACAAATTAGTTTTGATTATAAAAAAACGAAAATGCGAATAACAAAATGTTCGCATTGTTTGTTTTTGGGGTGTTATGCCGTGTTGCGCTACCTCCTTCTTTAGCCGACGTTTCAGACAGCGTTGCAGTGTCCATCATCAGGGCAGATCCGGCAGATCCGACGATCTGCCGGATCCGCAACACGGCATAACACCCCAAAAACAAACAACGAGAATGCTTTTGGCCGTGAATATCTGAAAACGTAACCAAATGTTGCTTACAAATAAGTTTTCGTTTTAATAATCGTATGAATGAGAACTGTTTTAATAATAAACTTTTTTCCGTACGCCTAACTGTGCCCATTGCCCATGGACTGTTCCAGAACTAACACTTACCTTTATATTGAGCAGCAAAAAAATTTCTCCAGATTTTAGTTCAAAATTGAAGATTATTCCTAGCTGCCTGAAGCACATTAAAGCCAACTTCACTGTTTTGTTTAAAGAGTTTTATTCTTAGAGCTTATTATTTTAGACAGTGAATTTTATTATACTTTCGAATGATTATTTAATTTATACGAAGCGTCATTTCAACAACATTTTTCCATTAACATTAACGTCCGTCTAGGGAAAGTTTTTAATCTCCTAAATCATTTAAGACGGGATATTGTTTGGCCTTTTGTCAGATACTTAACACAAATTCGGATACTTATAAAACATTCAACAACTTTTAGAATGAAATAAAGGATCATTATTTAAATTCAATAAGGTTAACTTTAACAACAAAGAATATGAATTTGAATACTGTAAGCCCCCGTGCTTCACCGTGAATGTACACTCCCCCAATATAATAATTTAGAATACGGCATTACAATGAGAGTGCTCCAAACACAAGACCAATTAAATTTATTGCCTGACGAATAATTTACAATGAAGTACCTACCTTAGTAACCAGAAGACATATTTATTTATTTATTACGTATGTGAAAAAAACATCACATGGGGATAGGGGATGATTATTTTTTTTTTAATTGATTGATAGGTTTTCCCAGCGAATCTTCTGAACGGTAAGAAAATAAAATTTAATACATTTAACGTATTTACATTTTAACAAACACTTTGCATGTACTGGAAAAATACTAGCCAAGCGCTGATTTTTATAAAAATTTTCGCTCAGGAATGTCGCAATACTTGGTTCTCTCATCTTGTCATTTGAACTGCCTTTGAGTCCTAGAGGTGATTTTCTCAAGCTAACCAGTACCATAGAAATAATCTAAAAGTAATCATATTCGTAATTAGAATTAACTTTGTGACTCGCCATAATTTATAATAAAAATATATAAATTTGTTTTTGACCACTTTAAATTTTAATTAAACTCTACCAGTTCGGGAGAACCCTTCCTTCGTCAGGGTAATATTTAAAACTAACCCATGATACAAAATATGACATATATACACAAAAAAATTAGATTTTTGAGTGGGAGGTTAATAAAAAGGGAGGAGTAATTGCTTAAAATCCGGCAATAACAGAGCAGTTTTTTGGAAATATATGTAGAATGGACTAAAGGATAAATTAATTTGGTTATTCAATATACTAGGATTATTTTTAATTTCAAGTGCTTCCAAGTTATCTAATTTTTTGTTTTTATTATTACGGTGAAGAATTTTAACCCCTGTGTTCTTATTAAAAGTATGATTGGTGGAAATAAGATGATGATATTTCCATTAATCATAAGATGATGATATTCCACCAATCATGCTTTTAATAAGGACACAGGGGTTAAAATTATTCACCGTAATAATAAAAGCAAAAAAGTTAGATAACTTGGAAGCACTTGAAATTAAAAATACCCTAAATCATAACGCTAGTATATTGAATAACCAAATTAATTTAACCTTTAGTCCATTCTAGATATATTTCCAATTAATTGCTCTGTTATTGCCGGATTTTAAGCAATTACCCCTATCCCTCTGTTAACCTCCCACTCAAACACCTATTTTTTTGTATATATCTACCAATATTTTGTATCATGGGTTAGTTTTAATATTCTCCTGACTAAGGAAAGGTTCTTCCGAAACCGGTAGAGTTTAATTAAAATTAAAAATGGTCTAAAACAAATTTATAATTTTTATTCTAAAAATAATAATAATTATTAAAACTGTCGCCAGAAAAATCATATACCTACATACGTGTAATTCTTTACCTGGTCACATAACAAAACAAAGTGGCATTTGTTGCCTTCAATGTTTCCTCCATCCTTATTAGTGGCAAAGAAGAGTTTTTCTTTAAATCACTATTTTACTTGAAAAAACTCTTCACACCCAAAGATGAAAAATAACGATAATTTTTTTTTTCATCTTATTTCAGTAAAAAAAAATCGGATTGGTAAAAAAAGGGTGGGTTAAATTTGATCTAATCATATAAAAATGAATGTTTCTTTGTTTATCTCTCATGCGTTCCTAAACCATTCATCCAATTGCGATGAAACTGTGGAAATTTGTTGTTCGCACGACCGCAAAGGTCTCTCTCTTTCCCTCTCTCGCTCTCAATATTATATATATATATACATAAAATGGTGAGCTACGGGCTTATGAAAAATTTCCTATACCAATCATCTGATTGCGATAAAACATCACGAGTTGTTGTGCGCACGCCCGATATGGTTTCTATAAATAATAGTGAGTTTTGTCGTTGTGTACTTTGTATAAAAAAATTACTATAGGTGATGCGTGAGTTGGTGGGGGAAGGCGGAGAAGGTGGAAGAGGAACGCACGAAGGGAAGGGAAAGCGGGAAAGGAATGGGGTGGAAAAGGGAACGCATGGGAAAGGAGACAAAGGGGAATGGTGATGGAAGGAGACATAGTAGCGTTAGAGGATGGCAGGGGTAAATTTGGAAAATCCATGCTTCCCACATGGACAGCTGTATGTGTGACCTGCTCTTACGTCGAAAAAACCTTCTGATTTGTTCGTGTGCAATAAAAATATTATTGTGTATCCAAAAGCACTTTAATGAACAGAATTAAAATACGAACACTTTATTTCTTTGAATGGCATTGCAATGAATGCCGGGTAATCGCTAATTGCAGAATAAAACTCTTTAATATCTAGCAGTAATTAAAAAGTTAAAACCCTCACCGGTAAACCATAATGTAATTAAAATCCTACTTGCAAATGGAGAAATTAGATACCAACACGTGATAATTTCATATTGCGGCAAAAAATAGTCCACATGAGATCTTTGTGTTCCGTATTAACCGCGGGACTACCTAACTGCGAACTATGTAGGCGAGCATGTATGAATATCCCTCGGAAATGATCCCTGCAGCGAAAAATACCCATTCCAGTTATGACATGCTAGCTACAAACGACATAACATGCTTAAAACAACGTGTTCCCCTGAGGATTGATTCAAATTCGTATGATTGGAATAAAAATCGTGTTTGGAGATACGCCGATACCGCTCGGCGAAATGAATATTCATCGGAAGGCGTCACGAAGATCGCACAGCGCCGGCTGCATGTTTGCGGAACTGACGCGATCGCAATACTATAGGACATTTGCTGGATATTGGAGCGATATAATGTTACGATATGAATATGAATAAAGGGATGGACATTAGGAATTTAAGGGTTCTCAATGAAAGTGTTTTACTGTTGAATTATACTTCCACGATGTTTTCGATGTCTACTTTCAAATTGAGAAAGAGCATGGATACCGCCGCCCAGGGATTTTGGATATTGGATAACGGTTTATTGGATGCCCAACACCTCTGTCGTAGGTCAGCCCAGGTGGTTCACTACTTAGCAGGGGTGCCCGGGTTCATGGGGTAAGGTTTCTCTCCAACTGCACGGTAGGCCAAATCGGGAGAGACTGGTTGAGAGAGATTTTTTGATCTCTCTTGAAACATCGCCTTACCGCAGTGAGGGAATATATTCATATATCCATCCCAGATTACTGACCCCAGATTCCCACCCACCCCTCATTTTTTCTTCCCAGAACTTCCTCTCCTTCCTTTTTTAAAAAGCCCCTTTACACAGCATACCGAAAGATGACACGGGCTCCGAGGGTAATGTTTTTCCTTACAAGTGTGGAGATAATGTAAAAAAATACTGTTTTAAAAAATACCGGCATCGTATTGTAAAAAACGTTAACTAGTAAAAAAATAATATAGAAGAATACAAAGCGAATCTGCCCTAAATATGGATACTGTAACGCTCTCCGAAACGTTGGCTAAAGAATCAGGAAACGCAACATGACTTAATAACATAAAAATTAATTAGGACAAATTTAAACGTTGTATGTTTATGCAATAGATAATAATTATTGGGAGTCTCCATATATGTTTGTATTTTAACATAGGTTTATTTTCTAACCTCCCAATTTCTGAAGCTGAAAACAGATGTACTAAACTTGATATTTCTGAAGTATTGGGCAAATATCACGAAGTAGAAAACGAGAATTTAAAAAATATATATTTTTCTGTATTTTTTAAATAGCTTAGTAAAAAGTTATTCTGCTTTTAGCGCATCACTGGTATTTCAAAATACTGACTCAAATATTTCATGCACTGGCTATGAGAGGAAGAGAGAAAGAAAATGTGCGCGCGCACTGCTCTCTCTTGCTTCTACACGGAGGAAAATGATATTCGAAAAAACGATCATTTTAGTAGTAAAAACGGTTAAAAACGGGACTGAAGTTCTCACGAACAAATTAACAAGGTTTCAATGTTTATTGGCGGGAACATGTAAGAATAGTTTGTTGGAATACGTAATTTCGTACGTATACGAACAAATTATTCTTACATTTTCCCGCCAATAAACATAGAATCTCTGTTAATTTGTTCGTAAGAACTTCAGTCCCGTTTTTAACTGTTTTTACTATTAAAATGATCGTTTTTTTCGAATAACATTTTTCTCCGCGTACAGTGAGCATTCGCCAACTTACCCCCCAAGACAAGTGTGCGTAAAGAAATATTTACTTCAAAAAGCAACGCGCATCGTTTCAATTCTGAATGGGGGTCTTTCACCAGTGCCATACTGAGAGTTTATTCCACTCTTGATATTTACATACAAACAACCCATAAATCAAACTGTTAATTACTTGATGCTAATGATATCATCTAACGAAATCCACCCACCAATTCATTCTTAATGCCCACTTAAATTATTAATCTGCAGTTATCTAGAATATTAAAACTAAAACATCGAAGTTAGCCGGCGGATAATTTGGACTAAACTGGAATGTAAAATGGAATTGTTCATTTCTCGAGATTAGAGGGTTAACCTGATTCATGGATTTGCAGTTTCCGTGGCAGTTTGTGTCCGGTGGTCTCGGCTGTGTGTGCTACCAATCAAAGGAATAGGAGAGTTTCCAACTCGTAATAAATTATTTTCAAAAGAAGCAAACACATTGTGACTTGATATTTTAAATAAATGAAAAGAAAATAATTAAAGTCACTTTATTTTTATTTGACGTCTACCGGTTTCGGTACCTCCGTACCATCATCAATAGGTTTAAGACTCACCAATTTGGAAGCTTTAGAAATAATAAAAAAATCAGTAAATTCAAAGGAAGAAATCATTAATAACCAACTAAATTTAACCTTCAGTCCAATTTTAAGTATGTTCGCCGTGTCTTCATTTATCCCCCATTTCCCTCCTCCCTCCAACAACTGACGCTCTGTCCCACTCTAGTTTACTGTCCCTTTCTTTCATAACATAATTTATATATATATACTTATGTGTACTTCTGTATTTGTAGACATTATTTTTGTAACAGTCTTGATGAAGGTACGAAGGTACCGAAACCGGTAGACGTTAAATAAAAATAAAGTGACTTAAAACAAAGTATTTTCTTTTTATTTATTTAAATTATTTTCAGATTTGTTTAAAACAACAGAATACTTTCTCGAATCTTTCTAAAAGCATTGATGGTTCTGATGAAAAGGTTTTTAATCCTTTTCATCAGATAAATAAACTATGTATATATTTTAATATATACATAGTTTATTTCCGTTGGGTTGCAATTCGCAACATGTTTTAAAATTACTTTCTGAAACCTGCCGATAGTGCCGATCGTATTGGCAGATAGTATTTATATTAGTAATAGCGAGTACCCGGCTTGCGTTGAAGCCACAAAAAGAAAGAAATTGTTTTTCCTTGCATGTCCTTTTCCATGCGTTCCCGTTTCCTGCCTTAAATTATATGAATTACACACATTTGTTAAAGAACTCGCGCCTCATCTGCAAATTTCATAAGGCTAGAGCTCACAAGTATTTAATAAAACTCACGCGGGTACGCACAACAACTCACCAAACTTTCCTCGCAATCGGATGAATGGTTTAGAAACGCATAAGGGACAAACAAGGAAACATTAATTTTTTATATAATAAGATTAACAGTACCAGTACTGAAACGCATAGATAGGCTCAGAATGTTAAGAAAACCTCTATTAAAATAGGATAACGATCAATCGTTCGTATTGAGCTACAGAGCTTGTCTTTGACTGCAACAAATCAAAGTGGGATAGATAATACGTACTACTGTGTCTTTTTATAAAAAAATTGAGCGAAGCTGCCATATTAAACCAGCAAAATAGTGTTGTATAAAGAATAATCACTATTTTTTTACGATAATACCGACTGGGTAAGTAATTAATTCTCATTCCACGTGGAAACCCCTAATTTTGTTACCCATACGACGCATGTGGTAAATCACCGTTTCGGTCTAGTAGCGGCCTACATTGGGTTAATTTCATAAACATTTGAACTATTAATATAGTTTCAAGTATTGTGTTAAATAATTCGCAGAGACGGGATCATTGTAGTTAGCAAGCAAGTTAATAATTTAACGAGTTGGACCATTGTCACAACCGCCGCGGCGCTAATCCGTCACGGACCCACTGGGAGCGACGCGCGCCGCACAGTGTCGCCGAATCATCGAAAAATATACAAAGGCCATTTAAAAAAAAAATATTTTGCTTCTAACCAGTGTTTGACCTAGGGACACATTTTACTTTGTCGTTACAAACAGATGAACAGCGCTATTTATAAATATATTTTACACTCTTTTTACCTTGGTTTTTTGGATTTGTCAATTTTGACGCCATTTAATCCACATGGCCGTCAAGGAAAACGGTTGAAAAAAATTTACAAAACTCTGACAATTAGATTATGTGAACAACGGAAGCATTCAAAAATCGAAGTCCCCCCCCTATATAATTATCTACACAAGGATGTTCATAGTGTGATAGTTGTAAATATGTGAAAACCTTATTAAACAGGTTTTATTATAAATATAAAATATAATTGAACATATTTATTTACCTGATTATATACGTATTACTAATAAATTTATTTTTTTTTCTCTAGCATCATTAGAAGTTTTCTTTTTATCAAGAAGGAAAAAGCAAATAAATATCACGGAAGCCTGGTGTTTTGTTTCAGTCAGTAAAAAAAAATATTTTTGTCTTAGATAACTTTTTTAGTACCACATTTTTGCATCAATTTGAAAATCGGATACTTAAATTGAAACCGTTGTTTTGGCTAGAGGTTTTTACCTACACGGCAAAGTGATTTCTGTGTTCCTACAATGGCAACAGACTGTATTTGTATGAAGGCTACTCACGGACACTTTTCGAAATTTCTTGTAGCTCGTTGTTTGACTTATGAAAAATATGACTTATATTGTTATGCAACTCGTCCACTAGTGTATAATCGGCGCAAACAATCGTTTATACACAAAATTACAAAGCGTAGATCTGTTAGCAAACGAGTTTGTATGAAGTTACACTTAAAATATATGTATATATTTTTTTTTATAAATAATCAGTTTCAAATAACCACTAGAAACTTTCTGCTACAATACATAAATACTTGTCACACTTAAAAATAACCACGTAAAAACCTCTGAACAGGTACTCCTAGTGTTTACGAAACATACAACATTACCCAACTACAGTTTTACCTTCACAAACCTATCTTATAAACAACATAATAAAAAGTTCATAAATTATATTACTATGTATGAATATTAATAACTTTATGTGATCACTGAAATATTATATATAAATAAAAAAATATAAAAAAATAGAAGTGGAATTGCTACATAAATATTTTTGTGCATAAAAAGCACTGCCTAAATTAAAATGGCTGATTTGAAGCCAAAACACCTAACCAAACTGAAAAATTATTTTTTTAGTAAAAAGGTATGTCAGATACCTATCTCGGACTGGAGCTACTTTTTTTGCATTTAAATGATGGATGACGTAAGTATAGGTTTTGGAAGCAGCTTTGGATTTTTTTGTGAGCTATATATAATTATTAAAAAAAATCTGCCTAATCCTTGGTTTTAATATAATGAAAAATAAAATAAAAAAAGTTAAAATGCGTTTATTTGGGTAGTAATTTTAATACATAAACGACAAGGTTTAGTTCCGATGTAAATAGATAATTTAAATTTACACCCATCAAAAAAAAAAATTATATTTAAAAAAAAGAGTAAAATTAATTTTTAAACGTTTACATTTACTCGCTAATAGTTGTCCAAGTTGCCTCTAAAATCGTAAAAGTTTAAAATCTTTAATAGACTTTATTTTATTATTTAAAGCAAAAATAAATAAAGTAGCTCCTGTCCAAAATAGAAATTTGACATAACTTTTGATTACAAAAATAATTTTTCAGTTTAGTTAAGTATCTTGGCCTCAAATCCAAAACTACGTTTTGTATGAAGCCGGCTGCTCAGCCAATAGCCTTAATGTTTCTTACAAAAAGGAGTATAACGTGAAAAAAAAACACTTTGGCCATATTTTAACATTTTGCCGCACTGTGCGACGCCACATCACCGAACTTGTGAATTATAATTCTATTTAGTTTTATTCTGGTCGGCGCTTGGAGGGCGGGCCGGTTGCAAATTCGTAACGTTGTGTTTTTATTTGGAATAGTCTCCTACCTCGTTTCGGAGAACAATGATTTTATTTGCCTTCACACAGTCGGTGTTGCTTTCATTTTAGATTTACATAAAATCGAATGGAATTTGCACAAAGCCGATATAATGCCGAAATGGCGTAATTTTCGGGACGTATTTATTACGTTTTCCGTTCGTTGCGTGATTTTATAAGGGACTTTGCTTGTGTTTCTTTAAATTAAAATCGGTACTAGTAGGAAAAAAGTTTATCCATATTTTCCACTAACATAAATAAATGTATCAAATGCGAAATAAATGAGTTACGATTCGTATTTTACATTTTTGTTTATAGGTAGGTACCTATCTACATTTTGTGGTGAAAAGTTTCAATGTAAAATATCTACTTACACCATTTACAATGATTGCCTGTGATATTAGGTGTTATTAGTTTAAGAGACGTATTGACCAAATATTTCTTAGTGGTTTATTTTCTACTTTTTTTCGATTGATCACATTATTTATGTACCGAGATTGTAACTCTGAATATTTTCCTCTGGTACAAGTTCACCTGTGTCGGAGAGGGTATTTTTAAGGTAAATTGAGACTGTGTGGAGGAGGAATTTAAGATTACCATACGAAAACAATTTAAAAAATACACAAGTGAGGAATATAACACAATGAAATTTTTATACTAATTTATCAATTTGATATTGACTCAACACAGCAGTTTTGATATTTATTCAACACAGCAGTTTTGATATTGATTCAACACAACAGTTATGATATTGTTTCAAGATAGGAATTTTGATAAAGATTCAACTCAGCAGTTTTGATATTGATTCAACACAGCAGTTTTGATATTGATTCAATACAGCAGTTTTGATATTGATTCAACACGGTAGTTTTGATATTGATATAAAACAGCAGTTTTGGTATTGAGTCAACACAGCAGTTTTGATATTGATTTAACACAAAAGTTTTGATATTAATTCAACACAGCAGTTTTCATATTGATTCAACACAGTAGAAGACCTATATATAAAATAAAATAATTATAAAATGAAAATAAACAAGGAATTTAACAATATTGTTTAGTTAAGGCGATGCACCACGTCGCCTAACAATCGGAATGAAGCAGTTGATAATAACACTCCTTATGTGGATGGCGATAAGGTTTAAATTTGGGAGAAAAAAACATCGCTGACAAACATGTTTTATTTTATTTTGCGAAATTTTCTAGCACATATAGGTACAATCATTTTAAAAAACCTAATTTGGCAAATTATGCAACAAAACCATGACCAAAAAAGGGTCTATATATAAAACATTTTGAACTTCTTTTATGTAGTTTTTTAGGCCTAAAATATTTCTAAGCCAACAAATTTTTTATCCAAAATAGCCATTTTTGCGCTACTTTGTAGAACATAGTATCAACATGACTGCATTATTAAACTTAATATATTATTATTATTATGTATTTGTTAATTTATATTTCCCAAAAATTTGGCCAAAATCAACCAGACCCCCTCACCTACTTTAACAATTTATTCGTTTTCGTGTTGGTCAACATTAAATATATGTATAATATTCAACTTAGTACGAACAACTAGATAATTCAGTAAAAAATTATTTCTCGAGCAAACTAACTACTCATTTCAAAAGAAGTGTTATTTGAAACTTGTGGGTATATCTCACAGGACACAGTCGTACCTAACTATGAAGGTAATTCTAAGACAGATTGCCGCGCTATAAACTACTTTAACAAATAATCCTAAAGCACACGAATAATATTCATCATAACTTAAATACTTCATCTGTAAGAGGTTGTAGTAAATCCACAAGATCTACCTTTAGAATTCGCAAGCAGCAGAGAGAATTCTTTCCTCCCCATTCAAAATGTAAATCAGTTGCGGTCGGCCAGCATCATTGTATTTGTCGGTATTAATTAGAGTGGTCGGATATCCGCCGCCGCCGCGGTATCAAACGTTACAATTTCACTAAGCGACCAATTCCTCCGATTAAAATGATAATGACGCACAGAAACATCGGCTTCCATACGTCCTGCGAACAAACGGTGAATGCGTCCTCTTATGAATAAAAAACCCTTTTATGATAATGTAATTTATTTTTGCTCAGCAAGCGCACAGTTTTCTTAAAAATATACATTTACATTTTATTATACAAGAAGCTGGTGAGTGGCGGCTGCGGGAAGGAGAGGGAAAGGGGGAGTTAATATCATTTCGTTTGATAAAATATGAACGTCTGAGTACAGCCACCATAACATCTGCATTGAAAGTTGTGTAAGCTGAAGAATACAAAGAGATTCGACTTCAATGAAACCATGAAACGAGATCTCCTGCAGACGCTAATTAGCTCGCGGAATCGATTGGATGAAATGTTCAATTTTAAGAAAGAAGAATAATATTTCTGTTGATTTTACCATTTAACAGGTTTCATTGTTTCAAGAACACACAATCCTTCAACATTATGATGGATTTGTTTTATACCCACATAAGTAACCAAACATTAATTATTCCATTTATACAATATTTTATAAAAAAATATATCTGTACAGCCAAATACAGGTTTGGTATACATCGTAGGAACCTAAGAGGTTTTTTTTAAATTTCAGAATCAACTTAAAAAAATTGATTAAAAAGAATACACTCCGAGTACTTTCTTACAAAAAATACCTTAACCTTCAGTAAACACAAAGCTGTAGCACCCAATTTCTAGGTAAATCGAAAAAGTGATAAATACATACGTAATATGATAAAATTCCAAAGTACTCTTCGTTCCCACATAACTGTACCTACACTTAACATTTAAAGAAGAATTGTCAACACTTATTCGTGAGTGAATAGGTTTTTTGAAGTAAATACTTCTTTAGGCACGCTTGACTTGGGGGGTAAACTGGCGAATGCGTTACGGAATTGAAATGCGTTACGAAAAGGCGTTATATCGGGCGACTATAGGCGCAAGAGAGAGGAGTGTTCAGAGCTCTCCCTCTCATAGCCAGTGCATGAAATATCTCAGTCATGCGGATGCGGATGTTAGATGGAGCTAAAGAAGTATTTACTTCAGTCGTGCGGTCTAAAGCACACTGGTATTTTTATTTTTATCTGTTTGTTAATTATCGTACGGACAATGTGATAACAATACAATTAATATGAGCGCGTTGTTTATTCGTATTGTCGTATAATATAATTTGTACTGAAAACATGTTTTTTAAATCAGTGAAAATAATCATGCTTGCAAATAATTTATTACACATTGTAGCTACAACGCTTAAAAAATAAATCATATATATTATTGTATACATAAATTATATCTAATATTGTAAATTTTAATGTAGTTTCTCTTTCTCTATGTAGGTATTATTAGTTCACACATCTAAACATATAACCTAACATAATTTCATGTCGTTGTAAATCATATTGTAATTCCTCCATCTCGTTATCAGGTACCTGGTATACACTCTAAATACTACCAACTTACCTACTTATCTCATACTCTGTAAATCTGAATATAGTAAATGTTACCAGGCTAATTCGGTAAATCCGAATAGAATATATGCTACCATATTACTTTTTCTACAGAGTCACAAAAAAATGTAATTATATATTTCTACATTATCCAACTTGGTTTCAGAGAAAAATATATATTTTTTTATTTTTTATGGTTTTTAGTTTTTGTTATGTAATTATGTACATTTCTTAAGGAATAATATGAACTAAACCTGTCAATTTGTCTGTCCTGGAACGGGAAACTTTCCTAGTTGGACAGACAAAGCTTCCTAATATGTAAATTGTACTTTTTTTGTATCTATCTATAAATAAATAAATAAATAAATATTTTGTTTCAAATTGTAAATGGGTCCAAAATCTTTGTCACACAGACAAATAGCAAAATTACTTCAACAGAAGTAATATTCGTTTAAACAAAGTGTGTTTGTGAAAGCCATGCTTAGGCAGCAATTTCATCTGAAACTGCATACATTAAGAATAAACATAACCGAATCTAGTAATAAATTATCCTTGAACTGTTCACATCCAGCCAAGTGATGACGGTCGTTTCAGACTCGAGTGCGCGATATAAAATACCAGTAGATTTTGTTCTTTCCACAAGCGTAATAGGTTTAACGTTCTTGGATTTATTCCATGCACTAAATTATATCATCCGTAAAAAGTGTTTAAAGTCCTGTTCATTGCTTTTCTTCTCGGGAGAAAATATTTATGATATAATGTATTCCGCCGTCCGCCACATTGCACCGGGCGAGGGGGCGAGGGGGACACGAGGGGGCGGGTCTGAAGATTTGACTATGTAAATTTGAGTATTTGTACAGTATTAGCTAATGACATGCCCGGAGAACGGTTTTTCAGGACGGCTTTCGGCAAATGACTAAAGCCATTTAAGAGAAATAAGCAAATGTAAGGGGTGGAAGGCTTTTGAATGGTAGATTCGTCAATTTACCCCCTGCACCAATTATGTTACCCCCTGCACCCATCTGTTTTCTTACCGTGATTGACAAAGACATAAATTGTCCAAATTGATCAATATTTACGGAAACATCTATTTTTTTTTGCAATATTCTGCTGAAATAGATTTTTTTAAACAATGATTATTTTTAAGGCAAAGATAACCGCGACCACTATTACATCAATTTATTAAACGCGTCAAACCGTTTCCCCACTGAGTCTCTCTTCAAGTTTCATCCTGCTATCAGCTTGTTCAATAGTATCTTACCTACAATACTTTTTCGTGAATGTGAGTGAACTGTAGTTCCAACTGTACGGGGTAATGGGATTTTGGCATTCCTAATTAGTTTTTAGATAATGCGCCACCGATAAAAAAAATTACCTTTAGCTAATCGAGATTAATTTTCTGCTACAGAAATATTTGTACTTCAACACATTAATTATTTTATTTTTTGGTTCAACATACGTTTCGGTAGTTTGTTTTTTAACATCCTTAAGAACACACGCTTATTACTGGTCTTTGTTAATTTAAGTGAAAGCGAGCGAAATGACAAATATAGTTTTAGTGCAGTCAATACAAAAAGCGTGTTCATAAGTATTTTTGTACTTGTAGAACATTCCAAACATTAATTTAATAGATTCTTTTGATACCTACAAAAGTTATCTAATTTTCTTAGTCACACTATTTCCATTACTTATTACGACAGCAGTATAAAATTTTCGAACGCTAAAATCAATTAAATATCGAGCTCATTTAAACTCCTTAAATTTTATTAAAAGTTTGTCACAAACGCGGGGAGGCTATCAGTAAAGTAGTTGAAATAAACTTTTAATTGGAACTGAACTCTGGATCTTGGCTTGTCCATGGCAGTTATTTTTATTATTCATTCAGCCGTAGCAAACAATTATAATGGTTTTTTTAGATTATTTCAAATAAGTTATCAAACAGAGAAAGACAAAACACAATGTTAGTAAATTTTTTTTAAGGTAAGACTTCTTTAGGGCATTAAAAAGAGTAACCCAGATATTTTTTGGACGGAAATAACGTTTTAAACCGGAAATGACATTCGATTTATATGTCATCATATTAACGTCGTAGATATGGCAACAGTGAGTGTGACACTTAGCAACGAATAACAAAACGTCAAATCAAACTCAAACGTCAGATGTCATCCGTTTATATTGTTTAAACAGATTTTTGTTATGTTTTGTTGATTATTATATGATTTAATTAAAGATTTTAGATGAACATATAATAACAATCTTAAATGAATTAAGAAAGTATATCTACTTCAAATATTTATGTTTTTATTTATTTATGAATATATGCTAATATTTGAAGAAAGATTATGTTTGCCCAACTACGTAAATATTCATATATTTATAAAACTATTAGCACACACGAAGATGTGAGCTAACTTAAGATTAGTAAATAAACATATTGGTTTGTGTTATTTATCTCTCCGATTCTTGTGAATAGCTATTGAAGTAAAAAAGTGGCTGAAGTAGGACAATACAAATAGTGTATAATTCAGATGGCTGAATCGAAGGAAAATTTTACAAATTTGTCTATAAATATTTATAAACAACCTAATCATCTTCATCCGCCTAAAAACTGTAAGTTTTTCGTATAGTTTTAGTCAAAGAAGTTTTACTTCAACTGCGCGTTAAGGTTAGACCCCCTTGATTTGTTTTATATTTGTAGATAGACTTTAGTTATTATAGCTGGCTAAAAATAGATTTAACATTTACGTCTTTGCTTTGGTTTGTATATAACTGAGGAATAAATTCGAAAGTCACAAGAACTATTTGTGGTTATATTAGATTTTCAAGTTATTCGAAACCCGTGAATGTTTGTCACTCTTAAACAAAAATCGATCTCCGTGAATTCTTCTATTAACTCTGATGCTTTACGCAAACCTTCCTAAAATATCACTTAAGGACGACGCTACTCAAATCTAACAATTTCTTCACGTACAAATCAAGCCAGTCTTCAAGCCAGAGATTGGAAAACTAATAGAACTAGATAGTTGGGATTATTAATATAGTTTATCTACAATATAAAAATTATTGTTTGTTTACTATACCGTTCATTCGATTGCGATCGGATTATGATGTTTGGATACCAGGGATGTTTATAGGATCTGATAGTGAGCTCAGGCGTTATGAAATTATTTCCTATACTATTCAAACGATTCCGATTAAAATTTCATCCGATTGCTATTATTTTTTTTTTTAATTGTTGTGAACATGGGGAATTAAGGAGGGGGGCTTCATGGGAGGGGGGACGAGGGAGAGGGGAAGGTGGAAGCGGAATGCGGGAGAGGGGGGGGGGGGGGTCGCGAGAAAGGGTGAGCGGGAGAAGGGGGGGGGAACGCGGGAAGGGGAAAAAGGAACGCGGGAGGGAAAGGGGATACGGGAGGGGAAGAGAAAGAGGAGTCGGAAGGGGAACGGGGACGAATGGGAAATGATAAGAAGGGAGAAACAATTTATTTATTTAATTGGCATTGCAACGCATCCCGGTACCAGCTAGTATTATATAAAAATGTCCCTACGTATAAATGATTGATTAATACATTAAAAAGATATAATATTTTGTTGGTACCTACGTGACTACGAATTAATGCAGATGGTATTTTTATGTTATAAATCTAAAGTTAAATCACACTTTTGCATGGAAACATGTTTATTGCCCACAAAGCTTTTTGCGTAATTGAGTTATTTTCTTATGGACACAGCGGTCATTGTTTATTTTTTTCCTTGCAGCTTGCACCACCCCTCTAAAAAAATGATCACAGTTCATAAAAAACGATGGCCTCGATCGTTTACCCCATTTCACGTTTCCCAGACAAAAGGCCTGTCTTTTCCGGACAGATTTTTACTTCATTTCTACTGCTTGTTTGCGTCTCCAGTGATACGTAATCACAGGCCGGCCTCAAGTGGGGACCTGGGACGCTGCTGGTCAGCCAGGGCGAATATGTAAATTTATTCTGCGATAATTAACAGGCAATTTACTGGCATTCAGGGTGTAGGGTGTAGGGTGTAGGCAGCGGACTGAAGAGGGAAACGTGGGGCGGGTACTGGCGGCGAGACCTCACTCGGCCGCAAATCCCCATCCTTTGATGTCACGTTACTTTCTGTGGCGGTACGACTATGTCTTTGACTTGGGTGGTCAGGTGCTATAGGCATAATAGAAGGACACTTTAAGGCCTAAGAAATGCTGATTTGCAAGTCGGTACTGCTGTTTGATAAACAAAAATATTTCTATAAAATAATAATTATGACAAAAAATTGTTTTGACGCAATAATTGACATAAAATTCTAAACGTAATATAAAAGCTTTATATTACGTTTAGAATTTATTATTTTTTATTTTTTACAAATTCAGCTATAGAACGAATTAATTTACCTAGAAATTTAGGAGGTAGAGGTATAGTCAAAATAACTTCTTTAAAACAAAATCAGGTAGAAATGTTAAGAATTTTTTTTCATAGAAAAGCTAATAGCTCAGAGCTGCATAAAATAATTTGCAAGGCAGACAGAAATATTTCACCTTTAAATTTATACGACGAGAATGCCAACATTTTTATAAATACCAACCAGGAATTATTAGATTCCTGGTCAAATAAAATTATTCACGCAAAACACTTCAATTATCTCAACCAAACGTATGTTGACAAACTTTCGTCAAACAAATGGTTGAGTATTGGAGAGTTGAGCGCAGAAATAGAAGGTTTTATGCTTGCTATTCAAGATAGAGTAATTAATACCAAAAATTATAGGAAGCATATAATCAAAGATCCAAATCAAATAGATGATTTATGTAGAAAATGTATGGCTTTTCCGGAAACTATAGAACACATTATATCAGGATGTTCTATATTAGCGCCGTCTGAGTATACATTTAGGCACAATCAGGTTTTAAAAATAATTCACCAAAGTTTGGTAATTAAACATAACTTGATTGACTGTCATAATATAGTACCATATTATGAATACGAACCAAATTCATTTTTAGAAAATAATTTCTTTAAAATTTACTATGATAAAACTATACTAACAGACAGACCAATTGGTCATAATAGACCTGATATAGTTTTGCATGACAAAATTAAAAAAATAACTTATATTATTGATGTAGCTATTCCAAATTCCTGTAATATTCAAAAATCTGTTTCTGAAAAAATAAGAAAGTATACAGATTTAGGAAATGAAATTAAAAGAATTTGGCATTCTCAGACTATAAAAATATTACCTTTTGTTATTTCGGCTACTGGCATTATACCTAGCTCTCTTATTAAAAATTTAGGCATATTAGATTTGTCAAAGAATTTGTATATAAAAATGCAAAAATCAGTCATTTTAAATACATGTAGAATTACGAAAGATTTTTTAAATATTTATATTGAGGGATCAGTAGGATTTATCGGTCAAATTAGGAATTCCACAGAGCCGAACCCTCTGATATGAAAATATCTGGAGACGGTGAATTATATTCCCATTTAATAGTTTGGTAGATTAACGTGTTGTTCTTGTATTGTTTTGTATTAATTATACTTATATAATACACTTGCATAACGTGGATTTACTAGATGATCATTTATATGGAAAAGTGTATGAAAGGGTTTAGTTTTTCCTATGGGAAAAACTAAACCCGTTCCTGTAAATCTGGTGAATAAAATTAAATGAGAAATATTTTATCGTCACCATATACGTATATACAAAATTTCTAAATGTCCAACTCTACGCAAGATACGTTTGATAAAATAGAAGGGCATAATAATTTATTTTTGCAATTTACCTACTAGAAAATAATATTTTATGAGTATAGTTTGAAAAAAATCTATCAAATCTAAGGGTTTCCGTATCGGCATTTGGTGCGGTAATTTACATAGAGTAATGCAATTATATATAAATATATATATATCTTCCGTTTTATAATTTTATTTTTTTGCTTTTGTTTGAATTGTTTGTAATGCTGATTTAGATGTACTTTGTTAAAAAAAAAAAAAATGTAAAAGCCCAGCAGGGCGTGAAATTCAAAATACAAAAATAATATCGACAGTCCCGAAAATTTTAAAATCGCGTTGTTGACTTATTAAATTTAATTTTTGTTGATTTAAAAGTCAGAATTTTTTGAATTTTGGATGAACTGATATATATATACATATAAATATATACACCCACGTTTCTTATTTAATTCTTGATCTCGATAGTAAAAATTCAGATACGAAAATTTAAACAGCCATACTATAAAACTACAAAATCGCACATAGGAAATTGTTTTATGGGACCGTTGATATTATCGCATGTACATTTGGTCATTGCTTTTAGTAGGATAAGTAGATTAGATTCACTTTTATTATTTTATTTTATTCCTAAACTGTACAATAAACAAAGGCTGAACCAGTCTTCCGTTAAATTTGTCGTTAGTTAGTTATGCAGTTTTGGTTGTATGGCGATGATGATGCATTCTCCACATTTTATATTAAAAATATTTATGAAAACAATTTATAGTGAACCAGTTCACAGGACAAAAGAAAACTTTTATTTCACTGTTTTGCTAGTGTTACCGCAATTCCAAGTTTCATTGAACAAAACATTGAAACCGGAACTTGCGAAGCTGCTTCTAGAAATTTACTGTTTTATTATATATATTTCACCTTTTTGCAAAACAAGTAGTACGGCGTTAACTGATTTGATATAGTTTGCAAATTCTGTTTACGTCGTTAAAATTGTACCAAAACTTCATTAACATTTACAAATCGCTTCCTGACCACACCTGTTTATTTTCATTTGGATACAGTAAAATATTCTCAAAAACTTTTCCTAAACCCAAGCGGAAGGGATTAGTTAGGAAATACACACGTTTAACACCCTCTTAGCCTTTTAACATATCATTCTCAGCATTTTGGCAACAATGAATACGAAAAATCTCAAATAACCCACTGTACAAAAATCACATTTACTATAAGTAATAAAAACGCTCAAATTAATGTTTTAATAATGATCAAGGAAAGTCTGATAAAAGGGAGCTCTTTGTTACTTTAAATTTCTGATTTCGTTGAAAATCCAATTCAAATAATGTGAATACGAATTGAAATACAATGACGGGAATGTTTATTTAATGAAACTTGAAAATGTTCCCTGTTAAGTAAAATTTTCTGACGACAGATATTAATTGTATCATATATAATATACGACACAAAGCAATACGAATTCATTTGAAGCACAATGGAAAATCTGACAATCTTAATCTATGAAACGAATTCGTACAAAGAGAAAATGTTTTATGTGTGCTTGTAAAAACGGTTAAGATTTATAAAAAAGATAATTAATGAAAAATTGAGATTCAAATATGTGGTTTACATTGTTTGATGCAATATTATGTAGGGACTGCCACGTGTTTCATTATTCTAATAAAGGGTTGATTAAGAAATACGTTACATTTTTAAATAAAAAAATTAGAATATCGATTTTTTCATGAATCAATGAAAGCAAAACTTGGAAGTGGAAATAAACCCACTGCCCGACAGCCGATCGGACATGAAATAATTTTGTGAAGTTAAAATTGTATCCTTGAGCATTAAAAACTTAATGTACAAAAATTATATCGTCTATTCTGGTTAAACATAGACATTTTAATATGTTGATGTTGTTAAACTCACGTATTTATTTATTTTAAATATAAGGTTTTTTTATATTATTATATTAACATCTTAATACACTGGATTGAAACAATTTACCGTGGAAAAATGTCCTCAACGATACAGGTTCTCCTAGCGTAAAGAAAAATACAATACCTTATTTTTAGTTATAACATGTTTGGTTGAATTGAACGAAAATTACTTAAATTAAACAAATAACTTTGTATTAAACCAATATTATATAATCACAATTACCTACATGTTTCAAAACCGATGATTTCTTCGTAAAGGTAGTAATGAAATTAAGTAAATTAAATTAAATTAGTAGTAAATTTTTGAAACATGTAGGTGCTTGTGATTATATAATAGTGGTTTAATACAAAGTTATTTGTTTAATTTAATTCAAAATGATGCCACAAAGTGATTTGGCGAGAAAATTACTTACATTATTCACGTTTATTATTTAATTCGTGATTTCAAACATAGTAAAAATTCAGAAACGAAAATTTAAACAGCCATACTGTAAAACTAGAAAATCGCTCATGGGAAATTGTTTTATGGGACCGTCGATATAATCGTATGTATATTTGGTCATTGCGTTTAGAAATAATAAGTAAATTAGATATCACTTTTATTGAATATTTCATCAATTTCTGTTCAACGTGCTTTGAATGTGTTTTCAAGCAGATTTATAAATAGTTATTAATAATATTTGTTGTCGTTTGCGGTAATATCTCCTATAATATCGAAGTGATTATATTTCAAATCAGCGTATTCGATCAGCACATCCCGTAGAATATTTCTATTTTATGCTTTATCAATAAATTTTCTATTTTATGCTTTATTAATAATAATTATTAATACTTATCACGAAGGAAAATAATTGAAAGAGGCAAAGAGTGTGATTAATTCTGAATACATGCCAAAATGCATCCTTTATAATCTGTATGATATTAGCTCATTACCAGGCAATTTGAGAGCTTGCAGAAGATTTATTCCAATTTAAGCCTTTTCTTTGCTAATTATACCAAGAAGAAGAAGCATCCATACAATTTAGTTTTTCCTTTGGTTTTAAATATGACCCGTATTCACGACAATAAGGGTAGTAATAGGAAATACTTCGTCGTCGGGCTATTAAAATTGTGTGAACCCTTAAAGTCGTGAAAATACAACGGAGGCTTTAGAGATTCTGGAGCGAGCTCGTTAAACTACTGTCTAACTCAGTACCAAGACCTAATTGCGATTTAGTAAAGGCTGAATACAGATACTAAAACGTCGACAATATTTTCTAATACACTTTGTATTTCTGGGAATGCTTTATAGTTCTTACAAAGTGATTGGTGAAATAAGTTGGGGACGCTCAAGCGAATCGAATTTTAATTCGGTCGATTTCACATTCCTGACCACCTTTGATTTTCCTAATAACTTAAAAAGTTGCGTATCATATGTATATTTTTAAAATACCGAAACTTATCTGTATAGCGTCAAATCTACGAGATCTAAGTACGAAATAGGGTGCAGAAGAACGCACACCTGTGTGTAGGTATACAGGGTGTTAACCCTAGATAACAAACCTTATTTTTCGACGCTTATCACAAACATCATTCATCGTTTCGACTACAGTTCTTAAAAAAAGGGGTATAAGAGTTTTATTAAAACAAAATATGTACATATTTCTTTTTTTATCATTAATGAACAGTGTTTATTTATATTATTTCTTACTTAAAGTTGGTATTTAAATTAGTTATAACTAAATTTTGAAAAAAAAACTATTTAAATATTTAAAAAACTTGAATTAACTAATAAAATATATTTTTTGAAAATGTTCTCATTTTAGTAAATCTCATACATTTTGGACAGAAATAAAAAGTCACGTTACCACTAACCTTCGTCGATGCGACGAGCCATGGTTGCTGAATTGGCGATCGTGGGCTCCTCACGCCGTCCGTACTTCCGTCTGTCGCAAAAGCAACGGGCCGACTGAGATTAGCCAGAGTACGAAAAAATTACACAAAATCTTTGCGGTTTTTTAATCCTCGTTTAAGCGTCGTCGATTCGACGAAGGTTTGTGATCTAGGGTTAAGAAGCTTACTTGAATTACTTTAAACAGTGAATCCTGACATTATTTTGAGTAAAAAACGTAAACGAAATGTCGCTCTCCGTTAACAATTTTGATGTTTTTACAAGTATTTCAACAAAACAAGTAGGATTTGGACAGATAGATTTAAACTGTTGCAGTGAAGAAATGTCTAAGGTTTTTTTTTATTAAAGTCATCGGAGACCAATATTGCATTAATATTTTGTAGTCCAAATAATGTCTGGAATCAGAGGTTAAAGTAAGTCAAGTACGTTCCTTACCACCCTATATATGAAGGTACAACGATTGCCGTCTCACTGTAATACTACGTACATTATTTAGCGACTTTATAATACCACTACCTCTGTGGTTCGAATTCATACATTTACACCTAATTCCAGAGTAGAAGGTATTCCGAAGGTAATTATCGTCATGCAGAGAAACACGACGTTTGAAATGGTTTTAAAATAGCTTTGTCTTGTCAGCTCCGAATAACTAGGTAGGTACCCCCCAACTTTCCCATTCCTCTCCTATTCTCTCTACATCTCCTTCAACTTCTAAATATTCCCCACATAAGGATGCCATAGTTAACTGCAGGCAGTTGGAAATCTTTCACCGCATCAAATAATTAAAAATGTTAAAAGTGGCCGCCATCAATCTAGTTTGATTGACTATGTCATTACTATTTTTTTTTTCACGTATACGGCACAACATGTGCCATTAACATAATTGAAATAACAAATAAATATTACAACAACATGAAGAATAGCAGTATAAATGTAAGTTAAATATAAGGAAAAAAAGGTAAAAAGATATTAGTAAGTAAGGTTAGTAGTAGGTAAATGGTAAATAAAAAATAAAAATAAAATAAAAACCTTCAAAAGTTAAAAAGACAGTTCTTCTTATAAAAAATTGAATATTCTTTCAGACTTTTATAAAAAGTCAACAGGTGTTCCATAAAAATAAAATCGGATATCCAAAACACTATCTAGATAACAAATACATTCTTTGAATACTGGTTTCAATGAAAAAAGGTAGTTGGCAATAATATGGAAAAAAAAACATTAGTCAAAGATAATATTGTTAATTCTGAAATTTGAAACATGATGTTGACAAATATGACAGTCTCATAATAGATCGCAATGGTTGAATTGGATAAAGCATATGTCCCGGTTAGACGTCAGGTTCTGGGTTCGTGCCCCAGTTGCTACTATTATCTTTTATTATTTTTCTGTGACTTGTTTATTTTCATATTTAAAAAATTAGATTATTATTGTTATCTTCTTCTTCAATGATAAAATAATTGGTGTTTTGAAAATAAAAAGTGCTTTGTTTTCATTTAATGAAAATGAATATGGTAATATTGAAGAAGTTTTAAATTTACTGAAAATAAGACGAATTATGAGCTCAAACATTAACAAAATGACGATTGCAATCTGATAACGAACCTCGCTCTCTAGTCAGCTCTCTATTTAGAAGTAATATCGATCATAGAATTATTACAAGTGCCTACTTAGGTACATTAAACAGAGGTAGCACATTATGTTATTAAATTAAATATTCAAAACGAGGCACACTAATTTCGGAAAGAGAAACGGCCAAAGCGAATAGTACCTATACAATAAACTAACGAAATTTAGCATATCGCTTTCATCAACTTGACTTCTAAACATTTGAACCTCTGTCTTAGGACCCCCACCCGATTCTCGGTTAACGGTACTTAATAAATTACCCACGTCAATGGTGGTCTAGGGGCTGAAAAGGGGTAAAGAGGGACTTCGGTCATAAAGCGAGGATCCGCTCGAATTGCGGATTTTGTTTGTTTTCAACCGACTGACTTTTATTGTTTTTTCTTGCTTCAAGAGACGATCATATATGATACGGAATTAGGAGGGCCCTAGAGAACACGGGCCGAGAAGCCGTACGAGGACGTATTATGTATTGTAATTATTCTCAATGGGCTGAAACTACGGAGGGCAGAAGGGCCTGTTATTAGGGAAATCGTGAATAATGTTGATTATAAAAACAAAAAGGTTTATTCACTGAGACCATATTGCTTATTAGGGATCCGGATTTATATAACTGCATATAAATAGGGTTGCCTAATTTTAAAATCTCTAAAATGATGTCTATAACTAGTATGCTTGTAGACATTTTTTGGCTACATCCGAGATAACACTTAGTTCTCTTGATCGAATTTTTTAAATACCTACATGTCCTACATGAAAAAAACAATACCTTCTTGTTGATCTAGAAATTCTAGACAGAGAAAATTTTCGTGTTTGTTCATGAGAAATAAACTGAGAAAAGAAAATCGTTTATTGTTAGCAAAAAGTTACTACCTGGATTTGTCCCTGTTTTAAAACTATTTGGAGATACCTTTTTTTTAATTTACGAGCTGATTTAATTTATTTTTTATTTTTTAGTCTGTGAGTAAGTAGTAAGAGATTGAGGTATGAAATATATCTATCAATTATAATAGAATCAAATCTATGTTAATCAAATGTTGCAAGATTTCGGTTTTGAGTGATAATTGAAATACACAATTCAAGACCAATATTTCCGCTTAATCGCTTGCTCATTATACCAAGATCATAATTTGAATCTAATTCTAAACAATGTTAGTCATTATTCTAATATGTATTTACTTTGGCAGTTCTGCAAACATACCGTTAAACGTAATTATTAGCAATAAACATATTACAAACAATAATATGTTTATAATTACCCACTTTAAATAACCCAGATGATTGGGTAAAAGCATTTTACGTCCAATGGTGGGGAATTTATTGCCAAATTCTTCACCACACCAAAATAATATCACTCTCATGTTATTACAAAGTATAGATTTTTTAGGAACGTACCTATATGGGTAGCATCAGAGGATATAATTGTTTGGTGCAGATTGGGTGATTTAACTAAATGTGTAATCTGATTGTAAATAATGTAGTGCAGTGATTATTGAGAGGGTTTTTTATTGTTAAAAAATTGAAATTTATAATTATTTTAAATATTACTTAAAAGCATAATTTTGTTATAATTTTGACAAAAATAAAATACCTATATGTAAAAAAAAATATCTTTTTTTTTTGAAACTGTCAAATGTTGTAGCATTGGTGTACCATTATTTTTCGTAAAAATATCCCAAACAGTTCATTCCCGGAATTTTTCGTTTTTTACCTTTAATTATAAACTTTTATACTCGATCATATTGTCTTCCAATTATTTAGAAAATCATACATTTTCTAATACAACATAATAACATATTTGTAGGTATTGTATATGTGTGTGTGTGTGTGTGTGTATAGACATGTCTGTATGTGTGTATATATATATATATCTGTGGATATGTCTGTATATGCGCGTATTTACGCGCTTATGCATACATGTACACAAATACAACTAGAAATGTATATGATCTAATCCTGCATAATAGCATGTCTTTTTCTTTTTTATTCTTTCTTATTTTCATTTTACTGTTTTCTATTTTATATTTTCTATTTCCATTATAATTTTATGTTTACACTCGACATCACAAAGCAACTATGTTCCGTTGGTCACCGTGAAACAGACCTCGCCTAGTATGGTGATCTAATGTATCGTTTATGTAAATTTTTCAATATGTATTATCATGTATTTTATAAATAAATAAAAATAAAAAAATACTGAAGGGACGAAATTTTGTTAAGTACCTTTTTAATTTTTTTTCAATTTTCTAACATTTAAAATTATTTTTGTATTAATTAAATAATTAACAATTCAGATGGTATTTGGATATATATAGAACATGGATACTGAGAACGATACGTAGAACATGAAAATAAACTTAATATTTATTTTAAAAGAAAACACAGACTTTTTAATACACCATTTTTTTTGAACCAGTATATGTCACACAACAAGTATTTGTTTCCTTCGAAAAAAATTATATTTTTAATTTACTATATTAGATTGTTTTCTCAGTAACAAATATTTTGATTCAGTATCGTAATTGATATTTTTTTAACAAAATTGAAGTCAAAATGAATGAATTTCTTGCGATACATGAAATGCTTATAAAACGATGAAGGCGATACTTTTGCAAATAGTAAATAATATTATATAGATGAATAATAAAATTGAGAGAATTTCACAATAACACAATGCCTGTTCACAACAGTGAGAGTCGCTGTTGTGTGCTGATGTGCTTGTTATATAACAACACGGGTTGCTAAAGAAAACATGAAAAAATGTGTATATTATATTGCGAATTATAGAAAAAATTCTTGAAAATGTTGATGATTTGATAAAAAATCTGTTTTCGTAAAAATTCGTAATATATAAAAATGAATGTTCCTGTATGTAAATATTTTCGATACCAATCATCCGATTGTGATGAAACTTAGATGAGTTGTTTTGTGCACACCCGCGAGTATTTCCATATACAGGTTGTCCGGGGATGAAGCAGCTTGTTAAATCACAAAAAGTAATAATAAAAATAATCCTGAAAGTACCCATAAGAACTCCATCAAAAGAAGTTTTTTTTTTTTAAATTTAATGTGTTCAGCATTATAAAACTCAAAAAATACTCAAAAAATGCACTACTCAAATTTAAAGAAAAATATGCATACCTTGCTGACCAACACACCTACACTACAAGGACAAAATCTTCAAAACTACTATACATTTCAAAATTAAATACAGCTTTCGGCCACAAAAACCATTATTTCCATGCTATAAAATTATATAATGCCCTTCCGATTGAAATTAAAAATACCATGGATATACAAAAGTTTAAAAAGGACATCAAATTATGGCTAAACATGAAGATGAGGATCTAATTAAAATTATTAAATAACCCAAAAGCAACCTACAGATAATGAACATAAACACTTTTCAAAACAACGCAAAATAATAAACATGAACACTTTTTGCTTTATTTATTTATATTTCGTGAAAACCAACAAAAATAAACAAAATTGATGAGGAAATCATGATCAACACCATACGACAACCTGCAGTCCACCTCGGAACAGGAATACCTAGTGAGGAGGACTGAGGATAAAATATTTCACTTTGTATTCTTAATTTATTTAATATTGTATTTTAATTTTAATTTGTATTGTCATTAAATAAAAAAAACAATTTAAGTGGCATTTCAACGCATGCCGGGAACTCGCTAGTATTTTATAAATTCGGTTTAAAAATCATCATCGCTTTAAATTTTCTCCATCTTTCATCCATCTATAACACTATCATTATTAACCCGTGAGAAGAACCGCTGTGAGGAATTTGCTCACGCAAAAATGATTTTGATATTTTTTTTTTAAAGAAAGAAAAAAATTTCCGGGCTACGAATAACCCAACAACATTTGAAAATCTTCTACTTCCACCACACTAAGCGGAAGATGTTGCTTGTGTTGTGATGGAGGACTTAGCCAGCCGAGGAATCGAACACGGAACGCCTGGGTGGGACCCAAACGCGATGACCAGTCAACCACTGACAGCATATATCTGTAGTCTAGGTACAGACGTTCAGTGTTCACCCACTCTCTCCTGGTGCTACACACGCCCCATTCAGTACCATATAGCTGCGTGGTGATGGGCTTCTGAGGACCATGTACTACCATCGAGTGGAATTTTGATCATCTTGCGCCTATCCACGAAGGTAATGAAATTAGTTTCTAGCTACCAAATAATGTAAAATGGATGACTTTTGCAAATGGCAAATAATATTATAAAGATGACTAATAAAATTGAAAGAATTTCACAATAACACAATGCCTGTTCACGACAGTGAGAGTCGCTATTGTGCTGATATGCTTGTTGTATAATAAAAACAAATACTAAAAAAACATGATAAAAAACGAGTGTGCTTTAGACCACACGACTGAAGTAAATAGTTATTTAGTTCCATCTATATTTATATCCATATATATGCTTATATGTATAAAATATATACATATATTAATTTTCTACAAATATTTATTTAAATTTAATATCATTCGTCTCGCCCGACCAAGCCGTGCGCATCGACTTCCGCTCCCCCCTCGTTTGGCGCTTCACTGGTAGTTCAAAATACTTTTCGTGAGCTTCGTGAATTCGTGAGCTTCGAATTAGTCATTGTTAGAAAAGCTTTTTAACGATTTTTCATCAAATCCTGCGGATAGAAGCTGTGATCGTGTAGTCAACTCTGAAAGTGATCATTTTTATGAAAGACGGAGAAATACAGAGAAACCTTCGGACGGAGCTGCAGACAACGTCTCAACCTCTGCGCTTTTGAATGAAAATTTTGATTATATATCTGAAGTATAATAATGAAACCATTTATATTAATTATAATGCTCAAGCATAGCCTGGACCAAGCGGATTTTATGCCCAAGTGTCCCAGAAGGGAAAAAAGACGCTCTAAAAAAGCGTGTGCTTTATGTCATCAATTAATCTGTACGACCTGCCGGTCGTATTTCACATGCATGATTTGATAGATATGTTAATCAAAATCTTATTTTGTTTCTAAAAACTGTCAAAAGTTAAGGTCAAAGTTTAGAAGAGTTTTTATTTGTGTTGAAAGCTCCATCTTAGTCATTTGGTTTTAATAAAACGCATATTTTTGATACCGCAGACGTAATTGTATTTATTTCAATCAAAGTTTTTGTCATCATACAGGGTGTTAAGGGAAGTATTTGACTTACTTTAACCAGTGATTCCTGACATTATATGTTTAAAAAATGTTAAAAAAAATTTGGCCTCCGGTGACAGTTTCGATGTTTTTTATTTTATTTTACAAAACATAAAAAAATGTAAGGTGTTGGAAACTTGGGGGCGGGTTAAGAGGTTGGGAGGTTACTCGGTTGACTGACCAGTGACGTCATTCGAAATTTTTTATTTTAAAGGAAATAAAAAGAATAATTAGGTCATCCAAAAAGTCACCAGAGACCAAAATTTCATTTGCATTTTTTACTCCAAATAATGTCAGGAATCACTGGTTAAAGTAAGTCAGGTATGTCCCTTAACACCCTGTATAGTACATTTAAATAACTTATAATTGAATAGGGTGAGAGTTTTGCTCTCCCAACTTTCATTGGTTTATAATTATTGTATATAAGCAGAAAAATCTATCGAGTGCGAGATCTTGCAATATTTTATTTTTTTAATCTGATTAATGCATTAAACGTTAGTTCAATTATGATTTATTTATTAATAATTGTAAAATTACTATGTGACACCATCTTTAACTAATTAAATAAACTTTAATTAATAAAATAATTATAATAGCGTTATGCATATAAACAAGTTTTAAAACCAATTAAGATGTTTTCAGAGATATGTACCTAAAAATGTATATACATATGGATAGATAATAAAAAAAAGTGTGCTTTAGACCACGACTGAAGAAAAACTTCAAGAGAAAAAGAAAATGTGCGCGCGAACTGCTCTCTCTTGCTCCTACAGTATTTATAAAATTGTTCAAGAACGAAATGAAATTACGAATAATCTTCATGCACTGGCCATGTGAGGAAGAGAGAAAGAAAATGTGCGCGCACTTCTCTCTCTTGCTTCTACAGTGTGATACAGCCCGTTCGCCTCGCCCGTAATGCATTACACTTTTAGTAACGCAATCGCCAGCTTACCCCCCAAGTCAAGCGTAAAGTCAAGTGCATAAAGAAATTTTTTCTTCAATAAATAAACTAAAAAAAGAAACTTTTGCAAATATTCATTTGTACTGCTAAAATAAAAGTTTAAATGTATAAAGCGAAAAATGTAAAAAGAATATAACAGAATATTTTTTATATATAAACGAAAATATTATAATGGGCGGTGAGAAGTCTCAAGTAAATTGTATATTATGCCTAGCAAAAAATTGCTGAAACGGCAGATTTCTCGTTGAGGCAATGAGTCAGCGAGGTGAAGGAAAAGCAAGAGAAAAGGTGGCTTCGGAAAACAAGCACATTGTAAATAGCCTAGGTGTCATGCCGAATACATATCCGAGCAATGTCACGTGTCAGACCGGAATGATTGAGTCGTTTTTTCGCCGAATGGCTCGTGGGAGAACTGGAGGAAAAATAGACATATAATTAATCATATTCAAGGTTACATATTCTACTTAATAGATTAGATGCCTGTTTGACATAATACGAATATTTGCAAATAATTAAAGAGTGAGATAAATTATTATTTCTATTAGTTAATATATTATGATATTTAATAACTGTATTTATAAAAATAAGATTTTGATACCTTTCTATTTGAATATGTTAATCATATTACGCCACATTTCGATAGAAAATGTATATTACAAATAATCATCATACACATACAGATTTGTCTGATGTTTCATTGTTACGTATTTGTTACTTATTTTTATTGTTTTTATTTGTGTTTTTTCTGTTTTTCTAATTGTATGTATCTGTATTTAATTGTATGTAATTGTAGATTTTTTGTAATTGTATGTTTATCAATAACTGAGTTTTTGTAATTGGATGTTCTCATGTAAGTGCGAACATCTGTAAAAACCCAGTATAAATAAATAAATAAACGTATCTACTAACTAAACTAAACTAAAGTTAACTGAAAATTAGTAATGTTAAGATAGCGTTGTAGAATCATTTTTAAGTTTTACGCTAATTTATTTCTTTACTCACATTATTCTCACAGGAAGCCCTAGAAAAAATAATTTCCTTCAGGGCTTATGTCATCTTTGGGTTGCTAAATGGAGGATACTTTTTGAATTAAACTTAAACTTTTAATTTAAATTAAATTTTATAATGTGTATTATTAAGTTCTGCAAGTATTTTAGTTTTTATCACTGTGACAGCTGTTTCGGCTTACAAGGCCATTTTCAAACTATGGTGCGCCGCAATTAGACGACGATATTTGTACGATTTAAAATGTCGATCTTAAGTCGATTTTAATTGACGACCGTCCGTGGTCGAGTGGTAAGACACTTGACTCCCATTCGGAAGGTCGCGGGTTCGAACCCGGCGTGCGCAAATAAATTTTATTTGATTAATTTGTATTATCTCACAATTAATTAATAAAAATTATATATGTTATATTTGCGGCACGTTCCAGAGTGGAATATACTTTCAGTATCGCCCTGGTGTAAGACCACCATTCAGAATTGAAACGTTGCTTAATAATGATTTAGTGACTAGATCTGAATAGCCAGGTACTTTCCCACCTCACTCTTCCCCGTCTCCTAGCCTTCCCCACTTACCTTCAGCCTCACAACATACTCCAATTGGGGATGCCTTTGTCTCACTGGCTCCAGAAGGGAGCAGTTGGGACTCTTGTGAGGTATCTCTATAAAAAAAAAATGTCAATTTGAAAGGGAGTAAATTGATTTATTCTTGGTTAAACCCATTTGGATTCGTATAAACATCGAATCGTATAAACATCGAATCGTATAAAAATCGAATCGTATAAACATCGAATTGTATAAACATCGAATCGTATGAACCTAATCGTATAAATATCGTCGTCTAATTGTGGGACACCACAGTTTGAAAATGGCCTTAAACTTAATAAAAAACAATTTAAATAAATTAAAAAAAAAAAAAATTAAAAAAATATAATAAAATTCAAATCATATCAGTCATTCCTTATGAATATTATAGTAACGATAAAAAAAGTTTATTCATCAATAGATTTTTTATAATATTACACATTTGTTATTTTATCATTGATTCTATTGCTCAATGATAAACGCTGCTCACTGCTCAGCTACAATTCGGAATTTCTTCCGAAATGCAGCTGGTTTTCAGCAGTGCCTCGATATATTTTAATCAGACAGAGAAGTAAGTTATAGGTACCCACTCTATTGAAAAGGTTGGAATTAATTGGATAGTATTTAGCGGGAATAGAATGTTACGTTTGTTTAGGCCCGCCGTGATTCGGAAGTTAAATTGCGAATAATTAACACCTCCGCACTTGGCGAAAGAACTCATCGACTCCAACCACTTTGCGGTTCATTAAATTTAATAATCCTTGACTTTCGAGTTTGCTCTAATTGGCAACACAGTTTTAGTACATTTGCTGAATGCATAGCCTAATTCCTTAAACCGTTGCCAAACATTTTGCTAAAAACAATTCAACCGATCAACATGTATAATATATTATATGCTCATACTTATGGATTTCATCGTACACACTATCAAATCCGGTAAAATTTATATATGGATTACATCAGATCGGAGTTACCATTTTGATTTGCAATTGTTTTCTTCGTGTTTGAAATATCCGTAACTCGTGCTTAAGTCCCATTAACCAGTGGCAGATAATTCAAATTTCAACATGCAACTGTACAGGGCGTTTCCGATGAGAAATATTGATTATTCTATGTAGCAAAAAAAAAAGCTCAATATCGATGCTATTTCAATCAAAATGTGCTTTAATATATACTTACATTCAAGTAAATAATAAAAATGCTCAAATGCGTGACGATAACTTTTTTATTATCTTGTACTTCTTGTAAGTATTTTTTGATCATAAGTATTTATGATTTTTCAATAACGTCTAAGCAAAAGAAGTGTGTAAAAAAAATTAAATATTTAAGTTTGTAAGACCTTAAATTAACCGACAAACTGAAGTGTTTTCGTCATGAATCACGTACTCGGATTTTTTTATATGATTTTATTTGAACTAAAATTAAAATTCTGAAAAGTGGCTTTACAAGTCAATGTATTGATTTATTTTACATCTGATTATATTATTTGAAATATGTGTTGTATAATACAATATTTCGTTTGAAAATGTAACAAATCTGCCAACGACCAAAGGTATAACCGTATTATATTAAAAACCAACTTGTTCTTTAAAATTTAAAACATAACTTTACCAGATAAAATAACAATCTTTCTAAATCAATTAATGTTTTCTTGTAAAAAAGAGTTAATACGTATAGAAATTTATTTGAAAATTACAAATTTCCGGTTTGTCTGGTGATAAATCTGGTCATAACCCTAAAAGAACTTAAACCTATTACGTAATTGATTATATAATTGCCTTCCAGACAACATTAAAAACGAAAAGAGACTGTATAGTTTAAAAAAAAAAGTATTCATTTTTTTTCTTAATCAACAAAATAGTGAAACAGAATAACATTGTATTATGAACAGAGTAATGTAAAATGTATTTACTTCAAAATCATGTAATATGATTTTCTAGTCAAATAAGTGAAAATGTTTTTTTTTTTTTTTTGGAATAAAACCTTTAAAAAAAAAACCTTGTTGTTATTGACATTCCGGAAATAAAAAGCTGTGGAAATATCTTAGGGGATGTTCTGTCGAGGATTTTTTCGGTTTCCATTCGGATTCGGAGCCTGCCACGCAGTCGTAGGGCCGACGCATCCCATGAATACGGGCAGTGACCTATGGCAAAGGTATCGATGTGTTTATTTGGAATTTAGAGTATCTAGAGAGAGAAGTTAAAAGGCGGTTAAATACTTCTGAGACACCATTTGCACGATTTTCAAGTTTTATTTTATGTTATGGGAAAAACTAAAGTTAATTATTTTATTATTCAGAACTATAATCCTTACGACTACAAACTTGGTTTCATTTTCTTCAACAATAAAATATATGTTACCAAATATTGGAAAAAGTTACGAGACGCCCCTGGTAGACCCAGATGTATCTTGCAGAATGGGTATAATATAACATGTGAATGTCTCTTGAACGAAAGATATGGTACAACTCACAGGGTCGGTACGAAGCGATGGTGTTCAGTGTTCAGTTCCGAGCAGACAATGGAGACAGAGGCGTCCGTCACACGGCTAGACGAAGCGACGTACAATGGCAGTAGGTACCTCCCTTCCTTAATGGTTAGGTACCTACATATGTTACTTACACTAAGATCAAATAAATTATACCGATTATACCAACACTGGAAGGTATTTGTGCCATAACTGTCTTATATAATATATTTGCAATTTTTTTTTCCGATTCATAATTTTTACGTTTTTAAATATTTAAGTCATAGTAACAATAAGAAATAATTATTAATCTTTTAATTTAATTTACAAATAGATCTCTTAAAACCAATCTATCCACTAGAATTGCAATATGTACGAAAACATAAATATATCAAAACTTTTCTCATTTGTAAAAAAAAGCTTACGCTTTTGAAATTGGAATAACCATATTTTTATATCGGATAATACGGCTTTCGCATAAAACTGAATTTCAACATAACAATGTTAATAACAACTCTCGTAATAAATGTTTACAACACGATTTATTTAGTCAATGTATTAGATTCAACGATTTGTATAATGTAATGTGCGGAATTCTAAAGGAAAATTGCTCGTACCTCTTATATTTAAATGCAGACGAATCATTTTAAAGATGACTCGCTTGACTGTATTTATGCACACCAGAATCGAAAGAATTAAAAAAAAAATACAGGTGTGCTTTAGACCACACGACTGAAATAAATACTTGTTTAGCTCCATCTATATGTATGTCCATATATTTGTTTATATGTATAAATTAAATACTTGTATATACATATTTTAATTTTCTACAAATATTTATTTAAATTTATTATCATTTGCCTCGCCCGATCAAGCAGCGCGCTTAGATGTCCGCTCCCCTCCGCGTTTGGTATTTAAAAATACTGACTGAAATATTTCATGCACTGGCTATGAAAGGAAGAGACAAAGAAAATGTGCGCGCGCACTGCTCTCTCTTTTCAATCAATTTACATTTCCGTTACACATTCGCTAGCTTACCCCCCAAGTCAAGCGTGCGAAAAGAATTATTTACTTAAAAAATTAACTAGTTTAGAACAACCTTTCGCACTCTCTTCTAACCCCGTAAATACCCAAAGATACTGGATGTGTAGCGACTTCTATCAATTCCGTTTAAATTTGACTCGCGATTCAATTTGACTATGTTCGGCAAGCTTCATGGTCATGAAATTTGATAAAAAGCCATATATTTACCGATAAATAATGTTTATAAAGTCTGTTTCAGATACAAAATCTACGTTTTCTGAACCCAAATCATATTTATTTATTTTAATAGTTGAAGAAAAACTTCTCTACGCACGCTTGACCTGGGGAGTAAGCTGGCGAATGCGTGACGAGAGCGTTACGAAAAGTGTGATCGGGCGAGGCGAACGATAATAAATTTAAATAAACAAATATTTGTAGAAAATTAATATATGTATATACATGTATATATTATACATTTAAACATATATACACACAGATGGAGCTAAAGTAGTTTTACTTCAATCGTGTGGTCTAAAGCACACTCGTTTTTTTATGGAGCTAAAGTAGTTTTACTTCAGTCGTGTGGTCTAAAGCACACTCGTGTTTTTAAAGTTATAACATTATTACAGTAATAAACATAATATATGCCAAAAACTAAATAGAAAAGTGAAATACACATTTTCAAGGATTTCTACGCCAATTAAGAGAGTAGATTAAAACTGTTGTGGTAAACACTACCAGCCTTACTAAAAAAAAACACTCCGCGGCCGTTAAACGGTGTTTCTGTAGCACGTTGTGTAAAGTCTGTACATTTCGTTTTTCAAATTCTTACTAAACAAAATATATGGTTTTGATCTGACAACGTCGCCATTTTACCAGCCTTACTAATAAACTTTCTGAAAAATTTGTACAGTGGTCAAACAACCATGCATGAAGAATCCTTACTAATTAAGAACTGACAAAAAATTGTTCATGGAAAGATATGTACATTGCTTACACGGCCAAGGAGGGTAGTTTATCTGTTGTATATATTTGTTCCATTTGTAATTTTCAACGAATTTCGAATTTCTTTTTTTAATGTCCTATATATTTATTATTTTTTGAGATGTCGTAAAAACAAATACCATTTTAGAACCAAAATGTAATTACCTTTAAGATTTTTATATCTAAAATATACTTAAATGTTTAAAAACTGTAGTATTTTAGGCTTCAAACATCAAATTGAAAAAAAAAACTCACTTACCCCGAACACTTTCTATTAAAACATTGAAATATTTGGAAAAATTCAAAATTCAAAAAACACAGTCCTTTTATTTAATGATTTTGAAATAAAACTGTCACCTCACTATTTACTCCTTCACACAATATAAAAATATTAAAAAATCTTGAAATTAGCTTTTCATTCCCAAAAATTTACAATAAAAAAACTCACGTTTGAATACATTGCTTGCACATCTTAACACATTAATTTCTTTGATACGTTTACTAAAATATGTATATAAAAATCACCAAAAAAAATCACTTTCAAGAATTTATAATAAAATAAAGATCTTAAAATGCAAATTATTTCTGAATATAACCTAAAGAACCATTTTCTGACAGATCAATTTAGAACACACGATTTTAGTGTCACAATTTGACTTAAACTAACGAAAAACAACACAAATTAATAGTAAATATATTGTGTAAATGAATATAAGTGCGAATTAGTCAAGAATTGAAATCATTTACGAAAATATCATCTTAATCACACACACACCGCGACCGACTTTTCTGCATTTCCGCGGCTTTTTTTTATTCAGCGGGAAAGCAATGCGCAGGCGCATCAATCACACCACCTGGCGGATTATTATGAAAACTCCAATTTGAACAAGAAAATACGGCGTTGTCAAATCTAAAGATTCACAAAAACACCGTTTAACGGCCGCGGAGTGTTTTTTTTTTAGTAAGGCCGTATGTGTTTCCGAACATGTTTCTGTGCTCCCTGCTGGCGATGGAAAATACAGAAAGTATAAATATATATATAAAATAATAGAAAATACAAAAAATCAATTTCGCTACCACTTGTTTAAAGATTACTTTATTTCACATTATACTTATTATATTATTTTAAAATATTCGAAACAAATCATATAATAATAAATATTGTTGACGGCAAGATCTCCGAAACTTTGTTTCTCTTTGTTTTGAATAAATGGCTTAAGGCTCTCTAATAGCACTCCGAAGGTAGCGGGTTTAAATCGCAACGTGCGCAAAAAAAATTATTGGATTAATTCGTGTTATTAAGTTATTTTACAATAAGTTAATTAAAAATTATATGTATAATATATTTGCGACACGTTCCAGAGGGAAGATACTCTCAGTATCGCATTCGCGTAAGACCACAATTCAGGATTGAAACGTTGCTTAAAATGGCTAGGTTTGTTGACAAAGTCTGAACAGACAGGTGCTTTCCCAACTTTCCTTTCTCCGTCTTCCTCCCGCCCCCACTACCTTCAGCCTCACAACATACCCCAATTGGGATGCCAATTGTGCGGTAGTAACACTAAAAGTCACAGTAAGATGCTATATTTATGTTATTTTTTATTTCATTCTTCAACTTCCCAACAAAAACAGAAAAAGAAGTCAATCAAACTTTTTTTGAACGATGACACCGCACCGCATGAATATCCGCTAGAACGTAATGTACCTACACAGTTTAGAGTATTTTTTTCTGATGACAGAGACAATTTAAAAACTTATAAATATTTTAACGATTCCAATGATTCAAACTAAAATCTTTCGCCGCTTTTAGGATTAAATCAGAAAGCAATGCGCGGATCACAAAATTGCGTGCCTTCTTTCCAATTCTTAATGTGCCTTATATCATCACGGATATGGGTAATAGTCATAAAAATCGGTTGGGGTCTAGAAACGTCCGATTTTAACGCATTTTATATAAATTGTGATAAATTTTATATTGCAGAAAAAGTTAATCAAGGGAAACTATCACATATTCATCCATAGATATGTATTTTTTTAAAGATTTTTCTTAAATATCCATACATTTTAAATAATTTTTTTTTTTTTAGTTGTTTACGGTTATGTTAATTAACAACTTTATTATAATTTCACATTAATTTAACTATAGGAAAAGTTTTAATTTACAAAAATTATAATTTTTGATATTCTTACTGTAAACCAATTCGTACTAAAGATTAATCGAAAATAGTAAATTAGCATTACGCTTCGCGTTAAATGTATTTATTAAGCGTATTATAGTTAAGAACCTATATTTACACGTAATGTTGTTTTAAATCATCGTTTTTTAGCATCTATAATTTTGATTAAACAACCTAAAATTATTTTTTATTGGTTTTATAATTATGAAATTTATTTATTTTTATGAAATGATGCACTGTATAAAACTGCCACAATCCGTGTACGTGCGTAGCCGGATGACACGAGTTCAATACGATAATAACTTAAAAAATCATATTTAAATCCTTGAATGAAAATAATGGGAAATGTAATAACTCAATTTTCGGGTTTTCGATAAACCTGTAGAGGGAAAATACACAGATTTAATTCGGGTGTGATTTTTTGTTCCAGAAAGCTGCTTAAATTAGCTTACGGGTACAAATCACTAACCCATTACTGGAAGATAATATTTTGATTATATTCTACGTTCAATAAATAATTAACTAAAATTCTTAATAAATCAAAGTTTCCTTAAATGTTTACAAAATCAAATCAAATGTTTGTTGTTTTCCATTGAATGATTGTCATCTTCTATTAAATCACACATTAAACTTGTCTCAATCCGGATAATTTTTTGGCAGAAATAGTTTATTCGCAGATGTGCCCCAAAGAAAGAACATCCAGAAAATAAGCAGCAAATTTTCTTAATATCATTTAAGTAACAGTTTCATTACGTAAGCCTTGTATGTAGTATTATAAGGAAAGGTCAACAATATATTGACCTAAGTGGCCTTTTTGACAAGAGACCGAGGTATATTAAATACGCGATTGGAATGTCAATGGGAGAAAATGCTTTCAGTACTGCAAAAGGAATAACAAACAAAAAATGCCTCCTAGAGAACGATACTAAACAAACACGCTAAGGGCTTTAGTAAGAGGTTCGGCAAAGAATATGGTGCAAAAGCTTTGCACCATATTTGTTTCGATATTATTTATTTTTAGGCCGAGGTTGTGAGAAAAAGGTAACAATACATTATTTTCTCCGCATTTGGGTGCCATGATCAGTTGAACACATGGGCGGTATCACATGGGTATTTAAAATACTATGTTTAATTTCAGAAATTCTCAGGTTACATCCTGGAAGAAAAATATTTTTAAATTTGTTCATCGCTTTAGTTCGTGGCGATATGCTAACCTGACCATGGGTACAGTTTTTTCGAGACCGACCGGTATTTTTTTTATAAGATAGATACTATATATATATATAGCTGAATTTGGCATTGCCCGGGATTTACACAGAGTTTTTCGAAATCAGATGGAGATTGTAATTCTTCTCTTACTTTGAACATCAAGTTTGAAAAATTCATCAAATAAATTTTAACATCCCATTTAAATTAACTTGACACACCAACCTTTTTTACACAACTAGTAATATAACAAACGCTGCAGCCAACTCTCCAATTTCCCGCTTCCTTCAATTCAAACAAGCACAAATACCAATCAATTCGCACTCATAACACATACATCCACAAACAAACACACACACACACACACACACACACACACACACACACACCCACACACACACACACACACACATACACTCACACACACACACACACACACACACACACACACACACACAAACACTTACGTACACCTCTCTGCTTCCAAAATATACTAACTTAATTTAGGTGTAACGTATAATATATCATATATATATATACAGGGTGTTAAGGTACGTACTTGAGTTACTTTAACCAGTGATTCCTGACATTATTTGGAGTAAAAAATGTAAATGAAATTTTGGTCTCCGGTGACATTTTTGATGTTTTTTTTTTTTTTTTCTACAAAAACATAAATAATTGTAGGTGTTGGGTAGTTGGGGGCGGGGTAAGTGGTGGGGTGGTAACTTGGCTGAGTGATGTGAAAGAATTTTTTTTTGTTTGATTTTGAAGAAAAAATATTTTGAAAAAAAGAAAAATTTTACATAAAAAAAGTCACCGGAGACCAAAATTTCATTTACATTTTTTACTCCAAATAATGTCAGGAATCACTGGTTAAAGTAACTCAAGTACGTACCTTAACACCCTGTATATATAACAGCGACATGTCATTGGTACCTTTTATTGTATTATTTTCTATAAATTTGTAACTATTTTCTTCCACGTAATTACGTACTGTTTGTTTCTGCAAAATAAAATAAAATAAATATAAGTTTCAAAATCTGCTTTAAGGGGTGGTAAAATGGAATTGGGTGATTTTTCTAGTTCTTTCATTAACGTCACCTTTTTCATGTTTGTGTGTACGAATTTTCATCAATCTCGGAATATAACGGTAGATTTCCACCAAACGCAGAGCCACGTCGATACAAACATAATTCCTTATATAAAAAATATATTAAAAAAAATATTAAATTAAATATATTTTGTAGACTAGGTAGGTAATTTAAAACTGTAGAAAAGTTAATGTATTTCAAGTAAATCTAGGAGGTTTTGAAAAAAAATGGGGGTAAATGTGGTTTATATAATTACATATACCTACAAAACATTTAAGTGATTTAATTTTAAAGTAGAAAGCTTTTGTTTTCTTGTGATTAAAAATTGTTCACATTTCTCTATATAACCTCCGTTAGATAGTGCCATGCTAATATTAGTTTTATCATGTTGTGAAACTAATTATTTACTAACTACAAACAACAAAAAATCACGTTTTAATATCAGAATCCCCATTCTTCAGAGTTTAAAGACTTTTTCGATTAAATCAACTTTACTTCCACAAAATTTAAAAGTCTTTCTGCTCATAAAAGAAATAAAAAAGTGTCCTTTTCGTCGCGGAAAATAAAAAAGCGAAGGCGTGGCAAACAGAAATACAATTATATTTTTTCTGCATTTGGAATTCAATTGACACGACCCGGACGCCACAGTTCGGGAGCATTCCGTTTTAAGAAAATTAAATTTGTTGGCCAATTATAACGGTCCGCCACTGGGCGCATCCCGGCATGTTCCGGTTATTGAGAATACGTCTCTTCGTGTAATCCAATTAGAAACAGCGTTCCCTCTAAAGTGGGTGGTAGGTGTTTTCACCCTCCCCCCCCCGGTCCTGGGACCACCGCCCTTCTTCTGCTCAATGAAAGCGTTTTGGTTGTATGAAGCTAATAGGAGTTCGATCCTACAGGAGCCATTGCGATCTCACCAAAAGAATGATTGATTTCTTCAGTATTATTCTTGTACCACTTCGAAGTACATTTCCTTGGCAAGTTGATCTACTCTTGGGTTAAAGATGAATAAGATTTTTGCAAGAATGATATTATCAAGACTAGGCATTAAGGCATTATCAAACTGTATTGATGCTTTCAGAAGGCCACACAGCTGTCACGCGTAAAAATAATTACGTGGCAGAACTTGTTTATAATTATAAAAAAAATAATTTGACGGCCGGCGTAGTCCACCGGTAGGGCGTTGGACTCCCATTCCGAAGGCCGCGGGTTCGAACGCGGCGTGCACAAATAAAATTTTATTTAATTGATTTGTGTTATTTCACAATTAATTATTAAAAAATAATATATAGTATATTTGCGGCACGTTCCAGAGTGAAAGATACTCTTAGTATCGCCCTGGTGTAAGACCACAATTCAGAATTGAAACGTTGCTTGAAATGGCTTTAGCCGTGTTTAGTGACTAGATCTGAATAGCCAGGTACTTCCTCACCTTTCTCTTCCCCGTCTCCTTCCCTTCCCACTTACCTTCAGCCTCATAACATACCCCAATTGGGGATGCCATAGTCTCACTGGCTCCAGACGGGAGCAGTTGGGACTCTTGTGAGGCATTCACTATTAAAAAAAAAAAAAAAATATATATATATATATATATATATATATATATATATATATAAAATAAACTTGATAACAATAAAATTATATATTTGCTTTCCAAATTTTAATGTTTTTAATTGCATAAGTCAGATTGTAATACTAAAATCTTAAAGTTTATTTTATCCGCCTTAAAAACACAATTTTATTATGAAATTCATAATTTTTTTTAAATCTGGAATCGAATGAAAAGCGACAATATTTCCCGGGCAATAGGCATTTTGACAGTTCGCTTAAGAGAATGGAATAATAATAATAACAATCAGTTATATTGCATGTAGAAGCTCAAGGGGTTAAGAAGAATTTCGATTGATGTGTGTTATGCGAAGAAATATACCTTTTGAAATACTCGTCACTCATTTCCTATCGAGACATTATAATCTGTTTATGTCGGTAGTCACAAACCTTCCGGTGTCCTTTTTTAGTCGCTGGTCAAGTTATCAGTCTTTTAAATTTTTGTCCAATACCTTATCTACAGTATCAATTTGTAAATTTATTTATACCAAGAAATAATTTCATACCGAATTTCCAAGGATTTTTAAGCAAATTCTAGATTCGATAGAAGGGAAAATCAACACCTGTCATTGACGTTAACACCGATCAAACTTTCACAAGCAGAGTAAATTCCCAAAAACATTTATTTCAACAATAACGGAAAGTGTGAACAGTTAACAATGGATTAAAATAGCATCGACAATATATTAATTTAGTTCGCGAGTATCTGCAAAATAATAGTGGTGTCTATTGGTTAGTATTTATTGTTTTAGTGAAAATAAAAGTAAAATGTTGTCCATTTTATATTATGTGTCGTGTGCCTGCCCAGCTCGGGCACGATGCGTTGCTCGGGAATGCGCAGGTAGAGTATAGAAAATTACGATCCCGTTAACCGTTGACTCTCGGCTCGACATAGATTTGGTAAATTTTATGTGGGGCTGTTTAGCCATTGATCAATTCGTCACGCGGAGTGGTAATAAAAAAATTACCAAACGCCGATAAGCCGAAAATCAGCGTTTAACGGGGATATCAAATTAATGTCAAAATAAACAAAATAACGCTGATCGTCCATTTGTGACGATGTCAAATGCGACGGTCGGTCAAACAACTGGCTTTTGTTCAATATTTTCGCTAATATAATATAAATTTATTATTGTATTGAACAGGTTTATGAATATGTTTATTAACTCTGCCATAGGTCACCCCAAGTGGTTCGCTACGTTTGGTGACTTAGCAGGGGTGCCCGGGTTCATGGGGTTCATTGGCTAGGTCTTGGCGGCGGATGATCTTGATCATTGAACCCCAGATTCCTACCCAACCCTCATATCCTTTTCCTTCCTAGAACTTCCTCTTCTTCCTTTCCTTAAAAATACCCTCCACACAGCATCCCCAAAGGTGACATAGGCCCTGAGGGAAATTATTTTCCTCAGGGTCTCCTGTGTGGACCTAATGTAAAATTTAAAAAAACTATGTGTCCTTTACTCTCTTACAGGATTTTTTTGTGAATACCGCACAAAAGTCCCAACTGCTCCCGTCTAGAGCCAATTAAACTATGTCATCCCCTATTAGAGTATGCTGTGATGCTGAAGGTAGCAGGGGGGGAAGGAGGAGGGGGGGAAGGAGGAGGGGGGAAGGAGGAGGGGGAGAGTGAGGTGGGGAAATACCAGGCTTTTCAGATCTGGTCACCAAACACTTCTAATGCCATTTAAAGCTAGGTAGCAGGGGAGGGGAGGGAGATGGGGGAGAGAGGACGGTGAGGTAAGGAAATACCTGGCTTTTCAGATATGTTTCTATTCTGAATGCCGTTGTTCTCCAGGGTGATACTGAGAGTATCTACCACTCTGGAATGTTTCGCAAATATGAAATATATTATTTTTATTAATAAATTATGAAATAACACAGATCAATAAAATAAAATTTTGTTGCGCACGCCAGGATTCGAACCCGCGACCTTCAGATTGTTAGTAGGGAGCCTTACCCTCGACCGCGAAAGTTTTCGGAATATGTTATAACTTTTGTCACAAGCTTGTAACCTAAGTTTTATGTATATTATTTCTACGATTTTTTTGTATTTTTCTTTATGACTTTTGCAATGTTTCTGTTTTTATACTGCTTTTGGCAAAAATAAATAAACAGAGAGGTTGAATGTAGTCGTATACTCTTCGCCGTTAATATGATATCTTTGAACTGCTTCTGCAGCGGTTATATTACGAAATTAAATATAACTTCATAGCGGTCCGCCGTATAATAAATAATAACAAACCGGTCTAGTTCTCTAGTTCTCTGGCTCTCTGGTTCCCTGGCTTTACGTCTCCTAGTTGCGGGGCATTTATTGCTTTACGTGTTTGTTCTGAAGTTGCCGCTACCGGGGGGCAGGAGAGAAATCACATATCTAATATAATATAATGAGCTTTCGTTCGCCATGTTCAAACACTCCTTCGCACAAGTTAGGTATCGCATGACCACTGGAAAAATAACACGATAGAAGCGCTACTTAGACATTTCTGGTGCGCCTCTAATAAAGTGGTTAATTTTGCCTTACTTCGGTTGAATTCTATGATATTTGTGTATTATTTAAAAAAATTTAAATTGATGTAGGTATATTTTGAATTGTGTTAGTTAAAATGTTTATTTTTTAGGTATGTAGAGATAAAATTAAATTAGTTGATTGAATTAGTAGTAATAATTAATACTAGATAATATTTGACTTACGATCGTTGCCTTTCAAGATTTTTTTTTTATCTGCTAAACTTTTTGACAAAATAAATTCGCTTCTCAAATAAAGAATTATTATTTAACTAAATGAATAATATGTATGTAGATAATTGTGATTATTATTAATTGTGTGAATGTGGTGTATACGAAGTAATTTGTTTTTCATTTAATTAAAAATGACGCCTACAATTGAAGTTGCAAAGATTGAAGAAGTCATTAATATTTTTAAAATGCTTAAAATAAAGCTTTCTGATATAAAAATACTTGTCAGTTCGAATTTTGAAAATTTTAGTTCATTGAACTTGAATGAATAACGCATCCATGCAACCATGCGCCAAAAACAGAAATTAGTACCAGTTTTTAATAATGGTTATGTCTGGTGTGCCCGAAGTAAATGAAATTAACAATATTAGGTACTTGAAAAAAACTGTTTCACATAATATGTAAATTCTTTCTTGATTAGATTATTAATTGACTTATTGGCCTATTTGGGGACGAAAGGTCTTTTGGAGGCTGATTTTGGGGCCTCCGGCGATAAGGAGGAAATGAGTTAGGTCTTTATTTGAAAGAGGAGATATCGGTGTATCGTGATAACTCCGCGCGTGCTGGTCGGAAAAATAAATGCTGGATGATGATGTGTATTTAAGTTGTATATTTACATTATGCACAGTATTTACAAACGTAGTAAGATTATTGCGACGCGGGAACTGCAGATATGAGAGCGTCGACTAGGTTGGTGCCCGTTGCCGAATGAATGCTGGTCGCGACTGTAAGACTGACTAAAATACTGTGTTGGCTAGCTGCAGTCCGCTTATATATCCCGGGCTGGCAGGTAAGCCTCTCGAAATTACGACGCGGCGCTGTGCATCGCGTATTGCAGATTCCAGACCTTTCGATAGGGTGGCAAATAATAATGTGCTGGTTGTCTATGTAGATAGGTGCAGCAATGTCGAGGTACATAACGGCAGTCCCGATCAGTGTGTAATAGGCAGGTCGCTATAAACCAAAAGTTTTACGAAGTTTTCTCTCAAATCGGTTTAGATCATGCTTCTGGGGATTTTCAGTTCAGTGGGTATCGCCGAAAGCCATCGCGGCATCGCATCGGTCGGAACGCGACCAGTAAAGTGAAATAATAAAGACTAGAGAAGCGGCCATTTTAACTACAAACAAATACGCAATAAAATCATAATTGACGTTATATTTCACGTTTTATGGCCACAAGGAGAGGGGACTATGAGGATAGCGATGATTCGTTTTCGACAAACTGCCATTATTTTGTGGAGTTAAGAGAATCGGTCGCCCGAGTGACTGATACTGCATAGTAATGAAATAATTATGGCGACGGCCACCATCGTTTATGTTGAAGATAGCGCAGGAAATCGTTACGTTAGGGAAAACGCTCACAACATAATTTGTACGAAATATAAACATAATTGATTACAGAGTAATAATTACATATATATGAAACCTTTCAAGTTTATAACATTACATCTATATATTTTTTTAATTTAAATTAATTGCAATGGACGCTCACGCCAGTGATATCGACTGTAAATTGCCGGCTTCCTCTTGAAGGTACCTTGGGTAAGGATTTATAAATGAACCGCAGACTTTACGAATGTCATCCGACAACTGATAGATTGGGCCAGTTGATTCTCTGTTTATTGGGCTAAAAGTGTACAAGTGTTAATAGGGTTAGTTATTCTTAGCTCTGAAAGCAATGCGTGGTAGAATGGAAGAAACAATTACATTCGTCATAGCGCCGAAAATTAATTACTAAAGTTCCGCGGTATGGAATGCGAGTAATTTAACCGGTGTACGGTGATAATAATATTATTAAGATGAGTCTTCTTAGAAAGTGTGACGGTACATCCATCTGTTGTCTGTACAGATTTCCTCCCATAAAAAAGCTATACTTGTGTGTATGGGAGTAAGGTGTTATTTATTTTGTTATTAGGAATGTGTTTTTATTATTGTGGTTGTTAATAATTAATAACGTTCATTATCAACCTACACGGAGAAAAATGTTATTCGAAAGAACGATCATTTTAAAATAAAAATAGTAAAAACGGTTAAAAACGGGACTGAAGTTTTAACGAACAAATTAACAGAGTTTCAAGGTTTATTGGAGGGATCATGTAAGAATAATTTGTTGGTATACATAATTTCGTACGTATATCAACCAATTATTCTTACATTTTCCCGCCATTAAACATGGAAACACTGTTAATTTGTTCGTAAGAACTTCAGACCCGTTTTTACTATTAAAATGATCGTTTTTTTTAATAACACTTTTCTCCGTGTCCGTAATACAAACTATAATTTATATTTAAAGATACTGGAAAAAATATTCTTCTGTCAGGTATATAATAGTATTTACCTTAAAAATATGGTTAACACACTACCGGGTTTCAAATAGATATGTTTAAAGCAGTCATTCTCAAAGTGATATATATCGACCCCCAGATGCCGTAGCACACTCGATCGATAACGATCGATAGGATAACTATCGGTAACTTCTCATCGCTCCCTAGAATGATTACAGATCTCCAACGAATAAGTGACAGTTCACAATGACTAAGTGCCCTTAATATATTCGACATCATCTGTTGTTTGTACGTTAGCGATGTGCAGATGTTCTTGGAAATGATGAGAAGTTACCGATAGTTATCCTATCGATCGTTATCAATCGAGTGTGCTAGGGCCTCTGGCTAAGACTTCGACCTGGGGTGCTAGCATGGTCGGTCGATATAAAGTTACCGAACGATTGTCGGTAACTTCTCATCGTTCCCTAGGACACTTGCAGATCCCAAACGAGTAGGTGACAGTTCACAATGATTAAGTGTCCTTAATATATTCGACATCAACTGTTGTTTGTACGTTGGCGATCTGCAGTTGTCCTAGGGAAAGATGAGAGGTTACCGACAATCGGTCGGTAACTTCATATCGATCGACCATGCTAGCATCCCTGCTGGGAGTCCAGGTCGATAGAAAAAATAATTTTTTAGGGTGCACGAGACGTGAATGGGGGTCCATGAGAGTGGATCCATATGCTTATTTTATCTATGGAAATATCACGTTGGGTTATAAATCCACACGATGACTTTACAAGAAAATCTGATTGGGTTAATCACCGACGAAGAATTTAAGGCGCCGTTTAAAAAGGGATATCATCAATTCTGTCTTCGGAGAGACATACCTGTTACGTATCCTGCAGTATGGAATATAGCGAGAAAGTTTCTGATAGATTTTTCATCTTCATACCTCCCAGAAAGGGTTTTCAGCGCAGTTACCAATCTCTTTACAAAAAAACATAGTTAAACCTGACTAAATTGAAGCCAAACATTGACATTTTGATATCGAAGCATCATAGTCATCCATCTGGTTTTTTGTTGTTATGTGTTTAATGTAATGTTATTAGAATTATATTTTGTTTTTTTACTAATATTTAACTATAAAACACCACATGTTTTTTTTTTAAATTTTTAAATGTTTCTCCAGTAAGCTCTATAAAAGGGTCAACTTCAAAAACATATTTGAGTTGATGTATTTATTAAAAAAATCAATATTAAGAATGCAGAGGGTACCCAAACAGAAAAAATTGACATATATGATCTACCGGACAAAAAAGTTTGGGGAACTCTGGATTAAAACAAGGCGCTCCGCTGACGAGGCAACTGAAAACAAACTAAAACCAGCTGGTTTTTATGTCTTGATTGGTCAAAAAGCTTGTTTAACCATAGACGAAGAACAATCAGCTGACAGCTGGCAACTAGCAACGGCCGGCCAGGGCAATCAGCAGAGCAAGTCGCGAGTCACTGCGTACGTTACCATTGAAAACGGGTTTTTGAGTGATTGTGTAGTGTGCGGGACATCACATTGTCATACAAAGACAGTTGGCAGTTGAGAGTTTTCAGTTGCCTCAGTGGGCGGAGGCGCTAAGTTATTAGTATTACTTTGCACGATCTAATAATAACATAAAATCCACGCTCCATCTAAAACACCTTTTTTATCTCACACAAATTTATCAGTATCTTGTACTTTAATACCCGCCACATCTTGCTGCGATAAATATATTGTGCACAATAAATATTAAGTAATTTCGGCTAATCCTGTTAAGAAATAATAGAGGAAACACACAAAGTAGTAAATCATTTCTGCCGGGCCGTTGGGCATACATAATGTATTATATTGGCAGAGAAACGACCCGCAAACGGATGTTTGTCACATCCCCCACTGCTCTGTGCTCTCTCCCCGCTCCCGCTCCGTGATGGTGGAGCCCGTTTCATGGCTGGTGGGGGGCCAACCCCTGCCGCTGCCTGTACTGCTGTAACACCGGTGTTTAGTCGCTGTTGCCCGAATCAATGGCGCTCAATTAATGTTGCAGCGTATTGATTCACACATATTAAAAATACAAACGTGAACTGGCAATTGTTATTATGGAATAATATGACTTTACCTATGATAATATACGGATGTAAAAATATCTACACAGATTATCATCACCTACGTTATAAAATCTGTACGATCATATTATTTTTGAAGTAAAACTTCTTTAGGCGCGATATGCGAGTAATTCCGAAGTTTTTCAAACGGAATGATAATTCGGATATTGGTACAATTAGTGCCATCTGTGTTTGTTTAAATTATTAAAGGGTTTTCGCCTTCGCTAGAATATTTTTATTTTATTATTTTCCGAAATATCAAAAGCGAATTTTATTTTATTGCATTTCTCAATACGAGCGACCAAACTCAACAACAGTGGTGTAACAATGTATCAATGTAATGTCTACAGATGAATGATACACAGTTACACAATTACCCCAGTAGTTTCTGAATATAGTAAAACCTGCCACAAATTCGAAGAAGTTTTACTTCAACAGCGCGTCCTTATATATTTTTTTTATTTAATAAATTTTTATAAAATTTAATTTTTTCAATTACCATACTAGGCTAATGCCCGTGTTGTGGTAGTCATTATATGAGAAGACAATACAATCATTATATTTATTTATTGTTTTGTGTTTAATTCTTAGTTAATCTCAATTTTTTTTTTTTTAATTTAATTAAAATTAAATTTAATAATGTTATTATTAAGTTATGCGAGTAATTTGGTTTTTTATAGCTGTTTCGGCTTACAAGGTCATTTTCAAACTGTGGTGGTTCCACATTGAGACGACTTATTTGTTGATACGACTTATTGACAATTATTATATTCAACGTGTTCTTCAGAGGTTATTTTGGCAATAGTGAGAAATAAATATTCACTTTCATTATGCTAGTATACAGTACACATTGTGTTCTATACTCGTTTTTCAAAGAAAGCAGCCAATTTATAAAATAAAGTGGTAAAACAAATTGTCAGTATAATCCAAATTTTCGTTTTGCGACTCGTAGTGCACGTGTTCCAATAAAATCGGAGAAATAATATTAGGTTCATGCCTATTAATACCTAAACTACATACTACGTCACCTTAAAGACAATTTTTCTTCCTATCTCCTAAAATCTTTAACCTTATCCCTGAAAACTTAAAAACCTTGAGCCAACCCCATTCCTTTAAAAAACAAATAACGAGATGGATCCTTACACATGGAATACATTACAATTACAATACCCATTCATTTTACACTCTATCAATTTAATCACCTTTCAGACAAAACATAATATATCTTTATTTTCTATATTAGCAATATAGTATGTACAAGAATAATTAGTGATCTATTTACTAATAATCCCTCAAATTTTGCATTTTCTAATAATTCTCTAACTTCTTCATCTTCTTCTTGTAATCCAATCTAAACATAAATTTTTTTTAAATTTTATTATTACAGAAGAATTGGATACACAGTATTAAAAGCAGGCAAAACATAATGTATCTTTAGTCTTTATCTCTATTTTCTACCTTGATTGCTGTGATTTATATACTAATAATTCCTTAAATTTCTCTTTTCCAATAATTCTTTAACTTCTTCATCATATTCTTGTAATCCTGTCTAACTACATTAAACTTATTTATTGTAGAAGAATTGTGTGCATACTATTAATTAATGAAAATTATCAACCAATACTAATGAATGTATATCCCCAAACTGTAAAATTCACCCGCTATAGCACAGGGTCATATCCTTAGCATGGAGGATGAAATATCACAATAAACAAAATATTACTTTTGATAAATCGTGTATTTAAATAAATAAATAAACATACATATAGATGGAGCTAAAGAAGTTATACTTAAGTCGTGTGGTCTAAAGCACACTCGTTATTTTTTTTATGAATAATCAATCATGCCCCGAAGTATCGCGGTATTCAAAGAATATGATTCCACTCGAAAGTGTTGATGTATTAATGGCGCTCAATTTTTTACATCGTATTGGCGCGTTAAATAATTCCTGCGTTGAAAAGGTGAGATGTGAAAATTCTTTAGGTAACAATAATTGATGTTGTGATATTTGCAGGTAGTAATTATATCATACTATTATTAATTCTGGTAATCCTGCCTAGCAGCGGTGTTCGCCGAAACAATTGTGTTTAATTATTAATGATACATATGCAAACTCCGTATTGATTCACATCCGCATTTAACATACATGAAACGCTGAATTGGGGTGACTTAACTAATGGCAAATTACCTGACAAGTTTATATATACATATTTGAAAAGTATACAAAATATTCAATTATTTTTGGAGTTTTTCACGTACCACCGATGTTGGCCGAATTATTTGGGATAGATTAAAGTTACATTTCGATTACCACATTGATTACAGAAACACGCAACACAAACGCTGTCATTTATCAGATTATTATCTTTAATGGACGCATTGCAAAGTGTTTATTTTTTTATTTATTTTTGAAGTAAATAATTCTTTAGGCACGCTTGACTTGAGGGGTAAACTGGCGAATGCGTTACGGAAATTACAGTGTTACGAGAGGCGTATTATCGGGCTTTACGAACGTTACGGAGACGAACGATAATAAAATAAAATTCATTTTGAGGTTCATCACTCACAATCTAATCGTAAAAACAGTGCTCAAATCCATAGTAATTTATTTTAAACTTTTGTAAGAATTAAATCAACATTCTAAACGTAATTCCCATAATAGAATTAATCAAATTTTCGTTTAGAGTGTGCAAACTCAGTGCATTGAAACGACTGATTTGTCGTGATGATTGGTAACAATCTAAACGAATCTTCAATATAGATTCATTATACACTGATGATTGGAATGGTTTTATTCGATGTCAGAAAGAAGATTAGATTACTATAGAAGTTTTTACTTCAGTCGTGTGGTCTAAAGCACACTCGTATTTTTTATATTTAGGAATCAATGTTATACTTTATGTAATTTGATAAATACATTGTATAAACATAAGGGTTCCATAACACCTCAACCAAGTGGTAAATACATTCACCTTTTTGGAAATTCATTAAAAATGATGACAAAAAATTGCCCAATACATAATTTAACGTAACCTGTTTAACCAAGTTTTTTTTGGTTTTATCATCACTTAGAATGACTTTTGAGAGGAGTGATAAAGTTGCTTTGTTGAATTTTCCGGTCACCAAATATAAGAAAGGTAATAAAATTACGTTCCACTAATTAAAAAGTTTTATACACTGTAAACAAAAACAAATAATACACATCTACATAATGGTTATTAAAAAAACAGAAAAAAAAAGTTAAAATGAGTACAATTTTCACATCGTATTAATAGCATGATAAATTCATTCAGTTTAATATTTATGTTTTCAAAGTATAGATGAAAATTGTGTCACTGGGAAATGACTAACGCAAAATCAAGTTTTCTAAAGTCTTTTCCGTAAAAAATAACACAACATTACATAGGTATATCTAGATTTAGGTATAACCGATTTTTAAAATTAAAATCTATAAATTCTGGTACATTTGAAAGACAATAAATATTTGGTAGTTTCTTTATGATTTTGCTGCGAGGAATGCCGGAAATTCTGATATGGCTTTAATGTGGAGAATGAATGGAACATAGCACACTAGTTAAACTATTTTCCTCAGAGCCTGTCATCTTTGAACATGTTATGTGTAGGGTTTTTTTGAGGAGAGGATGTAGTGAACATGGGTCTTGAAGAGACCCACGTTGTAGGAAGGAGGAACACAAAATGGGGCCGGCAAATCGTTCCACAGCTGAGCTGTTGAACTTAAGAACGAGTCGTATAAGCGACCCGTTCTCATGTGACAAATGTCAACCATGTTCATATGCTGGGCGTATGTTTGGCGGTCATTTCCCAACTATGCTCCGGTGCCGAGGGGTTATCTTCCATTTAAACACCGGTAGAACAAGTATAGCATTCCTACCCGACGCCTGTGCTCTGAAGATAGCAATCCATCTGTTAAGACCGGAGAATCTATCAAACGGACCGCCCGCTTTTGCACAGAACTGGGGGTTTTTTCATGTACTTTGGGGCTTCTAACCAGAAGTGGCTGCCAAATTCAACCATGGGGCGCACTTGCGATTTGTACAAGGTTAGCAGTTTTGTTCTATTAAAGTATCTGCGGGCTCTGTACAGTACGCCTGGTTTCTATGGAGCCCCCGTTCCTGGGCTGGTCATTCAGAATTACACCGAGCATATCAATGGAGGGCCTGTTGGTAGATTGCTACCTTTAAAGGATACTAGATATCTACTTAGAAAAAGAGAAAACTTAATCTTCATTATTACTGTGTAGTAATGAAGATTAGAAACAGCTACTCAGATCACAACTCTGTAAAATCGGACTAAAGCTATTGTACGTGACTACAAATATTAAAATAGAGTGGCAGTTCCACGAATATATTAAATTCTTTTGGAGAACTGAGCGAGTCTCCTTTTTACGAATTAATTTTATGATATGTAAAATATTTGTTCAAATACTAGAATTTCTCGAGAATCAAAGTGTCGGTTCAGAAATGGCTTTGGAATACAAAGCTTTTGAATAATTATTAAGCTTTTAAAAAAATAATCATGAAACGAACGGCAAAAAAATGTTTGACTCGCTGCGGATGGCGCTGGAATTGGAATGGCTAGGGTCGGAATAAAAACACAGCTCGTTTGCCAGTTTATGTCGATATAATCTGTTTGTCCACCTTTTAGATCAGCGAAACAACTTCGCTGAAGTAATTATTTGTTGTGTGAATATCCTATCCGTTAAACAGAATATTTATTTATGCTCCCTAAATTTATAGGTAAGTATCATGCTATCAGCATGAAAATGTTTAATCAATATATGTATATATAAATATATTTTATTTTTACAGTGAATACCTCACAAGAGCCAGTGAGACTATGGCATTATGTAATGAGGTATGGGTATGTAATGAGGCTGCAGGTAAGTGGGGAAGGGAAGGAGACGAGGAAGATGAAGGTGGGGAAGTACCCGGCTGTTCCGATCTAGTCACTAAACACGGCTAAAGCCATTTCAAGAGACGTTTCAATTCTGAATGGTGGTCTTACACCAGGGCGATACTAAGTGTATCTTCCACTCTGGAACGTGCCGCAAATATACTATATTTTATTTTTATATAATTAATTGAGAAAAAACACAAATCAATTAGATAAAATTTATTTGCGCACGAAGGGTTCGAACCCGCGACTTTCAGAATGGGAGTGAAACGCCCTACCACTGGACTACGCCGACCGTCAAAATGTATATATTATACATATAAACATATATACATACATATAGATTAACTTCAGTCGTGTGGTCTAAAGCACACTCGTTTTTTTAAAATTAGAAATAACAAACTTACTTTAACACTTATGCAAAATTATTGAACTCACTTGTAAAAATTCTACGAAACTGTATCTGCTTTATCGTTCATACTTTTTAATGTGCACCTTTTATTGCTCTATTAATTTTGCAACGATTTGTGAAACACTTACACTAAAGATTTGCTAAGAACTAAAGATACACTAAGAATTTCTATTTTATTCTTATTGCACTTACCCTTATGGAAATACTTTGTTGAACTTTACACGATAGTAAAACTACTTAACTACTTGCGTTACGTTGTTTTGGACTTTACACTTAATATTATTATACTCCTGAACAACTTACCTATAACAATGCCCATATGCAGAAGCCTCTAAGGTGTCAATAAATAAATAAAAAAGCGATTCTACATAAAATAATATATTCAACCACCAAATATATGACCTCGCTTCCAGGAAGTTATTGGCGGATAAGCAAACTTTTTTCTCACTCTTTAAACTCTTCCCGCCTACCTATCATCTATCTATATATATATATATATATATATATATATATATATATATATATATATATAAATGAATCCCTGTTTCCCTTGGTCACGCCATAACTTCAGAATGAATTTACCTACTTCACTCATCTTGTTTAAAAAAATTTCGAATACTTTGTAGGAGGTTCTTACGGAAAGAAAAATTAAGAAAATATGCGCAGAAAATTGGGTAATTTCAGAAAACTTAATTACTTGACTATTTTCACTTCGTAAATTTAACAGTTCGCGCGTTTGATATATTTAGAGATATTTCCTATACTATTCATCTGATTGCGATTAAAAAATGGTGAATTGTTGTTTACATATCGGTAAAGGTTTATATATAGCAATATTTCTATATTGGTGTGATCTGGAGTTATGAAATTTTCAAAAATAATTGCAAAAGGGCATATGCGAGTTGTTTGAAAAATGAGTGAATTTTATGGAGTTATACGGCTGGGAAAAAAAGGCGGGAGGGGGGGGGGGGAATCCAGGAGGAGCGGAGTGGAATTCGTGAGGGGGGAGGTTCGCAAGAAGAGGGACAGTGGGAGAGGGGAGAAGACGAGGGAGAGAAGAGATGGCGAAAAGAGAACGGGTCGAATGGGAAAGGACACGCAGGGAGAAGCAATTTATTTAAGTGGCATTTCAACGCAAGCTGGGTATTCGCTAGTTGTTAGGTAATAATTATTGAAAGCATCAGACTTCTATATATGAAAAGTCTGAGCAAAGCGTGGTTTTTTAGGCGCACGTATGTACTTATTGTTCTACGTTATTTTACAATACATTATTATTTTAACCAAAAAAAGTCTTTAAATTTGTTGTCTGCATTGTCCCTCATAAATGAATTCGCAGTAACATAAATTCGAACATGATGTTAAATTAATGCGCGGAATTTCTATAAATAACGGGACCCTAATAAAATTTTATTTATGCATTCAAACCCTTGCTGATGGAAAAATAAATTTGTACACACAGACGGTAAGTTACGACAGAAAGGGAATGTTAGATTAGAATAAAAATGCCTTTACGCTAAATTGTATGCGAATATCATTTGGACAACATAGTGAATCTAAAACGGATAACGCGAGTACATTTTGCCATCATGATTTGCTTTGTGAAATATTTTAAAATCTGATGGCAAGACAAAGGTCATGGATAAACCATTAGGTATCGAATTTCAAACCACGAGTTCATAGTTTGGGAGTCAAATATTATTTATTTATGACGAAGGAATATAAACAACTATGTTTAAGATATGAGTTGAGATTTTCACCGCCAAAAAAATTATAGTGGTTTATTTTTTTGGGTTATATACGCCGTGTTGCGCTACCTCCATATTTAGCCATGTATTCACAGGCCACTGTAATGCTGTCAGAACCGCTGGCCAAATAAGGAGGTAGCGCAACATGGCATAATTACCCCAAAAATGACTATATTTTACTTCTAGAACTACAGATAAAGTGTTTGCGAAGCGAATTATAAATGGCCCGCGTGAGTAAGTTTAAAAATTCGTTCCAACTTGCAAATTTTTGTAGAACTTTTTACATCAGTTCAGACTAAAATAATTAGTTTGTAAATAATCAATTACAACTATAACATACAATTTTGTTTGTAAAGGAAATTACAGGTTGACGGACTTCCTGGCGGAATCTAATAAAAACTAGCCACAAGTCTCTAGCCAACCCGTCTCTCCCTGGATGGATGAAGAAAACTCACATTTTTGGATCTGGTAACCCCCTATCAGTAGCCCGCCGTGATTTTAAACCGTCAGTTTAATACGACCGTTAAAAAGTTTGGACAGCCTTGTACTAAACTATTGATATAATATTGAAATAATTCGTTCGTGAAATCTTACTTTCCATGAAAACATAAAACGACCTAATCTTGACTTTCCTCGCTTTTCGCACATTTCTTCCAACATTATTATTGAATAACCTAGCTTCTTTTTAAATCGGTTCTTCATTGCTGAGGATCATGACACCTACTCCAATTTAGACAAGGCTCATCCACTCCTCGGAGAGACGAAGACACCGACGTACTAGACGCCAGTGATTCTTGGTCTCTCCCGCACACTGGTGACCTTCCCCTGCTTCTTCTGCCAAACACTTTGCCAGTGACTATGAGTTTTTCCATATTCAAGTGTGATTCCTCAGTTTGGCGGCAACTGTACAAAGAATGATTAGTTATTATATTTCCTCTGTTTTTCAGTACGTTTTGTTTTTTCAGTTACGTTATGTTTTAGAATACTAATACAAGCATCGGATTGGAAGAAAGAAGCATTTGAAATATATCGTGAATTGTTATGGTAGATTCAGACTGGGTCGACGTACGTATGCATCGCTACGCCTAACAATATCTGGGCTACTTAGCAACCATAGATTTTCAATGAAAATTTATGTTTTAGAATCACATTGGCCACACGCATCGCGACGTGCGATGTCTGTGGCCATTTTCATAGAAAATGTATGGGTTTTTTTTTTTTTTTTTTTTTAAAGCAATATTTAAAACAAAGAATAATACATACATATCAAATAAAAACATAATACAAAAACAGAGAAAAAGTCCCAATAAACTACTTTTAAGTAGTTTGTCAATGGGTTCTTTTAACTTAATGGATTATTACAAAAATTAAATTAATTATTAAGAAAATAATTGTTTACATTCATAAAAAAAAATATATTGTATACACTCATACCATAATAAATATAGCCTAAAAAGGTGTAACATGATAAAAATAATTAAAAACATTAAAAAAATGATATAAAAATAAAAAGAGGTGTAACATGATATAAAAATAAATTTAAAATATATATAAAGTGTATGAAGTTATAAATTGTTTGTCTTAGAATCTAATACAAACTATGTCTTTCAGCGAGCCAATTTTTTAACATGATATTTATTTTTGCGTTTGTACATTTTTTGATTGCTGCAGGTAACATATTTAAGCAATTTAGGATCATGTAGTCCAGCGTTCTTTGCCCATATTTGTTTAAATGCTTAGGAACGATTAGTCCTTCATTTAACGTAAAACGAGTATTGTAAGAGTGTTCTAGTCTATTTATGTACAAAGGGCTATTTATATGTTGAAAAATAATTTTATACCATAGAATTGATCTCACTGAGAGAATTTTAAGATTTTGATAAAGGTATGGAACATTATGTCTTTGTTCGTATAAACTTTTATGAGCTAATAATTTAACTAATGAATTTTGAACTGATTGAACATGATTTATATTTGTTTTACAGGAAAATCCCCAAGCTGTAATTCCATACCTTATAATAGATTCAGCTAATGATAAATAAATTATCCGAAGTGTGCATATTGGAACATAGAATTTTAATTTATATAATCTACTAATAATAGATCTCAGTCGTTCACAGACCTTATTTATTTGTAAATCCCATTTAAAAAAACAATCAATTATAACTCCCAAATAAACATATTCTTTAACCAGTTCAATATTTTCACATGTGCATAATGCAGGGATACCAATATGTAAGCAATCAGAAATGTGTGTTTTAATTTCAGGTGTAATAATATTTACCTTGGCATTGGGTGATCTAATATGTATCAACTTAGTTTTTTTTGCATTTATGATTAGACCAGAGTCGTGAGACCATTTCAAAAGTTCAGTGTAATCTTTTTGTAAGAGTTTAATACATAATTGCAAATCACTGCCAAAAATCACCAATGCAGTATCATCAGCATACACAAAGTGTTTTACATGTTTAAAAATATAAACAAGAAATATAAACAGAATTCGATTGCCACAAATGAAGAAATCAAAATCACAGAACTGCATAATGTACAGAGGACTAAAGATGTATGATGAAATGCCTGAAACTATGAAGAATGAAGAAAGAATGAATTATTTAAAAAGAAATGTTATGATTACTGTAAAAATATTTAAATTTATCAAATGAAATGTTACATTGTGCTTATTAGTTTATATTCATGTAGTATAAACTAACTCAATAATAATAAAAAAAAAAAAATTAAAAAAAAAAAAAATGTGTTTAATAAAAGAGACATAAATTATATATAAAATTGGACCTAATATGGAACCTTGAGGAACGCCTGCTAAGATTTTTCTTTTTTTACTTAAGGTGTTCAATAGCTTTATTTGCATGCACCGGTTGTTCAAATAATTTTCAAAGAGTTTTAGAAGTTTCCCCCTTATTCCTATGGTTTCTAGTATTTTCAATAATTTAGTATGGTTAATAGTATCAAATGCCTTTGAGTAATCTATAAATAAGACTAATACATGATTTTTACTATTTAGTTGATTATTTATTAAGCTGGCAAACTTTTGAAGAAGTATTTCAGTTCCCTTTTTTTTTTGGAAACCATACTGATCGGCATCAATAATAGAAAAATCCTCTTGTTTGTTGCTAAGCATTGTTTGGCGTAGCGATGCGTACGTATGTCGTCCAGTCTGAATCTACCTTAATTAATACAAGCATCGGCTTGGAAGAAAGAAGCATTTGAAATATATCGTGAATTGTTGTTATAACTTAAAAATTCTTCATCGAATGGCTTAAAAAGTTGTTTTAGAAATGGAATGAATGGAGCTCCAATAATATCTTTGTGATACTCGTATTATTAAAAACGACAAATACAAGTATACCCAGTTCCGAAAAAAATATTCTGGTCTGCAGCCTGAAAGGCGTAAATTATTCTTATAATATACAACTTTCCGAAAGGGCTCCAGAAGAAAAAAAAAATCGAAAGATTATTTGCGTGGTTTTATGGTTTTACATGCAGCTAAAGCTCGGTCCGATGCTTGTTTAAGGTATCAAGCACAAATTGTTGCAGTCTAACCAGTAATATTAGTAGAGTTCAACCGCTTGAAGTTGTTGCAAACAGAGCGTACAAATAAGAGACTAAACAAACTGAATCAGTCGCCACAATATCCTCCACATGGTGGACTGATAATTAACAAAGATGTGATGTCATTTTTAACCTCAACACAGGCTTGTCCCAGGGAGGTAGAAAATTGGATTGTAAACTCTAATACCTAACAAGTGTGTTACCGTCAAGGATTTAAAGAAAATTTATTAGTTGAAGTACTGGTAAATATTATTTACTAGAAAGGGAAAAAGATGTGGAAAGCAAACATATTACAATAAATTTAACTATTGCAATTGGATTTACTAAAAATAAAAATTATTAAAATTGTATAATTATTTTATAAAAATTTAAAATACTAATTATCATCAACGTTTTGTTTTATTGTCTTATCCCAACAGCTTCATTAAGTTCACTTCATGTGGCTTATTTTTTTCACTAGATAATATGCAGTGAAATAAGTCTACGCAATAATTATGAATATACGTACTTAACCTAATAGGCAATAAAAAGAGCAAAATGTATTTATAAGAAGAAGCTGTAGCACATTTAATTGTTTATGCCCGAACATCGATGTGTTTAAGACGAACCTTGCTAAATTCACAACATTCATAAAAAAATTACATTCCATCGAATGCCATATGTTTAACCAAAAACTTAATTTCATTGATTTCTTTTTTTTTGTTAGTTCCTCACATTTTCTCTTTTACTTTTAGTAGTTTTTATTTTAATGAAATCTTTTCCTCAAAGATATTATTGATATCCATTAAAATTTAAGTGTAAACCTTAGAAATATGTATATCATAAAATACTTTGTAAATTGAAGATGCACTTAATCAGAATTGTTTGTATTATGTATATTGTTACATTTTTTTATTATGATCCTGTATCTAAATGTCGTTATTGTATTGGTCAATGACATAAACATACTTATTAACTGTCATTTATAAATGTATAGACTGTTTATAACGTATATAAATGTATAAACTGTTTATAATAAAATAAAATACTGCCGCCATGAATGGAACAACGGTGTCCCTTAAAGAGTTTTAATGAGAATATTGTGTTTTTTTTTCTCTTATGACGTCAGAATAACATTTTATTTAAAACATGCGAACACCACAGCAAAGGTTATTCCAGTGAGATGTTCACAAAACACTACTACAACCCTATTTACACACCGTTAATGGTTATTCAAATTTTTTGAGTTACTGAAACTTATTTTCAATGTAAACTTGATCATCTTTAACATTTATGTACGATAATAGAAATAAATAAAAACAGGTGGTTAAAAGACCTACCTGCCGGATTTAGTTTAACCAGTGATTTCTGAGATTATTTATTTATGTATTATTTTTGTGAAAAACAGTTAATTCATTTACATTTCATTATTTACAGTTAATACCATATGTACATTTAATTAAATAGGTAGATAACATATATTAGTTTCGAAGCAGCTTCGTGTTAAAACAAAACAATAATATGTTAAAGTCACCGTTGTTTAAACGAAAAGTATATATCTCAGAAGAAAGATTATTTAATAGAACAGTGAATATCCCAAAGGCACGATCATTGTTAGGTTGGTATTTACTTTTTTGGAAAAAAAATATCCCTGTGCTGTCTAGGTCTGGTGAAGTTATCGAGGATATAAAGCTAAATCCATTCCACAACATCAAGATTATAAATATGCATATTTAGCAGCTTATGTGCTACTAACACAACTGCATTTTTTCTCCTAACGTCTACACGATCCAGTGCTAGCATTCCAGCGAGAAAGAGGGATACAATTGAGGGTAGTACCGAAACTCTCACATGAAAAGATATCTCAAAAACTTTTTTTGCACCCTTCCTACATCATTGTGTACGGAGCATCTTCGGGTCCCAATATTACCGACTCACTCTCGAGAATGCTACGAACCAGAGAAATTAAACGTCAAAGTAAGTGTTAAAGGTGATTCCTCAATCCTTTGTTACTGAAATATGTTTTAACGAGTGCTTGACATTTTTTTTGTTAAAGTACAGAGCATTGCCTTTACAAAGCGCATAATTGTTTTTGAAATAATTTTTTTTCTGATTACTCTACTCTATTATACCGTCGATATCGATTTGTAAACGAATGGAGCCCTTTTTCGTCTCTATACTAGTAAACAGTTTAATATCGTCAGCAAATAATAGAAAAAATGCGATTCTTATAGACGAGCTATGTCACTTATAAACATATACAATACTATAGGTCCTAAATTAGACCCTTGAAGGACCCCAGAATATGAGCGGTAAGGTTTTGAAGCAAACAGCCCGTAAAATACCTACAGTTTTCTGTTAGACAAATAGTTATGAAAGGACAAAAGCAGTCTGAGACCCACAGTTTTCGTTTAGTAATAAGCGGTGATCTACATATATACATATACATATATATATATATATATATAGTATACAGTTTAATATCGTCAGCAAATAATAGAAAAAATGCAAATCTTATAGACGAGCTATGTCACTTATAAACATACACAATACTATAGGTCCTAAAGTAGATCCTTGAAGGACCCCAGAATATGAGCGGTAAGGTTTTGAAGCAAACAGCCCGTAAAATACCTACAGTTTTCTGTTAGACAGATAGTTATGAAAGGACAAAAGCAGTCTGTATGAGACCCACAGTTTTCGTTTAGTAATAAGCGGTGATCTACTTTGTTCGTTGTTGTCCAATATATGAATTCAACAACGAACAAAGTAGATAGTTCACCGCCTATTGCTACACAATCTTGAACACTTTGGTTTGAAATATCCAACAACAAACAAAGTAGATTACCGCTTATTATTAGACTCTTGAAAATTTGGTATTTCATACGGACTGCTTTTATTCTTTCATAATTATGTTAGACATAGAATGTGAGACTTCTTTCAATTTTACCAAGGTTTTTTTTGTATTTATTATGTGCTTTTGTTGTAACATATATTTTCTCATTGTATTATGTTTTCTTTATTGTTATTTATTTTATTTATTTATACTGGGTTTTTTACAGATGTTCGCACTTACGTGAGAACATCCATTTATAAAAACTCAGTTATTGTACAAATAGAGACATACACTTTCAAAAAAATCTACAATTACATACAATTAAATTCAGATACATACAATTAGAAAAACAGAAAAATCACAAATAAAAATAAGTAATAAAAATTAAATAAAAAATACAAATTTTATACAAGCTCCTCAAGATATTACAATGAGAGGCAAGAGACATAGGAATCACGAGAGGCAAGCAAAAAGAGACAATTGACCCAATATAATTAGTTAAACATATTTTTTAACAGCGCCAGAAGTTTTTTTTCTGAATCCGTACACATTATCGACGAAAATATCTACTTCTATAATTTTAAACTACAATTTTAAGGTATTTGTAAAATGTTTTGTAAAATAACTGTGATACTTCTAAATATATAAACTACAATGTAAAAGCCCATAAGGGCGTGTAATAAATAAATGAATAAAATAAAATAATTATTTATCTAACAGAAAACAATACGTAGTTTTCGGGCTGTACCTCACATATTTTGGGATCCCTCAAGGATCTAATTTAGGACCTATAGTATTTTCTATGTTTATAAGTAACATAGTCTGTTAGAGACACAATCTGTTAATGCCATTGAGTTAGTCATTTTAGATCTGCACTCTCTTCAACCCAAGTTCTATTTTAAGTAAAATTAATGTCAATGGCATTTTGGTATCCAGTGACTATTAATTATTATTTTGTATTCACCTAAAAAATAAGCAATCAGTATGAATTGAATAGTTATGGTTTAGTTTGAGGTTTAATAATAATTTAATTCAGAGACGATATGGAAGATTTTTTGACTTGTTGCCATTTGAAAATAAACAAATTTATCCGGATATTAAAATTTTATTATTTTGCTTCAAATAAGGTCCGAAATCGCTGGTCAGTTTGTCAGGTACGTATCTTAGCACTGTTTGTATAATATTATAAGACATTTTGCCTTTATTTGCTCATATTGGAATTCGATCCTCGAGTGTATCGAACTCTTGACCTCTGTTTCCATAGCCAAAAAACTAAACCTCTCGGAGGGCTTCGGTAAACTTTATAATCATTTAAAAGTCCAAGCATTTTGCAAAACAAAAATAAATATATTTCTGCCGTAAGAGCTTCTGTTGACAATCAAAATATTCCACTGCGCCGCGCCCGCCGTGGCGAGGTACCACATATCCAAGAGTAGCAATATTGCTAAGTGGGGGGTTTTTTAAGTGTTTCCCGCATAAATACCACCCGGACACATTTTTGGAGCGTATCGTGCATCCAGCTTTAAAAACATCAATAAATATGCACACACATTTGTATGTATAGAGTTCCCTGCTTTGGCGCTTTCCCGGCTCCCTAATAATTTTGGGTCAAATAGTGGACTTTGCCAATGTGGGGATGTCATAAAATTCGCATCGCAATAGCCTTTGAGAGCTTTTGGACAGTGCAAATAAAACAATCGAACAGAGGGGACTTTTAAGCCTAAGGTCTTTTAGGCCTGGCCCCGCTTTCAATCGTGCGATTCACTTTCGCGGCACGAAGTAAAGCTGTCAGCTTTGGCAATATTGTATTAAATACGACCTTTGAGGCGCTATACCCTTTTTACTCGTCAGTGAAGGATATCCTGAATTTTATTTTATTTTCATTTAAAGCGGAAGCCATTTCGTACTCTTGAAACATCTTATTTTTAAGGGTAGGGAATTTCATAAGAACACAGTGTTTATTTTTGGCTACACAATAAAATTTGTTTAGATAATATACATAATATTTTTCGATCTGCGTAGTACTAGGTACTTAATTATGGACATATTTTTACCCGGCGCTGCCGAGCCAACACCCCCTGAGGTATTTAGAGAGATGTAGTGATCTAATTTAATTAAATTCTTCTGAATATACTTTTTTTTAGCAAAAATGCTCATTTCGGAAATTATAAAAAAAATGTCTTATTGTCTTGCCCAAAGAACGAACTTTTTTTATTTATTTACAAAATATATATACACTTATAAATAAATATATTTAAAAAATATAACGTTTTGAATTGCTTCTTAATATTTCTAAAATATATAACATTTTCAAACGTAAGCCAGTCTTACTAGGTGTAAAGCGCCTGTGTTGAGAAAACATTCTTCGGGAACGGTTTTTAAGCTAAGTTTATGATATACGAAAATGTTTTGCTCTATATATTGAAATATCATACATTCTAATTTTTTTCGTATGAAGCTTATATTCTGCAATATGAGAGAAATCCACAAAAACTCCATTATTTTTGTTTTACTATTTTATTTATATAATACATTAGAACATTTACAGACAGGATGTTAAGCATAGTACTTGAGTTACTTTTACCAGTGATTCCTGACATTATTTGGAGTAAAAAATGTAAATGAAATTTTGGTCTCCGGTGATTTTTTTAATGAGATTTTTTTTTGTTCAAAAACTTTTTCTTTAAAATCAAAGAGAAAAAAAATTCTTCCAAATGTCGTCGCTGGTCTCTAAGCCAAGTAACCAACCAACCTCTCACCCTGCCCCTAACTTCCCAATACCTACTGATTTTTATGTTTTTGTAGAAAAAAAAAAACTTCAAAAATGTCACCGGAGACAAAAATTTTATTTACATTTTTTACTTAAAATAATGTCAGGAATTACTGGTTAAAGCAAATCAAGTACAATGCTTAACATCCTGTATATATGATATTATATTAAATCATCATACTAGGCGACTGCCTGTTTCATGGTGTCCAATGGAATATAGTTAATATGTGAGGTCTAGTGTTAACATATGAATTAAATATTTATACATGTTGAAAATAGGAAAGATTAATCTTTTTATTAGAAAAATGATTAAATGGAAATAGAAAATATGAGAATAGAAAACAGAAAAACGAAAATAAAGAAGAATAAGACGTGCTATTTGTTATGCAGAATAAGGTCATATTCCTACATAACACTTCTTTTCTAGTTGTTCATGTGCACATGCATGCGTAAGCACGTAAATATGCGCGTAAATATGCGCGTACACACGTACATCCTTCTTCTTCTTCCCCTTGTCGAAGAAGAAGAAGAAGGATGTACGTGTGTACGCGCATATTTACGTGCTTACGCATGTATGTGCACATGAACAACTAGAAAAGAAGAGTTATGTAGGAATATGACCTTATTCTGCATAACAAATAGCACGTCTTATTCTTCTTTATTTTTAACATTATTTTTAACTTTGTACATCCACACATATTAATATACACAGAAGCATACATATTCATACATACCTGGATATACATGTTTATATACCTACACTCATCCAAAAATCCGCAAGCGCCTTTCTGAAAGTAAGGTATTTGGTTATTGACTTTATTTCAATTGTAAATTATTAAACATTTTGGGAGCTAGAAATTTATACTGTGACTGTGCCATTGAGATTTTTGTTGCTGGAATAATATAATTGGATTGGTTGGAATATCTTTTGTTGTAGTATGATTCAATAATATTGTTTTTTTTTGTTAATTTGAATTTAAAATAAGAGGTTATATTTTTTACATATAAGGATTTGATATTACTTTGAAGTCTTTAATAACTCCGTTACGGTACGGGACATACGTCATTCCTATATCTACCTACGTTAAATTATCGTGAAAACAAGCTTATGTGTCCAAGCGGTTAAATAAGTCCTTCGTGGGGTATATGTAATGAGCTTTGTAAATAGTCCGTATTATCAATGTTTAAGCTTTTATTAGTGGATCCAATAGTTTTAGAGCAATCTCATCATATAATTATACCGTATGATAAAATTGATTGACCCTGGAAAAAGAATACGGTTTTTAGTGTCTGTTTACATAGTACATTACGTAATGATCTGAAGATATATGCCAGTTTCCGTAAACGGCTTGTAACATTAATTAGGTGATCTTCCCATTGAAGTTTATTGTCAATAAGTATATGTCATATAATATATTTGTATATCAGTGTAATAATGATTGAATTATTATCAATGTTTTTATCCTGTTTACTTGTCGAAATAATTAAAAACAAAGTGAGTTATCTTAAAAATTGTAGACTTTTATCACTACGTCGCAATAGATTGTTCTAGATAGCGATGTTTGCAAATGGATTATTTTCAATAAATAAAGCATTAATCGAGTTAATTGTTATTGTAGAATAAAGATAATGAAATAATCTATCTGGTGTAATTTGCATCTGCAGTTTTTTTTTGGTAAGTGCATTAAAAATCATATTTTATTGTAATCAAATTTATGCTTTCACGAACAAAATTTCTTGCGAATTTTTTTTAATTTTTACATTTTTTTAAAAAATGCATTGTTATATTTCTTCTTTATGATTAAAAAAACATTTTAGTTGGTGCAAGAAAAATTTCTTAAAAAATAAAAAATTCTCCTCTAAGCCCAGCGGGGCCGATTTTCCACCGAAGAAGCTTTGTATTTGAACGATTTCAGCTCGGGCTCGATTTACTTAGCTGCCCGAATACACTCCTAATCTGGTTTGCTTTGTTTTCAGTAGATTTATAAGTACAACGCTTCGAATTTTGTCGCAGAACAAGATTTATTTTTACTTTGTCACTTTGAACGGTTGACCAGTGAAAGAGGTTGTTTCGGAGAAGGTAGAACAGAATAGACCAGCAAAACATGTACTATGTTTGCTGACACATTATACTTATGTTACGCAATTCACAGAAGAAAGCCAAGAAGCAGTTTAGTAAGAGCACTTTAATTAGAGTATTTTTGTAATAGCAATAAAATTAAATTTTTATGAGAAAATAATTTGAATTTTTTATCAAAATAGGATTTAATATCACCATCAGACAATAATATTTGAAAATTTTTATTTTTTTATTATTAAGTTCATCAGATGTCAAGCGGCAATACAAAAGTTGGGGAATACAAATTGATGACGTAAGTTTAAACGATGTTGACTTTATTTTACAAATGAGAACTGTTACAAATTTTACGGGACCTATACAAAGTCAATAATTTATTATTCTCAACATAATTTATCGTTTTGTGAAGTTATCTGCAGAGAACTTCCTTTGTTACTAGTAATTTAGTTTTGTCAAGAAGATTATTGGAGTATTACAAAACACGTTGTGTACTGGAATAATATTTCCTTCAGAAAGTTTCACGGCAATTATTTTAAAAATACAAATGTTAGAACTTTCATTGATTGTACATAATAAGGAAGTTGAGTCCTTTTTTTTAAATATAAATGCAGAAAAGTCGATAGATGTCGCCTATTAAATAAAATTGATACTTTTCTTGACACTATCCAGAGGGCATTTAGTTCGAGTTGAATCTTGCAATCATAAATAAAGATAGCATCCAATAAAAATATGGGTTAAGAAAATGAAAATAGTGTTGGTAGTTCTCAGTCGAAGTATAATACAATTAAATATAACTAAATCGGATAGGGTCACATTAGATCACTGGTCAGAGCAGCAGATCGGAAAGCCGAAAGTCCGGGGTTCGAGTCCCAGGTGTGACCCGATATTTTTCTGATTTTTCTATTTCAGATTTCGATTGAGTTTCGCTAATATAGTTTTCATTAATTAAAATGTAAAATAAAATTATCCATTTTATATATCCATTATTTTAAGAGATTTTTGCTGATAGACAGAACGTGTTTTATTTTTAATATTCGAATGTCACGTTTTGTTTGGCGCACCAGATTCCTTATAAATATTACAAAACGACCAAATTAAATAATCGTATTCTTTTTTTACAATTTGAAATTTTACTTTTTTGAAATGATTTTTTTTATAAACATAAATATTTATAGACTTTTTTGTAAAGGTTGGGTACTTTAATTATATAATATTTTATAGGAAGACTTTTTTGTACCATTTTAACACCTGTTTTTTAGTGAATACCGCAACAATAGTCCCAACTGCTATCATTTAAACCCGATTGAGGTTTGTTGTGGGGCTGACAGTAGTAGGGAGGAAAGGGAGGTTGGGAAAAGGAAGATGGGAAAATACATAACTAGTCAGATTTGGTCACCGCACACGATTAAGGCCATTTCAAGCAACGTTTCAAAACTGAATGGTAGTCTTACGCCAGAGCAATACAGATTATCTTCCAATCCGGAATTCATTGTGAAATCAAACAAATAATTCAAATAAAATTTATTTTTTCTAGCAAATTTTGGATTGCTAGTCGAGACCTTTGCTCCTCGACCATGGATGCCGTCGAATTGCTTTTAAGAAAATGTACCTACCGTGCAAATTACTTATTAGCATTTAGGATCATGTGACTATAATTTATTTGAAAGCAGGTGTATATTGTGCACTGTACATGTACACCTATTATGTATATTATTTTAGAAACCCCGTTGATTGAAATCACAAATAATAAACAATCATGTATGCATAATAAATGTTTAGTTATCAGTTGTGTATACTTTAAAGCAGGTTTATCTTGTGTTTATCTTTTATTTAGGTATTTCTATGAATGAACAGAAAGCTAACCCCTTCTTATCTTTCTTAACTTCAATGGTTGAATAATTTTCGTTCCCCTATACTAAAGTTTAATTAAAGTCACCAATTTAACTTCAGCATTACGTTATATAAACGCCAGACACTCGGGAAAGTAATTTCAAAACAATTAAAACCCAAACTCAATCTAATGAGTGAAAAATCCATTGTCCCGGGAGATCAGGGATTCACGTGTTCGCTGTTGGCCCGGGGCGACCGGCGAGGATGTCATAAAATATATTACACCCAACGATGTTACATGTAACTTTGAGCGCCGTGGGCGGGAGCAAGAACGGCTAAGGCGGGGACCGAAATCCCGAGCTTGAATATCGGCCGTGATACGCAGCGCTGCGGTGCGGGGATCGGAGATCGGGGATCGGGGATCGGGGACTGACTAAGTTATAGGGATGATATCATTACAATATGAGGAGGTACCTATCCGTCACTATGTCTAGCAATACGAAATATTTAAAAATGTAATATTACGCTCCGAAGTATGTGTGTGGGTCAGGAACCCATATCTTTTTAAATGAACATAAAAATACATTTAAATAAAAAATAAGTTATATAAAACGCTTTGTAGATTTTAATAGTACAGAAAAAATACAGCAAATTCGTATTACGAGAGTTGGCTCTAGTCTTTATGACAAATAAAACTAAATCTTCTTTTGGTCAAAGAAATTATTTTCACCAGGCTCTACTCATATTATTTAATAGCCTTCCAGAACATATAAAGTCAGCTAATTCCTTTTGCATTTTTACAAATATTCTTAAATTATTTGTTTTAGCCGATTATTGTCAATAATTTAATTTTTATTTTTGTCCTTTCTAAATTAATAGTAGGTTAGTATAATTATCTAGTTTATTTTTTAGTCTTTATCCTGCTAAATTAATAGCATAATATTATAATGTACATATATTTATTCATTCATCTTAGTCCTTTTTTAAATTAATAGCATATGTTTATTTAATCAACTATGCGTCACCTGGGTGCTTAATTGTCCAAATAACAATTTTAGTTTTCGTTCATCTTTATTTTAAAATTAAAAATAAAGTATCAAAACGATAATTTATCACATTACTAAGAATTATTTAAACTAATTAGACCTTTGCCTTTACGGAAATAGCTTCATCCCAAACACCTATCTAAATGTTTAACCAAAATAATGAATGAAAACCTCCTCCTCCTGTAAAATTTGCTGGTGGTCACCCTAAATGTTTATATTATAATGTGATAGGTGCCTTCAGCTTAGTGTATTAGTGCATTAGCCGTGAGAAATTTTTTATGCACTTAAAAAGATTGTTCTTTCAAGTAATATATTTTTTGAAGTAAATACTTCTTTACGCACGAAGGGTAAACGAAAGGGTTCACGATTTGAGCGGTAAACTGGCGAATGTGTAACGAAAAGTGAAATGCGAACGGGCTCACTGTAGAAGCAAGAGAGAGCAGTGCGTGCGCACATTTTCTTTCTCTCTTCCTTTCATAGCCAGTGCATGTAACATTTCAGTCAGTATTTTGAAATACCAGTGACGCGCCAAACGCGGGGGAGCGGACGTCGATGCGCACGGCTTGATTGGGCGAGGCGAATGATAATAAATTTTAATAAATATCTGTTGTAGAAAATTAATATATGTATATATTTTATACATATAAACATCTATATGGACATACATATAGATGGAGCTAATGAAGTATTTACTTTAGTCGTGTGGTCTAAAGCAAACTTTTTTTTACCTATATCATTTTGTGTTATTGTTGTTACTTTATAAAATTGTTTACCTCAACACAGGCTTGTCCTAGTGAGGTTAAAAATTGGTTTGTTTACTGTAATACCTAGCTTGTAAAGAAACAATAAATAAATATGACTCTTTTAAATACCTTTTAATATATTTTTCAAAATGCATTGACTTTAATAAGTATTTAAACCCTTTTAATTTCTGACATCTAAATCTATGTATTCCCGGCGACAACTATCCAAACTATCGCTCCGCGAATTCTTTAATTAAGTCAAAAATTATTACTTTAAAAAAAGAAAAAATGGTTGGTATTCGTTAGTTCGGTCAGTGGCTGAGTTGGCATCGCGTATGAGTCCAACCCAGACGTCGCTGTTCCATTCCTCAGCTGGCTAAGTCCTCCATCACAACAAAAGTAACACTTTCCGCTTACTGTGGTGGTAGTAAGAGATTTCCAAATATTAACAAGTTATTTGTAGCCCGGAAATGTTTGTCTTTCTTTTATTAAAATAAAATAAAAATAATACAGATTTTTGAAGTAAAACTTCTTTACGCACGATTGACTTATTTATTTTAAATTTATTTCTAATTATTTTAATAAAGTAACATTGTGCGTGTCATTGTGAATTAATTTGCATTTTTCGGAAGCTAAAAGCTATCCAGTATTTCGTTATGTCAAGAACGAGAATGGCCCAAGTGATTCTGACCTTGTTCTTCATACAATTTCTTTGTACATAAGGGACAAAATCGCTTCAAATATTTTTTTTTAAATTTTCATCGGTGCCCATTGAAGAGCAAACGGTCATTTAGAGGTTAATCTATAATTATTGTAGCATACCAATTTTTTTTTGGCATAATACACTAAAGTACAAACTCATGGTGCGGTATGTTTATCATATTTTGTAAGGTTTTCAAACCAGCTTTTTCACTCTCGTTCTGCAAACCTAAGGGATTATTATTTATTATTATGCAAGACAAATATTTTTTTTCATGTCTGAATACCGCACACGAGTTTCCAATACTTCCAATCGTCTGTGAAATGAGCCAGTGAAAATACGGCATCCTCAATTGTGTTACGTATGTTGTATGGCTGAAGGTACTGGGGGGAGTAGGGGGAAATCAGATGGAGTAGTGGAAGGTGGGGAAGTATTTGTCTATTCGGATATGGGCAACCAATACGTTTAAAGCCATTTCAGGAAACGTTTCAATTCTGAATGGTGGTCTTTCACCGTTGGGAATTACCGCAAAATAATTAACTTGCGCTCGCCGGATTTAAACCCGTAACCTTCAGATTCGTAGTCGAGAACCTTACCTATGTCACCAAACATGCATTTTAATGTATTTGCTTATCTGAACATAAAATATTTACGTGATATAATATATCAAAACATGACTTTAAACATGATAATGATACTAAATGCCTCTTATCCATCAGGTACTAGATAAGAAAAAAAACATGGTTAACAATTCAAAAATGGCAAAAACTGTCCCATTTAAGTCAGTTTCAAATAGTTAATTTGCAGACCCATGTTCACGGAATGTTCTGCTACACAGTACACATGGCCCTAGAATAAATTATTACTTCTCAAAATGTAATCCCCCTTATACATATGCGTACCTACTCACATCGTTCCAAGTGATAGGGTAAACGGCAATATAAAAAAAAGATGAACAAATAATGTGGGGAGAGAAATTTTAATATCACCGTTTGCAAATTCATTTTAATAGGGTACACAGAAATGATTTTTTGAGCGGGATCATATTTAATATAACATGCGGAAATATATTATAAAAAATTATTCAGAATAAAATATTTTGTTATTATTTGCGCAAAGACTTTTACATAAAACAAATCTTAATTACATTAGTGTTATTCCACACGGAGTTAGTAAACGTGCAATTCCTGGTGAATGTAAATTTAACCAGCTTGGCCTTCCCCAAAGCCGCCATCAAAGACATACTACATGAGTTTCTGCACACCGATAGTCGGTATGAGAGGGAAAGAAGGGGCTGAAAAACTCAGCTCTCCTCTTAACGGATTTGTTGATCCGACAAAATCTGTATTCCTTGGCCGATCGATATTATTATCCTACAAAGCTGGACCAGCGATGGAACGCTCAAAAGCAGCTGAATGACGCGGTATCTCTCTTCACGAGAGCCAAGATTCCTTTACACGACTCAACGGATCAACTAGATCCTCAGGCCAGTGCAGAAATACCGTCCATTAAGTGATAATTAGTTTGTTTTAAATAAAAAATAATTTAAAAAAAAAATGCATATATATATACATTATATGTTAAGATTAAGGTTTTCACGGGTGTAAGATGTAGAATAATTTTCTCGGTTTACCCTGTAACTTAAGTCTTGAATTCTGGACTGAACAGACATGCGCAAGCGGTCAGTTTGATACAAAACTCTAGACATAAGACCTCTGAAGATGGACAGTGAGATCTGTCCGAAACGTCAGGAGTTAAAAAGTCCAAAAAAGGACTACGTTACGCGGGTAAACCGAGAAAATTATTATATATATATATATATAATATATCAGAGATAAAACATGCATAAGTTGATAGTGTGTTAGAATTTGTATGAAACGGAAATTAACCCCTTACTTATAAATGAGGTAACCGCCGACTCATCTTTGATTTTGTAAAGTGTTAAACCTGGTTTAAAGACATTTTAACCATACTCACGCAGTGAAAATAAGTCAAGTTTTTCACTGTTATGACGTTATACTGCACGTATTAGTTATACTAGGATTATAAGTAAGGGGGTATAGCTATAAAGGTTTCTCACGAACTCGATAAAATTGTGAAAATAAATTGTCTAGTCAGAAAAAACATCTGCTATTTTAATATATTATAAACCAACAATCAACTCATTACTAAATTTATGAAAAACATTCAGACAACCATAGAAAATAATGGCGATTTAGGAATATTAAATATTATCGATAACAACGAATTACAATTAGGTATCGTTTTTCGTATTAATTTATACGAATGAAGAAACAAATAATCATGGATCTATAATATTCAAAAGAACAAGGTTAGAAAAGAAAATAGGCCGGGACCTATTTTCCCAAACATTCCCACGTAATTCCCTTTTCAGGTTTTTAATAAACAGCTTTGTCTTTGAACTTTCTCCAATTCTTGCTTTTAACCCTGTTTCATGTGTGGGTGGGTTAATAATATGAGATGAGAAAAGGATCTTTAATTTACTCGTTTTTCCGAGAAAAACAAAATAAATATGTATTACAAGACTTGATATTTATCTTATATTACATAAATCAGTCAATAATATTCACAGAAACTATAAACATTTTCTTTTTTAATGTGAAATACCGCACAAGGGTCCCAACTGCTCCCGTATGGAGCCAGTGGGACTATGACATCCACACCTGGGGTATATTGTGAGGCTGGATATAGCAGGGAGGGGAAAAAGATGGGAATGAGGAAGGGGGAGGGAAAGTACCTGGCTGTTCAGATCTGGTCACTAAACATGGCTAAAGCAATGGATAAGCAACGTTTCAATTTAAATGGTAGTCTTGCATTAGGGCAATACTGAGAGTATCTTCCACTCTGAAACGTGCCGCGAATATTAATATTAATTAATTAATTATGAAAAAACACAAATTAATTAAATACAATTTATTTGAGCATGCTGTGTTCGACTTGGGAGTCGAGAGCGTTACCCTTCACGCCGGCCAACCTACTATTTTAAATTAGTATCCATCTATAAATTAGTCGATAAGTCTGTGGCCTTTCTTATTCTGTAAATTCTTTCAACGTTTGGTGTAAAAATATTTGTGTTAAGCGTTTTTTCAATATTTTTCCATGATTGTTATATTCTTATGTACATATAATATCAACTAACATCTCTGATGCGAACATATAACACTTAATTTCATATGATTTCTAAAATAGTTCTTCTTGTTACGACAACATAAAAAACAAGAAATATAATATGGCACATTTTAGATTCCTAGGAAATATTTAAAAATGGAACTTCTAGGCTAACAATATTGAGGTTTTTAAACGTTAAAAAAGGGTTGTTAATTGTTTTCTTCGTAAAGCGGGTTATGTAAAACAATTTTCTTTCTCAATTATATTTATAAAGCCATAGAAACGAGACAGTCTTGACGGTTTTTTTTTTATTTTATCTCTGAAAATATAATTATTTTAGATGGTTTTAATGCGAGTAGGCCTAATAATTACAGGTTTAGTCGGTAATTCCATATTCCAGCTAGAACGGCTTTTCAAATATTGTATGTAAACAAAACATCAACAGGTTTGTGTTTCAGGAAACTTATTCCCTGTGCCTGAGCTCTGAAACTCGCAATGTAATTAATAACTTTAGTTTTCAAGGCGAGTATAATATAAGAAGAAACATAAAATTAAAAGCATTTTCCTCCATTAAAAGCTCCGCCTATTTTTTGCCAACTTCGTTTATTCTTTTGTCTTTAAAATGGAGAGTTTTAGTTTGCTTTGCTAACTTTCTATATTTATTTTAATTCATCCCTGTTTGAAGAAACAGATTTCGAGGCTCACTAATAAACGGTTTTTAAAGTTTAAACAAATGGTAGATAACCATTAACGTAGGGTAAAAAGTTGTTTATCAGTTGTGTAAAAATTAAAACACTTTTATGTGTATGAGTATATGATGTTTAATATTTTATATATTGCAAAATATACTATTCTGCAACAATAATTCCGTTACAAACTACCACATACATCCACCTATTTCGCTTTCACACACTTGGAAATAAATAAATTCACCTCGAATATCGTCATGTTTAATATGAGTTAGCGCCTCCGCGCACTGAGGCAACTGAAAACCATCTAAAACCGGCTGTTTTCTCTGTCTTGATTGGTCAAAAAGCTTGTTTAACCATAGATGAAGAACAATCAGCTGACAGCTGGCAACTAGCAACGGCTGCCCACGGCGATGAGCAGTGCGAGTCAACCCTTGCGTTACCATTGACAACGGGGTTTTGTGTGATTGTGAAGTGTGCGGGCCATCACATTGTCATACAAAGACAGTTGGCAGTTGAGAGTTTTCAGTTGCCTCAGTTGGGCGGAGGCGCTAACTCATATTAAACATGACGATATTCGAGGTGAATTTATTTATTACCAAGTGTGTGAAAGCGAAATTTTCGAAACACAAATACATGAGTAAATAGATGTATAAATTTGAATTTGGAATTGCTAACCAAAGAGAAGATATTTGAGTTCAAAATTGCTAATACGGCAAAACACCAATTTCATATGTAATGACCTAATATTAGAGAATCTAATAAAAAACCGCAAATTCTTTTATTCAGATATAAAATGCATGGAAAACGAATAATTCTCAGATAACGACTAAGGAAAAAAACGAAGCTGGCTTCAGTACCTTCTCATAAAGTATGAAGGATTCCCTGAAAATTTATTTATAGGCAATATGTGGGCACAATGATGTTACGTCGGCTAACTGCTCAACATAATAAATTATAGATGTAGGTACCTACATACTCGTACATGTCGCCGGCATTCATTAGAAACAATTTGTCAAATTGAATGAACGTTTCGTGAATTTAAGATGACAGATAATTCAGAATGTTGCTTTATGGCGCAGAACTTAAATAGCTTAACAAACTGAGTTCTGTATTTATATATGACACTAGTATATATTAAGTACCTATTTAGGACAATAATTTAGTTTAGCTAAGTTCTTGCGACTGCGCAATGACGAGAATGGGGGTTTGAATTTTGTTTGACTCCTTTATCTTATAATATGGAGATTATTTAACCTACCAATTGAAGATTTTTTTTGTACAGTTCATGATTATTGATTTATTTGTTTTCAGACTTTCATTGTCCAATTATTACGTTAAAATAACCTACAACGCGAAGTAAGAAACAACAGAATTTACATAAAATAATAATAATGAATTGATACACTCCCTTCTATCCACAAGCAAATGCTTTTAATGAAAAAGCAGTATGTATAAATCATAAGATACCTTGTATTTCGAAATCATAAGATACCTTGTATTTCGAAAGGATAAATAAAAAGGACAGTAGTTAACCAGTTTAATCACAGGAGACCATATTTGTCCCAGCTCACATAGGTCTCACAAAAATCGTTGTTTCTGCCTTACTATCATAGTCACAAATGTGATCTAAACGGTATTGGAAAGAGAATACAACAAACTATATATTAAAATCTAAAAGAAAACCACAAAAAAAAAATTACCCCTTTCTGAAACCAAAGTTTCCGATAGCAATTTGAAAAAAAATTAAGGAACTTTGTGAATTTTTTAAGATTTTTTTTTACATGAAATGAAAAAAAGTGAGGTGACAGTAAGGTTTATAATAATCTAATGAAATAAGTATGTTTTTTTTTAAAAAAAATTTTCATTATCAGTAATTTTAGTTTGAAAAAAAATAAAGTGAGCCATTTTGAACACTTTTTAAAGTTTTCGCAAAAAAAAATTTTATTTAAAAAAATACATAGTAATTTTTAATATAGAAATTTCAAAGCCTATTTCACCACCTTTCGAAAACAGTTTTTAGTTTTCGAATACGTTAACAAATGTCCCATTTATTTGGATTTTATTGCAAAGCGGGAATATTTTTAGCCTCTGACAAAATACGCCAATTTTTTTAAGGGTCAAGATACATATTATAATAAACAAGAGTAAATAGAAAAAATCACCAGGCAACAAATACAAGTTTTTTTTTACTACAATACATCTATATTCGGGCCATCTCTAGTAGACCATAGCTATTACCCAATTATAAATAAATGCGCATGTATGTGCGTGAGTGCTACCAAAAGTTGAAAGAATGTTAAGTCATGGACAACGAGTCTATTTGCAGAGTTTCGGCTCGATCCCTAACCCACTTCTCAACATCCAAGAAGTGGGTTAATTTATTTTCCACTTGCAAGATCTTTCAAATAAAACAAATAGTAAAATCGAAAATAAAATAGATGTATTTTAAAAAAGGTACTGAAAACGGGAAGATAATCTCACGTCAAGGCCAGAACAATGTTTATGTCACATTCCGTTTTGAAATTGAAGATAATATTAGTAAGTAGGTACATCCAAAATACAATGGACTGTCCAAAATATTTAATAAAACTTTAAAAAACATATTTAAGGCTCTGACATGCGTTGAGATGTATGGACTTTCTGGAAAACTACGAATGGTCCACCAATAATAGTATACTTTTGGAAGGAAAATATTTTTGTTTCGTTTTCGTTGTAAAAATTTTTTTTTTTTAAAAGTAAATACTTCTTTACGCACGCTTGACTTGAGGGGTAAACAGGCAAATGTGTAACGAAAAGTGAAATAAGATGCGAGGCGAACGGGCTCACTGTAGAAGAAATAAAGAGCAGTGCGCGCGCACATTTTTTTCTCTCTTCCTTTCAGAGCCAGTGCATGAAATATTTCAGTCAGTATTTTGAAATACCAGGCGAGGTGAATGATGATAAATTTAATTAAATATTTGTAGAAAATTAATATATGTACCTATATACATGTATATTTTTTATACATATAAACATATTATATACGGACATACATACAGATGGAACTAAAGAAGTATATACTTCAGCCGTGTGGTCTAAACTTGTTTTTTTTACTTCCCAACTTTGTTATGTTCGCCGAAACTCACTAGTGGAGTGGTTAAAGCTCCAAAGGTGGAGGAATATGTATTTTATACAACATAATGGAGGACTGAACACTAAACGCCGTTGAAGCTAACAAAAAGCTGTCCACAGAAGCGAAGCTAGCATTTCACAATGATGTATGGTAGTGAAGCATGGAACTGGCAGAGAAAGCATGAAATGGACTGAATGCTGTAGAAATTAGATCCCTGAGGCGTATGTGTGGTAGAATTAACCGCTTGGACACAAAAGCTTGTTTCACGATAATTTAACGTAGGTAGACATAGGAATGACGTATGTCCCGTACCTGAGTTACTAGACTAAAGAAAATAATGCAAGGCTGATGTGAGCGAAATAAGTAAGATTAAGAATGGGACGCTTAGATGGTTGGGCATGTTGAGCGAATGAATGAAAAAGTGTAACGAGAATTTATGACGCGAATGTGAATGGTAGAAGAACGCCAAAAGAAGACGTGGCACGATCAAGGGTATCAGATACTTGAATCGGGTCAAGAATCAGATTAATAGAAGAGTACGTATTCGAAGATGTATTAATGTGAATGAGGCAAGGAGTCGAAACGGCGCGGCGTGATGGTTATTTAGTTTGTTAGTTAGTAATAGATAAACCTCCATTTTACAAGGTTTTTCTTTTGGTTATTTATAAGATGTCTATACAATTAAAAGAATTTAAAATAAAATATTTTAAATCCTATTGCGAATAAAGTAGAAGTTTTTAATTGTACATCACACCACTTTTTGAATAATGGTGTTAACATAGACGGGAATCAGAATTATAATAAATATTTATATAATTTAACAACTCAAATTACTAATTGAATTATGAATAATTTTAAAATCTTAAAGTCTCTCCAAGACCTTGGGTCGTTCCACGTCTCTCACGGCTAACTACAAGAGCTCGCATAATTTAGAGCAGAACTGGGGCAAATAGACACAATGCTACATATACTCTAAACAATATTACTCTAGCTGTCAAATAACACTGGCCGGAAACGGTCAGGATGATCTCAGGTGCCACAGTGGACCTGAATTACCCCCGGGCTTAAGTCCTTCAGCAAACAGGACCCAGACCAAAGCGGACCTACTTAGACCTCCCAAACCTCCCATACCTCTCGAACCTACCGAGACCTACCCAGTCCCACTAGGTGCTCGGCGCTCGGTGACGGGCCGCAGTTTAACTTCATATTCCTGGAACCAAAGGCAAAGCGACAAACTTGTTATATTATTAATCAACTTGTAATTACACGGACTTAATTAAATTGTTAAGGCATCATTTCATTTCTGTATCGGGGCGTCTCCTTTGTGTATTGTGTGTGAGTGTTTAAATGCGTATTTACCTACGTGGTTCTCAGTTTTCGATTAATTCAATTTTATATACTAAATTTTGAAGCTTCCATGGGTATTTAAACAATGATTCTATGAACTACCTCGTGTTAAAAAAATAATAATAAATATTTTACTTTTCTCTTATTTAATTAACCATAAACAAAAAATTCTTGTAAGCGGGTACTTAAATACCTACCTGCTTAATTATAAACCACACGTTTTTGTTGGTAACATTTAAAGAATTGTACAATTTTAAGAAATATACAATTTTTAGAAATGTACAATTTGTCAAAATAAATGTCACTATTTCTATGACCATTCTATTTTCGCACGTTTTTCAGGCTAGTAAGTAACGTAATATTAAAATAATGCATATAAGAACATCCATACTAAGATTTTATATTCGAAATAATAATCTTTACTAAACCATTAAAACAGCCACCATCTTCAAACGGAAACGAAAAGTTCAGACAAATTTACAAACAGACAGAAAAAGAGACTTAGTCAGTATCAAACATTATATAGGGACTCTTGACCTTTAAAAAAAAACATAGCAAAGGAACCTAGCACTCCATAAGATTTAATCTTGAATTCAAAATAATAACGAAAAAAATCCGATAGATCTGACAGATCTATTCGTATTTCATCACAGGTGTTTAGAATAAAGGATCAGATTTTTTTTGTTTTTAATTTTTGTTTTTAAATTATTTTATTATTTTATTTTTAATAATAATTATAATTATAAAATAAATAATGCATAAGTCATGTAAAGAGAAATTACAATACAGATACTAGAAATATTTTAATAATATTTTATATCGGGCGTTACGAACGTTACGGAGGCGAACGATAATAAATTTAAATTAATTTTGAGGTTCATTCCTCACAATCTAATCGTAACAACAGTGCTCAAATCCGTAGTAACGACGTTTGGAATGGGTGGTGACATTTATTTTAAACTTTGTAAGAATTAAATCAACAATCCCTTTCTAAGCGTAATTCCCACAATAAAAAAAATCTAATTTTCGTTAAGAGTGTGCGAACTCAGTGCATCGAAACGACTGATTTGTCACGATGATTGGTAACATTCCAAATAAATCTTCAATATATATTCTTATGCACTGATGATTGGAATGGTTTTATTCGATGCCAGGAAGAAAATTAGATTAGATTACTAAATAAGTATTTACTTCAGTCTTGTGGTCTAAAGCACACTCGCATCATAATAAATATCGTAGGTACAAGATAATATGTTAGTTTCCGGTATTTATTTGTAATTTTTGGAATGGCACATTGGTTAAAATGTTTCATTATCCTTGAAAGTAGACATAAAACATTCACAAAGCGTTTCTCCGGAGAGCAATTCAAAAGGTTCAATTATGACAGTCGGCTTTTAGCTCCGGCGCGGAACATGAAGGAACGTTTGTTCGCCGAACTCCTATCTGATGTGCCTCACATCTCTGTCCCGGTATTGTCGCCGGTTTACAAGGTTGGATCGCCTTTCACATTGCTCTCACAGTTATAGTGAAACACTAACAGAGGCGTTGAGCAAAATAGGCTGATCGCTAAGCCAGATAAAGCGCACAGCATTTCGTCTTTAGAATCCCTGGTCAGAAGTTTGCGAGGGGAACGTTTCTATGCGAGTTATCGGTTCCCGGCGCATCTGATTTGACATCGCAAAACTTTGTTACCCGGTTGAATGCTAAGCAGCTAGCTTTCAATCTTAATTCTATCTTTCAACACTAGCTGGTCGTTAAACGGTGTTTTAAGTTACACATTGAATAAAGTTCTGTTTTGAATCGTACTAATAAAGGCATTTAGTTTCTGTGTCATTTAATCAGATAGTTAGCACTTTGTAGCCTGGCAACGTAGCTTTCGGGTGCTCGTTTGGTTGTCATCATTGAATGACAGAATACGACAGATTTAGTGACGTTTTTCTTTCTAAATCCAAAATATTTTATAATCCGCTTCACGAAGATCGAATGGATTCAGGCTATTTAAATATTTAGTTAACGTTCACAATGTCAAAAAACGTCCATTTTCAAAAAATCAAAAAATAATCTTATAATAAACTAGCCGACCCGCCCACGCGTGGCTGTGGCTAACGAAACTCAACGCCATCTACTGGATGGTTACATAGTATAGATAACCAAGTGTTGTATCAATAAATTAACTCACACCACCATCTGTCTAAAAATTATGAAACTTACAAATAATTTTCCCATAAAAAAAACATTTAATTTGCACTAATAAATATTGAGGTCAATAATCGAAAAAAGACTATCCTATTTTTTAAGTTGGACCATATTACACACAGTAAGCCAAATTTAATAAAAATCGGTTTAGTAGTTTCGGAGTTTACCTCGGACGAGCATTGTGACACGACATTTTTATATATAAAGATAACATGTACAAAAATTCATCTGACTAAAAACACAGATTAGCCTTTTCCTCTGTAAGCAATGTGTAACATTCCATACGGCTCTTAAACATCAGAATTTTCAATGTAACTGTTATTACTAATGTTTGTTGTAATAATTACTAACGTGGAAAGATATTCCAGACGATTGTTAGACCCGCAATAATGTATGGCTCCGAATGCTGGACTATGTACATATGTACAGTTCCTACTCTGGGCAACTCGAAACAGCAGAAATGCAAATGCTTAGATGGTCGGCAGGAGTATCAGTAAGAGATAAGATTAAAAGTTCACGTTTCGTGGTAACCCGGGTGTCACGGACATAAACAATAAGCTGGAGGAACGACAGTTGAGATGGAATGGCACGTAAGACCAATAGACCACACAGTAAAGCTCTATGGAGTTTCATCGACAGTCATCGAGAGGAAGACCAAAGAACCCCTGGATGACCCAATGCTCCAAAATACTACAGAGAAATTGCCTTGATGAAAGCGATAAACAAAACCGAAGAAGTTATAGCATGAGAATGAGCCCCAACAGGAAGAAGAAGAAGTTAGTACTAACGTTTGTACATAAACGGTTTTTTATCAGTGGTGTAAAATTAAAAATACATGTATGTTTAGGGGTTATAAAATCGAAACTCACAAAGTGCACAGTGAAATTGTGAGAAATCAACTGAATCAACAAAAACTGAAATCTTATCACAGTCCACAGTTTTTAGATACTTCTTTGTGCTGATGTTTAAAATGCAAAAAAAAATGTTTTTCATTTGAAAATTATGATATTCAATCCTTAAAATAAAGAAAATTGTCGATTTAATTTTGAAGTTGTGTGAATTTTGCAACCCAAGTATGGAGTTTGAGAGTTTTGATATTCAATAAGTCACCACGCTCATACAAACTACTTGGCGGTTGGGCACATACTGACAGCAGCCATGACAGTTGTCAATTGTGATTACTAACTCCCATAGATTGAACTAGTTTAGAAACCCGCTGGTGTACATGGAGTTTGTTATTTTTGAAAATAAATGCCATTTAAAACCCATTTGTAAAGCGGAATCAGAGAGTTATGCCAAATTCATCAGCAGGCGTGTATTATGACGAAAAAAATCTCGCCTTTTATTATGTACCTCTCGTATTTCTTTAATCAGTTTTCAGTTTCAGTGCCGGCAAACCGGGCGTTTATTTTATATAAATTGATTTACAATTTTCTGTTCTTTTACCTGCCTCACTAGACAAAGTCTGTTCCGAGGCGGGTAAATAACATAATAAGTAAATTATACAATAATAATAAATAACATAATAAGTAAAAAAAAAAATATATATACATATATATTTATTTAAAAAAAGATATGTATCAGAAGAGACATGCATTAAAAAGATCGATTAATATAGATATGCATTAAAAGAGATATGTGTTAACAAGATATGTGAGCAAAAAAGCAAAAAGTAAATATGTATATATAATAAATATTTACATACCTTCTTATTTTGATTTTATTATTTGTTTCACTACTATAAAAAGCTCGCATACTCTTTAAAAATAAAAGTAAGAATAAAAATAAATAAATTAAATTTCCAGTTAAGAGAATATAAATAAAGCAGGAACTTTATTTTAATCGCAAACCTGCAGTACCCTATAAATTTGTTAATTGTTTAGAATATTTCGAATGTCTGTTCTTTCCTTTTAATTCAACCATATTACAAACCTTTTGAACAGCCAATTTAAATTGTTTGGGGTGACGTAAGTTTTGGTTTGTGTAATGAAGATATTGAAAATGTGTGGTGCCAAGTAAGATTCGTGTTTTTTTGCGAAAGTTGATTTGATATGGGGAACTTGAAAGGGGAACTTAATATACCGGAAGGCACCCGCTTAAAATCAATATGAACCAATTTTCACGTAAACCTCACAATTTAACACTATTAGTTTTTACCACTCATGAAAAGCTTAATAATTTTATAAAATTTCCCATTATACAAATATGAACCATCTAATCATTATTCTTTGAGGTTAAATCCCCTTTCGAAAACACGAAAATTAAACTTTGTTTTCGTGGCACAGATGACTTTTAAACTTTCTCGGGTGAACTCGATCGGAGTGTTAAAATATTACACTATTAAACCCAAAGTGAAATCTTTTGTTAGTCAGTTCGCTTCGACCAATAATTTAGAGAGATCGTAAATAAAGGCGTAGTTCCGCAAGGCCAGCGCAGATATTTTTGTGTCTGGAAGCATACCGACTTTTGAAATAAATCTTTTAGGAACAGGTTTTTGGTACAATATTTAAATATATATAAAAAAAATCGATTGAAAATTCATAGCTTTGTATAAATTAAACCTATCAAAAAAAATGTACAAAGCTATTGGTTTTCATCTTCCATCATAAAATTGATAATCAAACATTTTTCATTTATCAAAATGGTAATTTGGAAAAACTGTTTTTTTTTTTAAAGCATACCGACTTTTGAAACAAATCTTTTAGGAACAGGTTTTTTGTACAATATTTAAATATATATAAAAAAAATCGATTGAAAATTCATAGCTTTGTATAAATTAAACCTATCAAAAAAAATGTACAAAGCTATTGGTTTTCATCTTCCATCATAAAATTGATAATCAAACATTTTTCATTTATCAAAATGGTAATTTGGAAAAACTGTTTTTTTTTTTTAAATAATTATATATCTAACCAGACATACTTATTTTGAGTATAATAATAATAATAATTGGATAATTTGTATAGCGCCGTTTTTGTGAGAAATCACCTCAAGAGTATGATTATAAACAAAGACTAAATAAACGTGGAATTTTTTTTAAGGTTTGCTAGAGTTTTGTGTAGATTATTAAATCTCGTCGTTACTTTTAAACTTTGGGTCCAAATGTTAAATAATTGAAAAACGAAAATTATTTCTAAACAGTAACACTCTTCTTCTAACCCTCTCTAATCAATGCACTTGAGCCGCTTCCAACCAGCAATTAAGATAATATATGATCAAACTTTGATGGGAAATCCCGAATACACTGTTATAGTTACAATTGATTTCATACACTTTATTTTGTCCTTTTACAGTTTGATTATTTATTTGCTAGTTCTGTGGAAGCAATTGTACAAGGTTTTTCAATTTTTATTCATTTCGGTGGTGGAAATCTTAATCACGTAATTGAAACCCTACTCACCCTACTATTTATCAAAAGTCTCAACTGTTTAGGTGTTAAATCAGTTTTCAAGTTTTTCTATAATCATATCGCAAAACTCGTGAAATAATCATTTTTATTAAAGTAAATACTTCTTTTTGCACCGTTGAGTTGATAAACTGGCAAATGCGTTATGGAAATTACAGCGTTACGAAAAGTGAAATGCGTTGCGAGGCGAACGGGCTGCATCACATTGTAGAAGCAAGAGAGAGCAGTGTGCGCGCACACTTTCTATCTTCCTCTCATAGCCAGTGCATGAAATATTTCAGTCAGTATTTTGAAATACCAGTGACGCGCCAAACGCGGGGGGGAGCGGACGTCGATGCGCACGGCTTGATCGGGCGAGGCGAGTGATAATAAATTTAAATAAATATTTGTAGATAATTAATATATGTATATATTTTTTACATATAAACATATATGTAGTTATACATATAGATTGAGCTAAAAAGGTATTTACTTCAGTCGTGTGGTCTAAAGCACAATAATATTTTTATAAATATATTTTGCAATTAGCACTTTCAGTCTATATCTGAGAAAAAAGCTTTTAAAAACAAAAGACTTAAAAATTAGGAATGAATTAAAAATATTAAATTGAATTGAAATCATGTAGAGTGGGCAGGTTGTAAATAGAATGAAAACACATTTTTTAGCAGGAAGAACGAACCTACCCTCTTATTATTTTCTAATTTAATTAAATTTTTTTCACGTAAAAAAGAAAATTAGAAGCCTGGGGGGAAACATGCTTTTAGATTTCGGGGTAGAAAATATTTTCTTATGTATAAAGGTATCTATCATCTATCCAAAAAGATCACATTAACTTATTTATATTTAGATTCTTTAACAATATTATATATTTTAAATATTTTATAATGAAAGGTTAGCTTTATTATTTTATCTCAAACTTAACACGAAGCTAACCAGTTTTTGTGGTTGAAGGAGTACGTCAGTGTAAAGCATTTTATTTTTAGAAACTATTATTTGTCATTCACTTCTGTTATTCAAATAGATTTAATTAAAAATAAAGATTTCATTATTCTGCTTATAATCAGAATTATGTTTTAGCTGTGATCGCACCAGTGAGCTATTTTTGAATAACTGACCTTCGGTCCGGTTCTAAAATTCATTTTAAGCGTAAAATACGTTTGGAAATATCGTATTTCATAATGCATTTATCGTCATAGTTAGTGACCAAGTTTAACAAAGCTTGACTGGCTATAATCTTTATATATTAAAATCTCGTGTCACGATGTTCGTCCAAGATAAACTTCGAACTACTTAATCGATTTTTATGAAATTTGGCTTACTGTGTGTAATTTGGTCCAAATTAAAAGATAGAATAGTTTTTATATCGATTATTGAGCTCAATATTTATTATTGCGAATTAAATGTTTCTAAGTTCCATAAGTTTCTAACAGATGGCGGTGTGAGTTAATTTATTGACACAACCCTTGGTTATCTAGGATAGGTAACCATCCAGTAGATGGCGTTGTGTTTTATTAGCCACAGCAACGCGTGGGCGGGTCAGCTAATAGCTAATAAACAAAAGTTGAGTTTTAAAAGAGATTTAATGAATAAAAACCTCATCAACCATAATGTCCATATCGAACTCGTACCAAATACTTTACTATGTACACCCATCAAAATCTTAAAATATGAATCAAACTTGTTTGATTTTTTAAAAATAGAACTACCTATATTAACATACTCTATTTATGTACGGGTTATAGTTCCCCCAAACTATGAATTCACCTTTGTTGTGATGTGAGCTGGGGTAGGCAGGTAGGATACATCCCTTGCATCTTTCACATAAATCGTACATGTAACGAACGTATGTCTGGGATTATGCATGAAAGAGGTCGCAATAAAACAAAAGAAATAGTCATAAGTATGTATAATAAGGTTTGAACTGGTGTCCCTTCAGTCTCTTTGAATACCTACTACCATTTTTTTAATATATTTAATAATATAAGGGGTTATTTTAATAGCATAATTTAGGAATAAACCCCCCCCCCCCCCTGAGTCATGTTTAAATGTCATGCATAATTTTGGAATAACTCCATAACCCCCTTAGTCATAATTTGGTAATATTAATATAACGGCCTTCAGTCAAATTTAAACAATACAGTAATTAAGGAAACTTTACTTGGGGTAGTAATCATTAAAAAATTTCCAATATTTTACTCAGAAATCAATAAGAGTATTAGTAATTGAAATAATAATACCCATCTAGAAATAGTATAAATGTATCGTCTGTAAGTGGGCTCCCCACAGTTTGATACTGTATTTAGTAGGCGAAACAGCTGTCACGCGTAATAATAATTACATAGAAGAACTTGTTTTTAAAATATTTTTTTTTATAAATTAAATAATAATATTATTTTAATATAGTTTGAAAATAATATTGTTTTACATGACAAAATTTAAAAAAATAACTTATATCATTGATGTAGCTATTCGAAATTCCTGTAATATTGAAAAATCTGTTTTTGAAAAAACAAGAAAGTATACAGATTTAGGAAATGAAATTAAAAGAATTTGGCATTCTCAGACTATAAAAATATTACCATTTGTTATTTCGGCTACTGGCATTATACCTAGGTCTCATTAAAAATTTTGGGCGTATTAGATTTGTCAAAGAATTTGTATATAAAAATGCAAAATCAGTCTTTTTAAATACATGTAGGATTACGAAAGATTGTTTAAATATTTATGTTGAGGGATCAGTAGGATTTATCGATCAAATTAGGAGTTCCACCGAGCCGAACCCTCTGATATGAAAATATCCGGAGTCGGTGAATTATATTCCCATTTAATAGTCTGGTAGGTTAACATGTTGTTCTTGTATTGTTTTGTATTAATTATACTTATATAATTCATTTGCATAGCGTGGATTTACTAGATGATCATTTTTATGGAAAAGTGTGTGAAAGGGTTTAGTTTTTCCTATTGGGAAAACTAAACCCGGACCTAAAAGTCTGGTGCGTTAAATATATATATAAATAAATTAAAATTAAAATGGAGTTCCACAAATTAAACTTGATATCAATAAATACCTACTCCCTTTCCTACCGGTTATGCATAAGTATATTATATTATAATTATTTGACAGTCATGTATTTATTCTTCCGAATATTACATCGCGATCTCTTGACGGAATATTATCACAGTATCTTACATAATTTTCTGTACATTTTTTCTTACATTTACTATCAAGTTACACATTTTTCCACCAATGTGTGTAAAAATCCAATCGCTTTAACGATTCACTAAAAACGTAAAATTTTACTGTTACAAGTAACTAAGTATGGTATTACGTGGATTCATCACTCATTTAAGACCTTTTCACAAAATTGTGGCATCTATCAATGTCAATAAGCCGGCATAAAAAATCCCGCAAAATAAAACACATCGCTTCTATTCGTTTTGCAACGGCGGTATCGAAGCAGGAAATAAATCTTTTATGCTCCAACCCAAAATGTCTTATGCAAATTGATCGGTTTTTTAATGTAGGATTAGAAAGAAATAACAGTTATGATAAAGTCTTCCAAAAAGCCCTTGCGTTAATGCTGCCACTTGCTCTGATAAGCCTTTCCGTGGCAATTTTTTCTACGGATTACTTTGTTGTAACTGATTTTTGTAATGTTGTAATTGATTATGTCATATTGTGAATGATTCAATCCAATATTTTTGTCTTTGTTCAAATTTGGCAGTGCAAATTATGTACGAGTACAAAGGCATGAACTAGGGGAAAGCAAGGAAGGTATGGAATATCCTGGCTATTTAGATCTAGTTATTGAAGGGCGGGTAACTGAGCAAAAAACTGGTAAAGGAATGTAAAATAGGTGAGAACATTTCTTCGAATAAATAATTTTAATGTTCTATCTTTTTGAAGTGTTATCGATTTGAATAGAAAAATCTCATATGCATATATGAAGCAGATTTACTTTTTATGCATAAGGTACCAGAAGTTATAATGTGTGCATGACGAGCTATAAACGCAACTATGAAATGCTCACATCTCCAACATGAGATATGGAGCACAAATACATTAACCGTCAAAAAAGGCAAGGCGCCTTTTTGTCAGTATTATGTTATTAATTGCATCAATATCAACAAAAAATAGTCAACAACCACACCGCTTCTTCGGAGATAGGCTAGAGAGGATAGACCGTTACAGAACTCTGTTTTGGTATACACTTCTTGCTTCTGTAATGCATAATATTAGATATACTCTTAAGTTATTCTGAATCTTGCAACGACCCGATAAAAGTAGATTTGATTTTGTTAGGTAAAGTCGGGTAGTAATTTCAAATCGTTTTTAAACATACCGATATTACGTTTGTAGATCTTGCTGTGGATAGATCGCATAACTTTAATATTGAGAATTTAGTCTAAGCGGAACATTTATATTGGAATTCCTTGAATCGCGACACTGGCAGCAGGACAAAAATGCCAATATTTGGGTAAATGTGAGCGGACATGGAATGTGATGTAGAATGTAAAACGCAGCGATCAGGAAAACCTACAATCCTTTCGAATTGAAACACAAAATAGAGTGGTCGTTATACTTTCAAACAAGACACGTGAATAAATAAAAAAAAATCGTAACCCAGATAAAACATCATTTCATAATTTCTAAAAAAATCATCAGGTAAGTTTGCTCCTGCCTTTTTAATCACCTTACTTCAAAAGATATAACGTAAGTTCATGTCTGGTGACTTAGCAGGGGTGCCTGGGTTTATGGGGGGATGAGGTTTATCTAGGTCTTGGCGGTGGATAAGATTGCCCACATACCGCGTAGCAAGCCGGATCTGGAGAGACTGATTGAAAGAGACCGTTTGACCTCTCCAGCCGGTCTTTTTTTCTTTTTTAACCCATCGCCTTGCACCGTAGTGGGAGGGATGGATTCATACGTCCGTCACTAGCGCCCTTGAGGTGATTTCTCATAAAAACAGCGCTCTACAAATTATCCAATTACATTATTATTATTACTGGGCAAATTAATCCTTAGATCCACATCTTTTTCCTTCCCAGAACTTCCCCTCCTTCCTTCCTTTCCCTAAAAAGACCCTCATTACACAGCATCCCCAAAGATGACATGGGCCCTGAAGCAATTTATTTCCTCAGGGCCTTCTACGTGGATCTAATGTAAAAAAAAATATACACGTAGAGGTCACCGGTACAATAGGTATTTACTTAAGGAAAGTATAGTAACAAATTGATGGGGATGAATAACCACAATACAAAATAAACCTGACATTTCATAAATATTTTGTAATAATATCTTGCATGCTTAAATTATGATAAATGTTCACGATTCTGAATAAACACGATTTTTGCTACATAAAACGCAAAGCAAAAAAATTCTTCTAGAAAACCAATCTTTGAAGAATTTAGTTTTTACACGTAACATGCCATCTATTTGTGAAGACATAATATTTATGTAAATGATTGTGTTTAGTTACCTTCAGTGCTAAATTAAAGTGAAAATATATCCGGAGGACTTCTAATTATCAACCTATTTCACTATTATCTAATTTATCGAAATTTTTTGAAAAAAACAGCTAAAAAGCGTTTTCCATGAAAGACTCATATTAAAATTAAAAGAAAATGGCATTGACCACATAACCCTTAAATTGATAAAAAAAATCTGCCTCACATAGAGTCCTTAAATTGTAAAATTAAACCAATAATTTAGTATATCACTGTCAAGTAAATTTGGCATTCCTCAAGGTACCGTCCTCGGACCATTATTATTTCTAATATATTCACATAAATGATATTTTAAATTTAAATATTAAAAAAAAAAGTCGTTTCTTAAACTTATTTTCATATATTAATATTATTTATATTTAAAATAGTTTATTTTGGTTGTTTAAACGACTTGATTATCTTTTGATTATTTATATATTGTAATTTTTACATATTCTATAATAATTTTCATATATTCTAAAATAATTTTTATATTTAATTTTAAATAATTATTTTTTAACGATATTTGTAATTAATTGATCATCGCTTTCTATAATATTTTTGTCTATATTTCTTTTTAGTCTATACTTGTTTGCTTATTTTGTTATTTAATGTTATTACTACCCTAACGAAGAAACCATCAGTTTAGAAACATGTAGATAATTGTAATTATATATTAGTGGATGATTAAACTTCATAACTTGAAAAAGTTATTTGTTTCATTTTATTAAATGGAAATCAATTAATTAAACCTAATTTTAAAACAGCACAAATACAAAACATTATATTTACCAAGCCATAAAAAAAACTACAATAACCTTCCTAATATTATAATTATATAATAGTGGTTGATTAAACTTCATAACTTGAAAAAGTTATTTGTTATTTGTTTTTTGTTTCATTTAATTAAATGGAAATCAATTAATTAAACCTAATTTTAAAACAGCACAAATAAAAACATTATATTTACCAAGCCATAAAAAAACTACAATAACGTTCCTTCTGAATTTCGCTGTATTTTCAACCAATCAGATCAAATAAACAATTTTAAACAATTTTTCAAAAAAAAAAAAAAAAATAATCAAATAAATATTTTGTCCAAAATATATTAAAATATGTTACCTTCCTTATCAGGCACAAGAGCTCATCTTTTCTGAAAAGGTATACATGACTAATCATGACCTTAAATATAATTTTTTGTAAAATATGTATAACCCAGGATCTTCGGCTTTCCAGGCAGATGCTCTATCCACTGAGCTAATGTGTCCCTATCCGATTCGGTCATATTTAACTTTATCATACTTCGACTGAGAACTACCAACATTATCTTCATTTTCTTAATGCATATTTTATTGGCTGCTATCTTTATGTATGATGGCAAGATTCAACTCGAACTAAATAACATTTAGATAGTGTCAGGACAAATTATCCACTTTATATAATATGCGACATCTATGAATTTTTATTTTTAACCTAAAAAACCTCAAATTATAACATAACATAACAAAAATGTAACACACATGTTTTATATTACAATAAAAAATAAATATATATATTTCAACATGATTGTATAAAGAGTGTCAGCTAAAATAGAGGGAAGCGATGATGGAGTCCTATACAAAGGAGTTAAAATTAAAACACGAGGGGAGGTTTTATTTTTTAATGTATTTTTTAATTTTCTCATACCAACAACAATATGTTTTGAAGCAGACGGTCGGATTTTTGGTTTACATTATCTCCACACAGAAGGCCCTGAGGAAAAAAGTCCTCAGGGCTTATGTAATCTTTGAGGATGCTGGGGGGACGGTGTTTTTAGGAAAAGCAAGGAGTGGATGGGAAGAAAAATGGCACGAGAGATGGGTAAGAACCTGTTAGTCAATGTGACCAGGAGTGATAGACGTATTAATCCAGACGAGTCGAGAAAGTCCGGCTGGAGAGGTCTATGCAGGTTAGGTATCCCTCAACCAGTCTCTCCCGATCCGGCCCTCCACGCAGTACCCCACCAGTAGCCTTTGATGATCGTGGTCGAGGGGTAAGGCTCTCGATTCCCAATCCGAAAGTCACGGGTTCGACGTGGGCAAATAAATTAATAACAATTATTATAAGCACTAAATATTAACCTGAAACAGTCATCCACATTGAAAAAATCTCCCGAGAAAATCTTTTGACCGGAAATTAGAAGGACATGGGTTTCATGTATCTAAATCACCAAACGTCACAAACAACTGGATGTTGGTTATATATATATATGGTACTTAAATCCGACTTCCAAAGTGATTGAAGTACCACCAAAGGATTAAATGCCTGATTTTCGCTTAGCTGGAGAAATCTGAAATTTACTCCAGCGTGGTTGCTCAGCGCACTCCCAATCTGGGAATATTATGAGGCAAACAGAATTAGAAGTGGGTAATCAGTGGAAGTATCGAAATTACCTGGAAATTCAGAATGATTAACTCAACATCGCTTTAGCTATTTCACCACCATTTCATTTCTGAATGGTGGTTTTCACCAGGCCTATACTGTGGGCACTTTCAACTGACAAAATAAAATTGGGCAATGTTAAAAATGTTTTCAGAATGGAAGACTAACTTCGGTTATTCGATACCATTTCAAATGCTTTTTCTGAAAGGTTTCAAAAATTTCATTTACTTGTAACTAACAAAATAAAATAAAATATGTTGGTCGTGCACATGTTTTTATTGATAATTATTTGATTTGTTTACAAACGGAGTTGATTTTAACGCTGAAGTTGGTTATACGTGGATCCATACATAATGCGTAATTTTATGAATTTGTGCTAAATTTTAACATTTTATTGTTTGATATTATTATTTAACATAATAAATTATAGACAAATGCTTCTACTATTAAGACAGAAAGTGTCAAGAGAAGCATTGGCTATGAGGGTGTACAAACATATAATCTCCTTTCAGACAGCGTAAAAACAGAGAAGAGTTTTTTTTTTACATTAGCTCCACACAGAAGTCCCTGAGGAAAAAATTCCCCCAGGGCCAATGCCATTTTTGAAGATGCTGTGTAAAGGGTTTTTTAACAGCTTGGGCACATAAGCTTGTTTTCACGACAATTTAACGTAGGTAGACATAGGAATGACGTATGCCCCGCACCTGAGTTATTGGGAAAGGAAGGAGAGGAATTCCTGGGAAGAAAAGAGGTTTGAGTGGGTAGGAATCTGGGGATAAATATGTCCAGGAGTGATGGACGTGTGAAGCCATACCTCCCTCTACGGTGCAAGGCGATGGGTCGAGAGAGTTCGGCTAGAGAGATCAAAAGATCTCCCTCAACCAATCCCTACCGATCCGGCCCGTCACGCAGATGGTCGGCAGACGCATTTGCCCCAAAGTCTCGGACAAACTTAACCCCATTAATATATATATAAAAAAAAACTGTTTTATCTTAAGTTGTTAGAGCAAAATTAAATTTAATCTTACTATATTATCGAAACTCAATCTAAATCTGAAACAGATTTGTTCCTGATTATTGTCTTCATTAATTAAAATGTTATTATTTGAGGTTTTACCTTTTAAATTAAAAAATAAAAATAAAAATTTACTACTTTACTACTACTGTTTCTTCAATTTTCGCAAAATTATTTGGTGGCATCATTTTAATTAAATGAAACAAATTACGTTGTGTAAACCACCAAATAAAAATATATTAAGTGGTAAAATAAATATAAGTATAGGTTTAAGTTTTCATAAGTAAAACCTAATAAATGAATAAAAAAAACAGTTAAAATTCTCTATCCAGATACGGACCACTTTTTTAAAACTATCTTGCTTTAACAATCATAATGTGTTTTAACCACTTGCTGACATGTATTTTTCGACAAGTGCTTTATCTGCTAAAACAATATTTAAAAATAATCTCATTTAACACTATAAAAACAATAACTATAACATAGCCACAGTCACGACGAAATAGCACCTCACTTGACAAATTAATGTTACAAATAATCTTAAAAGAACTGCCAAGTTAAGTGTTGTAATAATAATAACACGAAACTAACAAAGCGGTCCAGCGATCCGTTCGGAGTTACTATAAAAGCGCTGCTATTTTGTACGATTAAAGTCGCTGATAACTGCCGGATATCTCAGTGGTGTACTCTTTAAATGTAATTTAGTTTATCCACTGAAATAACTCCGCGCTCTTACTTCCTACCCAACAGGGGTAAACTTAATAAATCGTCCTTAATTTGTACGATTTTTTGTTTTGCTCTTTTGGCTTGTTCTGCGCAGTGGATCCATTGAGATTACTCAAACATGGCGAGCCCAGCGGGGTTCCGTTAATAACGCAATATACTTTCTGCAGTGGGGACGCCGGAACGCCAGAGCGCCGCGTATTAACCTTTCCCTTACTGTGCTGAGAAAATCCGCGCGCTCCGGTGCTTTGTAATCACTACACAAGCAGAAATGGTCGATTTAAAAGCCGAAAAAAATGAATATTTATAGCAAATTGCTATATTTCATTATAGTAACAGTAAAAAATGATAATAATTGATATTTAATTGCTGAAAACATGAAAAAAACATCGGTAGCTAAAAGAAACGATGCTCATACAACATGCGAAGAGACCACCCCGAATGAATGCCGAGCGGCGACTGGTGGCCCGTGTCGTGTCGTCCGCGGGGGAAACCGAAGGAACAAACACGATTGACGACTGACCAGTAACCACACGATTCTCTTTTTCGCGCTTACTTATATCGAAGTAGGTGAGAGTGAGACGTGCATAGTGTCGCACTAGCCGCACGCTTCACACATTTGTACGTATTATCCGCAGCGCTGATCGTATTGCCAGACGTTTGATTGTATTGGTGAATTTATTTTCGATTCTCACAAAACACCTCGGATGTGCCCGAAAGGTACGGATTATTATTTTTTTAAATTTTTTATTTAATGGTTAAATGTATAACGGAGGATTACCTAAAATCTGAACCCAGAATTTTTCATATTTACGGAGATATTAAAGGTGCAAGAAGCAATGTGTAGTAGATACACATCGCAGGCAAGGGAGGGTTAATGCGCAACGTTTTACCCACCTAGTCCATTGCGAGCAAATTGCGATTCATTCGACTTATGTTTAACCACTCCTGTTCAAAGTTTTGTTTTACGTGTTCACGGCTCGGTAATCTTTGAAATTCCGTATTCTTTGTGTGTGGTACTTGCATATTACCAAAATACACAGATTAATGTTCAGTTGTGGTTTTAATTTTTAACCGTTATAACCACTTTCTTAAGTTTAGAATGAGTTTATGTTTGTATTAGATATGAAATTATTATTTTTTTACTTTGTTCCACTTATTTGTTTACACCAGGACCGGTTTCGTCCTACTACGGAGATTTTCAGACTGGTAGTTGGAATTCTTATGCTATGGAATTTATACAAACTTAGGCAGGGGTACACAACATTGTATTTATATAATGAATATTTCCATTTTGTTAATTTAAGATATTATAAGTTATTTTGTTAAGTTAAGGTACGTATAGGTAATTATAAAGTTTATTATTAAAATTATGAATGATGATACATATTAAAAAGATATTTTTAATTGACATGAATCTATATGAATTTATATAATTGAAAAGGTTTGTGATAACTGATATTTTATGTTGGTAATGTTGGGATATTTCCTCCTTGTTGCTTAGGGTTTAATTGTCAAATATTGATAGCACTATAGTAATTATTGTTATTAAGTTATTATTGTTAATTACCATAGTGCTATCAATATTTGTCAATTAAGCCCTAAGCAACAAGGAGGGAATATCCCAACATTACCAAAATAAAATATCAGTAATCATAATCCTTTTCAACTATATAAATTCATATAGATTCATGTGAATTAAAAATATATTTTTAATGTGTATCATCATTCATAATTTTAATAATAAACTTTATAATTACCTATATGGAGCTTAACTTAACAAAATAACTTATAATACCTTAAATAACAAAATAGAAACATTCATCATATAGAGACAATGTTGTGTACCCCTGCCTAAGTTTGTGTAAATTCCGTAGCATAAGAATTCCAACTACAAGTCTGAAAATGTCCGTAGTATGACGAAACCGGTCCTGGTGTAAATAAACAAGTGGAACAAAGTGAAAAAAATGTTTAATTTCATATCTAATACAATGGAATTCCACCACGAATTAACAGTTTAAAAAACTAGAGTTTATGTTTGATCAAACTTTTTAACTGTAGACAGATAATTTTCAACAAACCCTAGAAAGATAATGTTCATTCTCTCTTTGTATTGCTTCTATAGGAGTAAAGCCGCCACGAAAAAGAGAAAATACGAGATGTACCGGGCTTGAACCGCGAGAAAGGCTCAGAGAAAAAAGTTTAAATTCCTGGTCCATATAGCTCTGAAATTACTGTAACATCTCAGGACATGTCGTCCAGAAAAAGAAAAATTTTAATTGTAGTTTGTGTTCCTAAAACAATAGGCGGTCACTTAAGCGGTGCTAAGATAATAATCATAATAATGTTTGGATCATTTCTATAGCGCCGTTTTCGTGAGAAAATCACCTCATGGGTGCTTAAGTTAGTTCACATTCGTTTTTGTCCAACTTGTGCGATAAGTCACGGGACTTTATAATTATTAAAGGATTTGTAAAACTAAAAGTATTTTTAAAATTAAATAATTCAAACAACCGAATTTCGTAGTATTAATGATTCTGTAGTAATAGACCCGCTAAAATCACGGGAAATTATAATTACAAATTTGAAAATGTCGGTTAAAATGCTTTATCGCTTGTCTGAATTCTTCTCACAATCAGTTCCAATTTTTAAAATTTTACTTAAATTCAAAGCAAATACGAGTTGATTGAAGATTAAAGATTAAAGACTGACCAGAGTACACAGCAGGGGGACTCAAAACCGTAAATATTGGTATTTTTATGACCCGTGGAAGATCACGCGATTATTTTTTAATGAAGGGAAAAAATGTAACTGTATATTTTGCATACAAAAAAATGTAACTGTATATTTTCATACAAACAAATGTAACTGTATATTTGCATTCAAAAAAATGTAACTGTATATTTGCATACAAAAAAATGTAATTGTATATTTGCATATAAATCAAAGGTATTTGAAAAAAATTCTAAATATGAAATGTTCAGAATGTTATATATATCACCGTTTAACATTTAATAATTTCAGTTCCCCAAGAAAGTCCAAATATTTAAATAAAAAATTGTACATAATTTTTTTATATAATTTGGCAACACCAAGAAAAAGCGATTTTGGAACAAATTTGAGTACTTTCCTTTGAGGATGTAGACAGTAGCCTCCCGAATATGATTATCTCAAATTTTCGGAGAAGAAAGTTTAACTTTTTTTATGTAAAAGTGCGTGTTTCTTCTAAAACTATCTTGATTAAATATCTAAGAAACGACTTATTTGTACCTACATGAAAATATCCACCTTGCAATGTTTTTAAACTAAAAATAACAAGTTCCAATATTAAATGTAGAATCATCGTCTTTCAGGCGATTCCACTAACTTCTAAAAAATATTCACTTGGATCATTATTATATATTATTTAGTGTTAAGTAAATACTTCTTTACGCACGCTTGACTTGAGGGGTAAACTGGGAAATTACAGCGTTACGAGAGGCGTAATATCGGGCGTCCCGAACGTTACGGAGGCGAACGATAATAAATTTATATTATTTTGAGGTTCATTCCTCACAATCTAATCATAACAACAGTGCTCAAATCCATGATAATGACGTTTGGAATGGGTGCTGACATTTATTTTAAACTTTGTAAGAATTAAATCAACAATCCCATTCTAAGCGTAATAACCATAATAAAATTAATCAAATTTTCGTTTAGAGTGTGCCAACTCAGTGCATTGAAATGACTGATTTGTCACGATTATTGGTAACAATCCAAACAAATCTTCAATATAGATTCTTATGCGCTGATGATTGGAATGGTTTTATTCGATGCCAGAAAGAAAATTAGATTAGATTACTAAAGAAGTATTTACTTCAGTCGTGTGGTCTAAAGCACACTCGTATTTTTTGTTACATTTTGCATTTGAATTATCTCGGTTATGACATTTAAAATCATTTAAATGATCGCAGCGCCCTCCATTTTTCTACATTTTCTTGACTCACTCTACATAATCGATCATTTCGAAATGATAAAGGCCTTTACACCCATCACGAGTGTTTGGATGAGTAGGATGGGATACGGCCTTTATTGGACTTTCCTCGAATTCAACCATCGATGGAGGGAACCATAGAAACCTTATCAAAGGGAAAACGGCCTGCCTTGTATTTTCAATTCGCTTCTGATGTGTTCACTAAGCAGGGCTTTCCTATTCAGTCTAATAATGCTAGACATTTCGTTTGTACACCTTTACGTGATACTTGCGTCATTTATTATTTTGATTGCTTAGAAAAATTTCATCATAAATTCTACTGACAAATAATGTCCCTAACAAAGCCACCTTTTAGCTATTATGCACTGTTTAATTTTCTGTCGTATCATCTGCATTTAGGTACCTAATTGTTGTGAATGTGTCGAAGATAAAAACACCAAATAATTGTTAGTACAACCAATGTAACATGCATTATTAGTGAAAATGATTTGTTTTATATTACGAATTGGGGGATAACGTATTTTCACACATTTTTGCATGTCCGCAATCGTATTATTTTATGATTACGTCATCAGCAATCGGAAGGTTGAAGGAGCCAAAGCGCACACCAAATACTAAGTTCGGTGAGCGTGACCTAAAGCCTGCAATGGACTGCCACATGACTTAAGAATGATCACAGACTTGGCGAAATTTATAGCTAAACTTAAACTTTTTAGACAGTCGTATCCATAAAGCAAAAAAAACAAAACGTATACCTTCACCTTCTAGGCCCGCGACATAGTAAATAACTAATTGCATAAAAATGTCTTAATGGTAAGTTATTTGTACATCAAATTTCATTCAATTTCTCCAGTCCTAATGAGTCCTAAATTCTCAAGTCTTTCGAAATAACTTCAATTTATTAACTCCATTTTTGGTAGTAATTTTCTTATAAATGTAATATGAAAAGTGATGGTGTAGCAAATGTAAAATTATGCAATGTCCAATGTTTTAATATAGTGTCCTGCGCGTGCAAAGTCGTACATCCTCCAAGCAAAAACTTTCTAATTAAAGTGTTTTTATCGGAAGTTACCTGCCAGGTAAGTATGTTTTCTGTATATATTTGTAAATAATAGTTCTAGGTAGAACCTAAGAAGTCATAATAAAATGTACAGCGCCCTTGAGGTGACTTACTTACAAAAACGGCGCTCTACAAATATTTATTTATTATTCTTATTATGCCTAACCTAACTTTTTATTATTAGTATGACAACCTAAATTAGTATGCTTAATGATAACAGGAGAAATATTTCAAACTTCCTTACCTCGTGGTGGAAATGACGTAGCGAGCTAAAATATTATGTACTGCAAGTGCCGGTTCCCACTACCGTTTAAAAATCGGACTTCGAAGTGGATGTAAGGGGGTATATGGAGCTGTTCACACATTTCCGACACGATTAAAAAGCAGATTCGGCACGGTTTGTGGATGGATGGTCAGTCCAGCACGTCCATTTAAAAAATCAGCCCGCTCGCAGTCGCAAGGAAGCATGCACGAAGCATCTGTGTGATCATCCGATTTTTAAACAGAAGTGTGAACAGGAAATCCGACATCCGATTTTTTATCGTTTTGTTTTTTAAACGGAAGTGTGAACAGGGCGTTCGACATCCGGTTTGTTATCATCCGATTTTTAAACGGAAATGGGAATGAATTTATAGCATTTGATATAATTCAAGATTTTCAAAAGATTTGATCATAAAACCAAAATAAATAATAATTATTTAAGACCGCAATATCAAGTCGTCATTGTTTGGTTAAAGCCAATATGATACCCGCATAAACAAAAAGGTATCGTTATAAAATTCTTTCCGATAAAGAAATATGAAAAAGTCTACAAAAGAGGTACCAATAAATGGTAATGTAAGTTTTGCCTACAATGTTAACATTAAAAAACATACTTCCTTTAGAGTTTCACACAAGCTTGTATAAAAGTTTTAGTAGGGAGTCTTAAAAATCGACTGAAAAAACGTAGTTTCCTAGTTGTATAACGGTCCCGACAGAATTTGTAGGAGGCGCGCGGAGTATGTAAAGATATGGAGGCGAAATAAATCACCATTACCCCACAAACCTTTCACCACAGAGTGGAACAATCTAAATGTCTACTTTGAAACGTATTTCAAATTTAAAACGTGAACACTCGCAATTGCGCGGTCTCCAAATGAACATTGCTGTACGGTTTTATACAATTATCTGCCACAAGCCGGCATTTATCATTTGGCGTTTAGTTTTAGCTGTAGTTGACAATAAATCAGACAGTTAGGTAGATATATAATATCCAGTGGCGTGCAGTGACATTTCGTTATGTAATAATTTCTGTAGTTTTCTATGAGATGAGTAAAAATCTACTATAGGCATCAAATAGCTAGTTCTAAATACAATGTGAAATTCTTATCTTCTATTCACATTCTCACAACGCCAAAAGTATCCTAAATTGAAAAACGATTAATTTAAAAAAAAAAACTCTTTGTGTATTACAAAAAAAATATTTTGTGTATTATTAAAATAACTCAGGTACGGGACATGCGTCATTCCTATGTCTACCTACGTTAAATTATCGTGAAAACAAGCTTATGGGTCCAAGCGGTTAAAAAAATCAACCATCATTCAACTACGCGTCATGAAATCAAACCTATTCAATTTTAACAAGATATTTCAAACTGTCCAAAAATACCTAACTACATCATTCTAACCTAATCTAACATCATCAAAACAAAATAATCCAACATAACCGCATCCAAACCATATCAGAGCAAACGTATCTACAAAACAAACCTAACAATATCAACCAAACCTCTCCAACCAAGAACCGACGAAAGCTAACATCGTCAATTAAACCATCACAACTTAAACAACCTCAACCCAACATAACCAAACTTAACAAAATATATCTAGACCTTACAAAACTATGAAAACCTAAACATTCCGATCTAACCCAACCATACCAAACATAACATAACCGAAGATAATGTATACATACCTAATCAAAATTAATCCTGACCGATTCACACGTCGAATTTAACGTGTTGCAAGCGTAACGTTTTGCATTGGTGCATTCGCTCACAGGAAACTGAAAAAAAAACACTGTGTATGTCAATGTGATGGTCCGCCACTACACAACTTCTCGAAAACACGTTTCAATGGCAACGCAAGCAGTAAGGCGATACGCTCACTAAGGCAACTGAAAACTGTCAACTGGCAATTGTCTTTGTATGACAATGTGACCCGTACACTTCACAATCACTCAAAAACCCGTGGTCAATGGTAACGCAAGCAGTGACTAGCGACTCGCACTGCTAATTTCCGGCCGGCCGTTGCTAGTTGCCAGCTGCCAGCTAATGGTTAAACAAGCTTTTGACCAATCAAGACATAGAAACCAGCCGGTTTTAGTTCGTTTTCAGTTGCCTCGTCAGCGGAGCGCCTAACTCACAACTCGCCGTGCTTGTTGCCGTGGCCGTTTTGTCAGTTTTCGATTTTTTTGTTTTGTTTTTAAGTCGCCAACGTCAATATGAAAGCTGAAGTATTCCTTGTCTAAGGTTAAACAAGCCGAGATAAATACTTAAAATGTAAAATTGAGTAGCGCCATGATAGAAGTTTGGTTGGAAACCATAGCAACCCGCCATTTTTAGTTTGGTTTCAGTTTCTCCATCAACGGAGGGCCTCAGTGCTCTTTTACTCTCTATTGTAAATAGTCAAAATCTAAAATAAGTTGAAATAATATGACTATAATCGTACTATTCTCCTAGCACAAAGGACATTGTGTAATATAACTTAAGGTGTTGAGAAATATAAATACAAATTAATAAACTCATTGTAAGATTATATCTAAATGATAGTTTATTAGAATAATATAAATTTCCGTAAATTAATTCAATTTCTTTCTGGTTAGTATCTATTTTGTTTTGGAAGTTAATGCATTTTTAAATTGAAAACATTTACTTTTCCTTGCGATAGAATAATGAACCGTTGCGGTTAACGTGGCAAATTAAACGGGGGCTCTAATTGAGAAAAATTGTCTCTCTTTGCGGTAATTTTGAATAATGTCCCCGACCAGAGACGCAAACTTACTGAGAGAATAAAAACTCCATGTTCTCGAATTCTTCGACCAAGTGCGGCCACGATGTTGTAATTTTATTATAAAGTGGAAATCTTCTGAATTATACGATTTATCACAGAAAGCCAGCGTTTGAAGAAAACAATGTGATAAAATTTGATCATTTTATCGTTTTAGATTCATTTTCGTGACATAATAATTAGCTGTGTGCTGAAGCAGTAAAAATTCTTGAACAGTGAGCTTGGCATAATGAAATTAGCACAGCGGCTTCCCTCTTGACTTTATAGGTCTAAGAAACTCGGTATTTTATTTTTTCAATATACAGATTTATATTCTTTTTATATATATTTTTTAATATTTTTTTTCAATTTTCAATGATTTTCGCGATTGAGGGATAAGACTTCAAATCCGGAGATGGCGAGTTCAATTTTTAATTTTGTTATTTTTCACAATTAATTCGTTGAAAAAAATACATAACGTAAAGTGGGTGAATTTGATATCAATTTCTTTCAGCGAGATTAACTTCGACGGCCGCTGTAGTCCAGCAGTAGGGCGTTAGACTCCCATTCCGAAGGCCGCGGATTCGAACCCGGCGTGCGCAAATAAATTTTTAATTGATTTGTTTTATTTCACAATTAATTATTTAAAATAAGATATAGCATATTTGCGGCACGCTCCAGAGTGGAAGATACTAAGACCACCATTCAGAATTGAAGCTTTGCTTGAAATAGCTTTAGCCGTGTTTAGTGACTAGATCTGAATAGCCAGGTACTTCCCCACCTTCCTCTTCCTCGTATCCTTCCCTCCCCCACTTACCTTCAGCCTCGTAACATACCCCAATTGGGGATGCCATAGTCTCACTGGCTCCAGACGGGAGCAGTTGGGACTCTTGTGAGGTATTCCCTATAAAAAAAACTTTTTAATATGAACATTAGATATTAAATTATTTTTATACAAATTTAGTATGTCACTTTAACGAATGTATCTGTACCCGAGAAGCATACGGATGCAAGTCCAAAATTTGAAGAAATGAGTTTTTGATGAAGAAGTGTAGTAAATGATCATGTTCATCAGTGGCAGAAAGATGGAAGTCATATTTTGAAGAAATATAGGGTTTTTCAAAAATGTATAAGGATGCAATTACCATTATTCTTAGAAGCAGAAAGACTCAAGTCCTTCCTTCTGATATTATTAACTAGTTATTTAATCACCTAAAATAACAATTCCACAATAGGAACATTAAAAAAAGTAAAATGCCATATTATTCCAAGCCATCGGGAATATGGCAGCAGTGCAAATAATTCTAAAAAAATTAATATAGTAATACATAAGTAATACCTTTATATCAGTAATCAAAATCAATTTAACTAAAGTTAGTAGGACGCCATGTAGAACTTGATATATATTGTGAAATAATACGCCGCGTGCGGCATATTACCAGTCCCCGTAAGGCATATTATCTCACAATACAAATAAACGTACACATGCAATGACCCAACAAACAAAGCCGTAATAGCAATGTCAGGTAAGCTCATCGATATGTCTGAACTATGTAATCTAACAATATAACGCCAATGGAGCTACACAGGATAAGTATGTCAATCTAAAAAGCCATTATAAAACACGTTAAACATGATTGTCAGTTTTTATTTTATTTAAACGGGGTTCTCAATTCAATAATGACAAAAATGTTACAATCTTAATGATTTTAAAATGTCATTAAAAGATATGAGAACGTATAAGATATCTAAATGAATTGTTGTTTACACCATTAGTAGGTTATTAGGATGAAAATATTACTCATAGCTAAAATCGGATCTAATCATTGCAGTTAACACTTCCAAAGACTTTCATGTTCCCAGAAAAATTGTGTTGCGCTTTGCATGGGTAAACTTTACTGCCAGCTGTTGATTTAGATGTAAAATCGGTACCGGTTTGGCAATCAGTCTTAGGAGCTTGAACAATATTCTGTGTATCGATAACGTAACAATTCGAACAAGATATAATTGGTTTATCGTTAAGAGAGATGTTTTGTTGATCTCTTAGATTCGGTTGCTTATGGCCAGAACTGACACACAATCTAGGAGCTGATTCTGATTGAAATGAATAGGTATCCTTATTTGGAAGGGTGTTCTTTGGTGGCTTATTTAAGTGACATACTGGACATGCATTTAAATTTTTTCTTTCTTCTTGAAAATTTGTTCGAATATCGTTTTGACTTGGTTCCATTGACGGGTTTGATGAAAAGCTTCTACTTAACCCATTGCACCGAACAGAAAGCGGTTGATTGCGAATTTGACTATTTTCTTGACAATTTTTTGATTTTGAATCTTTTGACTAATTGATGAGAAATCTCCTTCCTTTAAGACCGTTTTCATTTGTTCCTTTATTGGATCACATTTCTGAACATCTTTTTGATTTGAATGCTTGCAGTGGAATATCGCAGATTTTTGTTCCAATCCGTTGGATTGTTTTCTTTGATTGATACTTGCCGTGCACTCCCTGCACAAGTGTTCTTGGTTATTGTGGCTGTTGTCTTCGGTGGTTGTCTCTGATGGTGCGGTTCTGAAAGCTTTGCAGTCTAGTCCATTGCGTCTCTTAAAATCGCAACTAGTGTAGAGCACGCTTCCTTGAATCATATGCTGGTCACAGCAGAATGGATTAGGTGGCAATACTCGACACCGCTTACAGCTACAAATATTTTCTTGTTTCATGTTATTCTGAAATGACCAAACTCTAAGATCAAAGATAGTAGAATACAATAGTAGAATAAATGATTAATGGGTTGATGGGGGTGAATAGACGAATGTTTATATTATTTATTTCCAGAGTTTTACACAAAAATAAGATTGGTTTACATTATGAAGTAGTTTCATTAACTTGAAAAAAGGTAAATTTTTAATCATGCTTGACGAATACTTTCGATTCAATTTAGTTAACCTACCAAAGAAATTTTCGATACTGTTTAAAAATATATACATGACTGAATTTAGATTACATATTGAAATATTGCATTATTTATCCTTTCGCTCTGTGTTAATTATTTTTGAAGTAAAACTTCTTTACGCACGCTTTACTTGGGGAGTAAGTTGGCGAATTCGTGACGAGAGCGTTACGAAAAGTATGTTCGGGCGAGGCGAACGGGCAGTGCGTACGCAGATTTTCTTTCTCTATTCCTCTCATAGCCAGTGCATGAAGATTATTTGTAATTTCATTTCAATCTTGAACAATTTTATGAATACTGTAGGAGCAAGAGAGAACAGTGCGCGCGCATATTTTCTTTCTCTCTAGAAGTTTTACTTCAGTCGTGTGGTCTGAAGCAGATTCGTTATTTTTTTTATTTAATCGATCACTTTTCTCACTGACGGGATTCAATTGTGTCCAGTATAATGACGAAAAATGAAATAAAAGAGATTAAAGCATTTTCAAATATCTTACCATCATTGTTTTATTCTAATATCGGCCTTAATGTTTCAATCTGTCTATCTGGAAACAAATGAAGTACAATAATAGTGACAGATTCATTACAGGTAACGAAATATAATTCCCGCAATTAATTTGTGAGGGAGTAAATATTAAATATACTGAATGAGCGCCTTCATATTATTACATACAACACGTCATGTTAAAATCAGGCACCGAATTAAATGAAAATCTAATACACTTATGATGAGAATATATATAATAGCAGGACTTAGATTGGTTTATTCATAATAAAAAGGGTGATAAGAGAAATACTTTAGTTGAGGCGACACGCAAGTTGGAAAACTATTTGTAAATTCATACCAATTGAAAAAAAAGTCTCGTGTGCGCACTGTCATAAACCGTAGTGGATTTCTATACCCGCAACCAAAATCTTTCGACTCTCGAGTGACTTGCGTTGCGGCAAAGGCGACTATTTCAAACTTTATAGAAATGCCAAAAACGGCACCCTAATGTCAAGTTGCCACTTGCGCGCAGTTCCATAAACCGCAATGGATTTTTAAATAGTCGCCGCAACACAAGTCGTTAGTGTGTGCTTGGTCTAATTGTCTTATAACGTTAATTAATGTCACAAAAACAATAGATATCCGCCTCGAAAACCTTGTCATAGTTTTTGAAAAATATACCTCAATAACAACCAATAACGAAAATATTATACAATAACGAAGAGTCTAACTATTGCAATATATATTTTTATAATATATTTTTTATTCAAACAGTTAGATTTGGCTTTATTATTATGAAAAATAAGTTTTTACGTCGGGGGAGATGAAAAAACATGCACAAAATATGCATTTAACATTTTAATTTTGTTTAAATTAATTCACTTAGGCGGGATGAAATCTTCGCCATGTTTGGCCATATTCTATTTACAATTTCATAGACAACAAATATTAATAAAGATTGCCATACCGCAAAAATCAAGGCTAGAAAATTTTGAAGCTACCACGAAATCTGGGCGTGTTAGGTAAACATTAAATTACCGGAGTTTTGGAAATAAAATGACGTAAAAAAAAACACGCTTTTAATTTCAGTAAATATTTTTAATAAATTTTATTCACTTTTGTATCACAAACCATGTGACACAAACGTAGCGCAGCCGCTAAACTACTTGAAAACTGCGATGTTTTTCAGGCCTTGACGCGAGCAGGCGCTACGAAGGGGGCACTTTCTTTTGTATCACAAACCATGTTACACAAACCTAGCTTAGCCGCTAAACTACTTGAAAAATCCCAGAAAGTAGGTAGGTACTGTACCTACACGCGTTGACAAGAATTTATTTTATAAGGTTGGTACTATCGGCAAATGACATGTTTGATTGTCTATTGATTAAAAAAGGAAAACTCCGTATTATCCGTCTACCGAACTTCGACAAGAAATCTTCCGTATTATCCGGTAAGCGGAGTATTAAACATTTACCATACATTTATTTGAGATGTTTATACGCAGGTTAACTGTAATGTATTTGCTCTGACGCTTTTAGGTAAATATTTTTGTTTATGTTTCTAAATATTTTTTTTTAAAGTTATGAATTGGCGACTAATTGTTTAATTGACGAATACTTATCAAATGTGAAAATTTATATTAATTTATGATTAATATCAGATAGCTGTTTTTATTTCGTGTATTTCCGCAGTAAAAAAATGTTATATCGAAGACAATAATGTTTTCTGACAATTCTGACGTTTGTTAATAGACATAAAAGCTGGCTTACAACAATTATATCCACAAACACTTACACAAAGTGCTGCTTTCAAGAAAGATTCAATTTTTACGAAATATAAATATAAATTATCACTTATAATTTTTAACTTAAAATTTTGTTGCTCACTGTTAATTTTGACATGAAATTGACCGAAACTAAATAAAAACTGTATTTTTTGAAAATTTAAGGCAAAGTTCTTTTTTTACATTCCACGAATTCTATTTTATTTTACAGACATCTACGTAGTACGCATCTAGACAAGTCAGAGTTCCTACCTACTAGTGATTACTCGGTAGTCGGTAGACATCGCTTAACACATTTATCTTAGCAGGCGGCCAAACAATATCTGGGCTACTTAGCAACCATATTACAGCCCAGATATTGTCTCGTCGTAATTCGTCTAAAGAAGTCTAAGGGGATCCGCCCACTGAGGCAACTGAAAACTGTCAACTATGTTTGTATGACAATGTGATGGCCCGCACACTTCACAATCACTCAAAAAGCCGTTGTCAATGGTAACGCAAGCGGTTACTCGCGACTCACACTGCTGATTGCTGTGGCCGGCCTTTGCTAGTTGCCAGCTGATTGTTCTTCGTCTATGGTTAAACAAGGTTTTTGACCAATCAAGACATAGAAACCAGCCGGTTTTAGTTTGGTTTTAGTTGCCTCGTCAGCGGAGCGCCTTACTTTAAACAAAAGTAATTTTATCAAGTATAATCTTTTTAATTAGAGGTCACAGTTCGAGATTATTGCTACATTTATATTTACCTAACACTGTTAGTGTTTGATATTAATTTTGCAGAGAAAGACGCCGCACTTCACAGTTTCATAATCGATATGACTGGTACGACTGCAGTTCTGCAGAGATTTTCCATGCAGCCTGCAGGCTGAATATCGTTAGCATGACAGCCAACCCTAGAGAGAAGATGGCATTAGAAAAAAATACATTAGTAGAAACTTTTCGTCGATTATTTTATTCGTGTCACAGATGTTATTTACCTAAGGCAATTGACACTTTTGTAAATAGCAATAAAATTATATGTATCTACCTTAACTACGCATCGCTACGTCTAACAATATCTGAACTACTTAGCAACCGTATTACAGCTCATATTGGTTCCCATCTTATTTCTCCTTCTGATTCTTGTGAATTCTAGCTTTTAGCGAAGTAAAAATTGGCAGTAGTGTGACAATAAAAATAGTTTTGTTTATAATTCAAATGGCGGAATCGGAGAAAATTACATCTATAAATAATTATAAACGAAAAAATTAACATCCTAATCAATTTCCGCCGCCAATAAAATGTAAGTTTTAATTTAGTTTTTAGTCAAAGAAGTTTACTTCAAACGCACGTAAAGGTTAGACGCACTCATTTTTTTTCCTTTACTCGTAAAATATTTTTGTGTACAGTTTTTTTAGATGCTTTTCGACAATCACACTAGAAACATGCCCGTATTAATTTTGGATTAAGTGCCTAAGCTGACGAGGCAACTGAAAAACAGATTGCAACTAAACTCGCTCTCCTGGGTATATCAGTGTGATGGTCCGCACACTACAAAATTTTCGTCAAAAACCCGTTGTCGATGGCAACGCAAGCAGTGACTCGCGACTCGTGCCCTGCTAATTGCCGTGGTCGGCCGTTGCCAGTTTGCTCGGTTGTTATGGTTGCGTCAGTTTTCTTAGGCGGTCCGCTGACGAGGCAACTGAAAACCAACTAAAACCGGCTGTTTTCTCTGTCTTGATTGGTCAAAAAGCTTGTTTAACCATAGACGAAGAACAATCATCTGGCAGCTTGCAACTAGCAACGGCCGGCCACGGCAATTAGCAGTGCGAGTTGCGAGTCACTGCTTGCGTTACCCTTGACAATGAGTTTTTGAGTGATTGTGAAGTGTGCGGGCCATCACATTGTCATACAAAGACTGTTTCCAGTTGACAGTTTTCAGTTGCCCCAGTGAGCGGGTCGCCTTAGTGCCTCCGCTGATGAGGCAACTGAAACAAAACTAAAACCGCATGTTTGCCATGGATTCCAACCAAACTTCCATCAAACTTCTATGACGGCCTACTCAATATTACGATTTCTGTAATTTTCTCAGCTTGTTTAATCATAGACGAACAAGAATCAGACGTCACCCCACCTTCTTCCCTTATCTCCCTTCCCTCACCGCTTACCTTCAGCCTCAAACAGCCTCAAGAGAGATGCCATAGCATCAGCAGCTTCAGCAGCAGTATCGTGGAGTATTCACATAAAAAAGTACTTTGAGCTTGTTTTTTCGTCAAAAGCTCTAAAATATTAGTTGTCATGTAAAAAAGAGAGTTTTTTTTAAAACGATAAGACAAAAGTCGCGATAAGCCCAAGTACTAGGGCTATTGTTAAATATTATGTACATGCAATTTTGACTAACTTTGTGATCACTTGACAAGAGTTGTTAAAATGTCGTTTGACGCGCCGTCGCGTGATTTATGATTATGGCAATTCTTTTAGGAATAACATTTTCCAATATTAAAAGAGCCGCGTTTATTGAAATATGATTTAACGTTGGTAAAAAACAAGCTGCTGCCTTTACTGAAAATGCTGTTGTTTAAACGAAACAAAAAGCGACTTAGCCTCCGTCATCAAAGCAAAGTCTTGGGGTTAAGTTTAATGTTTGAACAGTTTTACAAACTGGAGTAGGTACCACCTACCTGCACAATATGAAAGTATTAAAACTTCTGAAAATGGTATCGAAATATCCGAAAGGATTTTTTTTTCATAAATTGCAGAAAGCAGATCTGATATTGGTTGGTGTTGGTCGTTTAACCAGAAAATTACAGAATTTTAAAAAATCAAGAGAATCGTTGAGACAAAATTGAAATTCTAGGGTAGAGAACTCAAGAAAATTCATTTTTCTACCATAGCAAGCCATAATTGGAATGGCTAAAAATGCATTGTATATGTACAGTAAAGTAGGTACTGACATTTATTTTGTGGTAAGTTATTCGCTACCGAGAAAATTAAGGGTGCCCTCAGTTCCACGATTACGAATGGGTGACAATTTTTTTTTTCACTTTTGTGATAATATGGTTTTAATTTTGAATATGGTCAGGGTTTCTTTTTGTTATATTTTATACGTTGGAGTTGGATTTAAATTTGTTTATTTTCCCAAGGCTAACGAATTTATAGGAAAAACCAAGTACTTTCATACACAATTTGTTTTTATTTTCTCTAATCTCCGCAAAATAACTTTGTGGCGTTATTTTTAAATAAAACAAATAACTTTGTAAAACAATTATACATAATGATTTTTTTTTTACAATGTGTAATCATTACATTATATATTCAAAGATTTTTTTAAAATTAACAAAAGACAATCAGGTTGTAAATAACAAAAAAACAATTATTTCAAATATAAGTATTAATATTAAAATAAGTTTAAGAGATGGCTATTTACAACAAATATTTGGTTACTAATTATATTTTTTTAATATTAACACTTTTTCTAATTTCTATGTTTGCTAATTGTAAATCTGTTGTGTTTGTGTGTAAATTTTAATTTAATAATGTTTACATAATATTCTAAAATAATTTTTATATTTATTTAATATAGATATTTTTATAATATTATTGTCTATAGTTCTTTTTAGTCTATGCTTCTTATTGTAGTGTTTTGACAAACACTTTCTCTTGCATTAATATTTGTACTGGAAACGCTTGAATTGATCACTCTAATTGTATGATCGACGTATTACTGGCTTGTTATGCGATTATCAATTACCGAAAGCTTATCGAATTAGTTTGCTACAGCGGGGATCTGAAAACGCATTCCAAAACCCATTTTGTGAATGATGCATCTTCGACATCAAAACGACCAAATTCAAATAGCTCATTATTCAAGTGACTTAGTAATGAATTCAATCCATCTGCCAGGACCAATACGTCTTAAGTGCATGTAATAGATCAAGCTGCTACTAAATTAATCTGCGAGGCTAACACAACTGAAACATTGCAATTTACCTAGCCAAATTTCGATAGTATTTACCGTATTATCATTTCAAACTAAACTGAACATTTGTAACCCCGGTAAAGTTATAAAAATGTTTTAATTATTGAAGATAATATTAGCGAAAGTCAATCGAAAATCTGAAACAGAAAAATCAGAAAAAGATACGGATACATCTGGGACTCGAACCCAGGTCCTCCGGCAATCCGGGCCGACGCGCTAACCAACTGCGCCAACGTATCCCTATCCGATTCGGTCATTTTTAACTGTATCATACTTCGACTGAGAACCACCAACATTATTTTCATTTTTCTTATCGCATATTTTTATTGGCTGCTACCTTTATGTGTGATTGCAAGATTCAACTCGAACTAAATGCCCTCTAGATAGTGTCAGGATAAATTTTATCACTTTTTATTAATATGCGACATCTATTGACTTTATCTGCAAGTCTAGGATGAAATATTTTTATTTTTATTTTTAACTTTTTAACTTAAAGAGTTAAACCTCAAATTATAATATTTTAATTATTATATACGATACGGATAGGGATACGTTGGCGCAGTTGGTTAGCGCGTCGGCCCGGATTGCCGGAGGACCTGGGTTCGAGTCCCAGATGTATCCGTATCTTTTTCTGATTTTTCTGTTTCAGATTTTCGATTGACTTTCGCTAATATTATCTTCAATAATTAAAATATTATAATTTGAGGTTTAACTCTTTAAGTTAAAAAGTTAAAAATAAAAATAAAAATATTATAAAAATGTGTTTGGTAGTTTTGCAGGGATGGTAATAACTTCCATAAATGTAAAACATACAAGAGAAAAAAATGTACATATGAAAGTTATCCTTCATGTTTTTGTAAGGAATTTGATGCTCTCATATCTCCAAAGGGTAAAATTGGGAAATCCATCCAGGAAGCCATGATTTTTAAAATGCTTCCCACGCGATACTTAAGAAGTGCTTTGAAAAATTGCATTATTCCAAGGCGGTGCAGTAATTTCAGGAGGCGGAAGAGTTCGCAGTTGTCATTAGCATGCTGTGTCTACCTACAATAGTTCTCAATTTTCGATAGGTGAGCAAACTGGTCAAAGTGTACATATTTATTGCGTTTCCGAGTAATGGTTTTAAATTAAATAGCAAAATAGAGTTAAAAATATCCAGAAGTACAGAATCTCGGTCAATACTTGGAAGTAATTTATCTCCTTAAAACCCGGAAATATTTTTCCAATAATAATAATAATTACATTTATATAGCGCAGTTTTGTGTGGTTTTACTTTGAAGTGCGCTTAACTAAAATAAACTTTAAAATAATCCTATAGTGCTCCCTTCAAAGTATTAATAATAAATTTATAATTAATTCACAAAATATTAATAAAAAATCATTATTAATAAAAGTCCATTACAAGATAATATTACAAGATAGAAATAAAGAATATAGAAAAAACAAAACAAAAGCAGAGAACAAAATTTAACAATATAGCGCTTTGCTGACGAGGCAACTGAAAACCAACTAAAACCGGCTATTCTCTCTGTCTTGATTTGTCAAAAAGCTTGTTTAACCATAGACGAAGAACAATCAGCTGACAGCTGGCAACTAGCGACGGCCGCCCAGGGCAATCAGCAGTGACAGTCGCGAGTCAACGCTTGCGTTACCATTGACAACGGGGTTTTGTGTGATTGTGAAGTATGCGGGCCATCACATTGTCATACAAAGACAGTTGGCAGTTGAGAGTTTTCAGTTGCCTCAATGGGCGGAGGCGCTAACAGTGCTGTTGTTGTAGCACAGGAAAACAATAATAGACAATAACGGTGCAGGACAAAACAAGAACTCTAAAACTAAAGTATTATATAAAACAGGAAAAACCTAAAATATTATATAAAAAGTAGACATTAAACATAGAAGTACAATAAGGAGGAAACCGAAACCAAACAATTACCGAAAACTTGAGAACCTGGCTTATTAGTATATTAAAAAGGGGATTTATGAATAATATGATTTTTTAAATAATTTTGTTTTTAAAGCCCGTTTAAATTCACCAAAATTTTGAATATTAGTAAGAGCTGAGGGAAGTTTATATAAAATGAGTTGGCCAGTTACACGAAAAAATCGATCATAGTAACCAGCTCGATTTGACCGAGAAAGTTCAATTAAATGATTAGTAACGTCTAGATCTGCTGACCTCAGAGTAAGCTGTCTTTCGCTTAGGTTTTGTCGGACACATAGTTCCGATATATAGGCTGGCGTAATGCCCTGCAACGCATTGAAGGTCATTAAGCAGATCTTAAACTCTATTCTTTCAGGGCATCGAAGCCAATGAAGGCGATCCCTTAGAAGTGGGGTTATACGGCAATGCTTAGATTCACCAAAAATCATTCTCGCCGCAGCATTGAAAACGGACTGGATTCTATTGAGTTGTTTTTTAGGTAGGCCAACATATGCATTATTACAATAGTCCATACGTGAGACAACGAACGAATTTATGAGTGACTCTCCATCAGGCATCTCCTGATTGATTTTATCTGCCTTAGATCTAGCGGATATATTTAACTGCACGGAAAAGTAGATACAAGAGGGCTATGCTATCTTATATTTTCGATCAATATTAATTCAATCTAAGTTTACCTTATTTATACTATAAAATTTGGATATATTTGTACCTATCTCTTGTTCATATCTCTGATGTCATTTCACAATCAAATGCCACAGTTAATTTGTTATTCTTTATATAAAATGATTGCTAATATTTTCTTATAATTTTAATTGTGTCATATAACTACGGTTTATGGTTTATTTTACCGTAGAAATTAAATAAAAAAGCCAGTACTCAGAGTTAGTACCAACCTATAAAAGGACCCATGTAAGTATACTAATCGAAAACTTTTAATCTAAATCCTGAAAACGCGAAAAAAGTAACGACACATTATTGTTAGCTTTCATAAAAATTAAATGATAATATATATAATATGATATTTTATACATCAACTTTTAAGTGATTATTTTTTTGTGTGTTTTTGTCACTGAATATTTTGGGTAAGGAACTAGTAAATAAATTATTCATTAATAAAAATGCAACAATATTAGGAATGGAAGATTGTTATGATCTCCCAGTTGCGGCAAGGTTTGTGCTGTGGGTGCTGTGGGTGCTGGCGGTGCTGGCGGCGCTCCGGATCGGTGCGGTGATCGGAGACCTGCCCGCGTCACGCCACCTTATTACCACCGCACGAGGGGGAAAACGTGACTTAAATGATATTGCGCATCGATACATCGTGCACTACTACCACTAACCGACTTCACTTGAAGCTCAGATTTAATAACTTGATTTAAATAATAAATTGCTTTTCAAGAATAAACTCGTTCTAGAAGTTTAATACAAAACGTGTGTAGTTTGGGAGCAAACATTCAAAACACTTTAACCACGCATAGATAATATTAAAACTTTTAAGAACTCCGAACAAAGATGAGTATTTTTGTTGCAGAAATTTATCACTTTTTTATCGTTTATTATTCACTGGCAATGGTGTTTAATAAGCAAATTTATCTGCGAGGGTTAAGTGAAAAACATGAAAGACTTTTAAATACTCTGTACAAAACCTACGCTAAAACAGAGATCGTTTTTCATCTTCCGAGACGTTTAAACTGAGCACAGGGTTCACAGCATTTTCACGATAAAACACAGGAGATGAAAATTCTAAATACAAAATTCAAGCTGAAAGCGGATTCCAAAAAATCACAAATTCTCAACTCAGAGGCGTTGTGAACAATCAAATATTCTCATATTTATTTTGCCAATAGAAAAAAAGACTTTAGAATAAATGTTCTTTACGCACGAAGACCCCAAAAATGGGTCCATGCCATGAAAAAATATACATACGTACATATTTAAGCTTTAAAGAATCTTGCGGAATACGTGACGAAAATTTTATATTTTAATTTTTTACGTTCGAGCGAGACGCGAACCGTAAAATGGTGTCGCCGATTCTTACTTCCCGGTTTTCTGAGTGTCGACTGAAATAATATCAGATTCCTAACCTCATTAGCGACACCTGCCTCTGTCCAAGTTGCAGAAGTCAACTTGCTTTTATTGCCATTCACGCCATCTAATATGTACACTAGTTTACTTATAAACACGTACATGTAATTTGTCGTTCAATGTATTTTTGAAAACAAATTTAATAATGTACAACGTTTATTACATTAGGAGATGAATTATTGTTTGCCAATTAAATCAATTCGCACAAACAACTAACATTTAATAACACAGTTTTATCTAGATGTTTTGAAATAATATCCTAAAATTAATATATAGACATGACTTGAAAGACCTGCAAATATAAACATTATTCAAAGCGAGAAAGGAAATTTGGGACCTAAGGGCATAGTTAAATCATATATAAACATTAAGAAGAGCAACATTAACATTAAATTCCCGAAGCGTGATGAAGAATTTTATGCGAAATAATTTAACTGGAAATATAAATTGTTAAGGGAATGTTTCGCCCCTTTCCGGAACCGGTAATACATTCGAGTATATCGGCCGCTGGCTGCTTCTTCATAATAATATCAAGCGAGGGGCTGAGATATATCAAGAAGAGCGTCGGAATTGGAGAGCTTTCTGGCTTTGCGAAGCTTTTTTTAGCAGATTTATTTGTACTATTCATCTTTTGGAGCCTCATTGTCAGCGCCTTGCCGATACATTCGCATAGTTCGGGCGGATGACTATTTACAAAGATTAGCTGGAGTACCGCAATGTGTGCCGCGATAAATTTAGCTAAGCCGCTAGGAGCCGAGGCGGGGCCGGGCCCGCTCTGCTGGCTACTGCTTCTGATACTGCTACTGGTACTGCTGGCTACTGGCTGCCGGCTTTTTTACTAAAATTAAGAAAAGGGTGATTTATTCAATTGTTCCTTAGTCCGGCGTCTGAGTGTTTAAGTAAAGATAAATAGAGACTCGTTCTGCGCGCTAATAAATATAAAGTGTGTGGTGTTTACCGTACAATGGAGACGGTTTCATATTAATTTATTCATTGCCGCCGCACTGAATACGTGCAAATATTACCACGTACTAATTGATATTTGTGGCTGCTTTCTAAGTCTTTATTCAATTATTGAAGTAAATACTTCTTTACGCACACTTGGGGGGTAAGCTGGCGAATATGTAACGGAAATTGATATGCGTTACGTGGCGAACGGGCTCACTGTAGAAGCAAGAGAGAGCAGCGCGCGCGCAGATTTTCTTTCTCTCTTAGCCAGTGAAATATTTCAGTCAGTATTTTGAAATACCAGTGACGCGCCAAACGCGGAGGGGAGCGGACGTCGATGCGCACGGCTTGATCGGGCGAGGCGTATGATAATAAATTCAAATAAATATTGGTAGAAAATTAATATATGCAAAGGTATAAATGTATATATGTTATACACATAAACATATATATGGACATACATATAGATGGAGCTAAAGAAGTATTTAATTCAGTCATGTGGTCTAAAATCCTAATTTTACTGTCTTTATTTTTCTTTGCGAACTTCAAGTAAGAAAAATTAAAATATCTTTAATTTAAAAAAATGCTTATCCATTAGGCAGAAGTATGCTCAATTAATCGATACATGAAGCTAATTACTGATTACGTCGCTTACGCATAGGTTATGTTACAAATTAAGTTAAGAAATTTAAATAAATAAACTTTTCTGCCACACGTAAGTACATACGAGTCGTTAATCTTGTTTCATGTGAGGGGATTTCCGTTCGTCATTCCCCATCGATTTTGATAATTTTACAAGCTTTTTGCCATTCCTGACACGTCCTCATCAGTCTGAAAATTATCGCCCTATCGGCGCCCGACCAATACCCCTGTCCCCACTCCCCGCGTATTCTACTAGCACTATTCAACAAAGCAAAAAAGGACACTTTCTCGCTAAATATTGTCGTTGCATTCTTTTGACAAAGTGGTTAAATTTACTAGACAGAATTTCGCGAGTACGGGTCGACCTTATTGGAGGGTTGCTTGCTTGCTAAAATATCCAATGGCTAAATATATATTAGAACCGATAGATATTCCCCACTTTATTGAAACAGAAAAATATATCCGTGAAACATGATAGCGTATTCTGATAAAATAACATGCCACTTATGTTGACATAATACAATAATGAATTTCACTTCCAAAGTTAGTAGTTGCTCGGGAGGAAAACATGATTACGTATATTATAACATCACGTCAGATCGCAAGGTGAAAGGATCATTTCTTCTTGACCTATAACGTTCATACGGTTTATTATTGGATTCTTCTTTTGTTGGGAAAACTTGTTTCTTATTCACTTGTGTGTGTGCTATTCCATTACAAACATATTGTTAAGTACCTATTTCAGTGTAGGTCTTCACAAAAGTCTCCAGGCAGTCGCTATAAGTTCCTTCGCCTTCCAAGTAACTTGCGGAATTGTACAAGAAAAGGCTGGACTCATAACTGGGCTCAATATCCCGCTCAATGGTTCCCAGGAAATGCTTTTACGTAAATCCAAGCCTGGAACCAACGAGTGGAATCCGGCAGTCAAGTGATTCATGGTGTAATAATTATTCATACACTGACTATAAGAATAATCTGTGAGGCAGGGGTGTTCCGTGCTGATTTTATTGAATGTCTGTGCAAAAAATTATTATTATCATTAAATCCGATTTTTTTAGAAATCGAAGATTAAATGGAATTAAAATGAAGAATTTTCGATCAATAGTGAAAAAATATATTAATAAAATCACTGTTCAATACGTTCTCAAAAACTTCCGATTATTTTTCCTGATTTGATAAATAATCATGCAACTTAAAATTTGCGTCGTAATATGATAATCTATAATATAAAAATTAATGTTTGTTTGTTTTTTTGTTCGTACCTTACGCGCGACCGTTCATCCGATTACGATGAAACTTTGGGAATATGATCTGCGCTTACCCGGATGGTTATAGGATAGTGAGCTCTGGCGTTATGAAATTATTTCCTATACTATTCATACAATTGCGATTAAAATTTCATCCGATTGCTTTTCCTTTTTTGTAATTGTCTTGAACATGCCCATGAATACTTCTATATCTGTACTGGTGGGCTCTGGCATTATGAAATTTGCAAAAAAAAAAAAATAGGTCACGCGAGTTGTTGGAAAAATGGGTGTATTTTATGGAGCTAGGCGGCAATGAAAAAAGCCTGGGGGAGGGGAATGCGGGAGGGTTGGTTGGGGAATTAAGGAGGGGTGCTTCGTGGGAGTGGGGACGAGGGAGAGGGAAAGGCGAAGAAGGCGGAAGCAAAATGCGTGAGGGGGAGGAGGTTCGCGAGGAAGTGGAGAGCGGTAGTGGGGAGGGGAACGAGGGAATTGGAAAAAGGAACGCAGGAGGGGAATGGAACGTGGGAGGGGAAGATGAAGAAGAGTCGGAAGGGGAACGGGGACGAATGGGAAATGACACGAAGGGAGAAACAATGTATTTATTTAATTGGCATTGCAATGCATGCCGGGTATCAGCTAGTTATATTATAAATTATCTATGTAGGTCATCTCTAAAGTTTGCCAACGAAAACAACTCACAGAAACACCATTCAATGGGTACTTTTTATCAAAATTTCCCCGGCGGTTATTAAAAGTTTGACACTAACCTTAAAATTACCAAGAGTTAAACAATTGGAGAATTCCACAATAAAAAAAGAAAAGTGAGATTGGCGAAGACCATTCGCGACAAAGACACTGAAACGTTCAGCCGGTCTTAGCGGGTATGAGAAATGTAAATTATTATGTAAAATGAAACACTTTCCGGGTTATCGTCGACAGCGCTGAAAACTTTCTTATCAACAAGGATTATTGTCTTATAATTCTTTAGCCAGTTTATTTTTTGAAACAAGAAGTGTACGTACAGCGGAAACAAAGTGAAACAAGAAAGTTTATATCTCTTATGAATGATTTTATGCTGGATTATTTTATGATTCTGTTCGGCGTTTACTCAAAAGGTGAAATATTAAACTTATCCCGAAAATCGATTTAAGATTTTTATCAGCGAATATTTCCAATATCAATTTGTTTAAAAGGTCAAGATGGCATCTCTTGATTTTTTTAATTAGAGCCAATTGATTTAATATTAAATTACTGCATACTTTCTTGAAAAGTAATAAACTTCGCCTGTATAAGTATTAATGACCCATGAAGTGAAAGCTTCGGGTGAGCAGGATAATGTGAGAGAGGAAGCCTTCTTTTCAATACACGTTGTACAATATTAATATAAAAAAATGATTGTTTATTCGTTTGTCTCAAATACGATACATTCATCCGGTTGCGATGAAACTTTGGTTATTTGTTGTGCACATGCCTTTGAAGGTTTAAATATTTAATGGTGAGCTCTGACGTTATGAAATTTGCATACAAATTTACAATAGGTGGCGCGCGAGTTTTTTCTGTTTATTTCATTTAGTTTAGCAGCAGGGAGGGAAGTAGAGAGGGGGATAAGAATCCGGGAGGTGGGGAAATGAACGAAAGTAAGGGGTCCACTGGAGGGGGAAAGAGAAAGGGGGAAGGTGGGGAGATGGAAGGGGAACGCGGGAGGGGAAGGGGACACGGGAGGTATATGGAAAGGAAAGAAATGGAGGCGGTAGTGGGAGGGATTGCAAAGGAGACATAGTGGCGGTAGGGTATAGCAAGGGGTAAATTAAAAAAATCATGCTTCTCACACAGTCAGCTGTATGTGGCCTGATCATGCGGAAACATTCTGATTAATTCGTGTATGCACCGGATGGACAAACAAAAAATATTGTGTATTCAAAAGCACTTAAAAAAACTGACAGAATTTCTTTGAGTGACATTTAACGCATGGCGAGTAATTAATTACAGCTAGTGTAATAATAAAATGGCAAGGTTATTAAATAATATATTTTTCTTATTAGAATCAAAATACATAATTAATATGATTTTTGGTATATTATATTTTAGGACATGATTGACTGAGTAAAATTGACCTTTTTCCATCTATACATATAGAAATAATTCCCTGTTTCCCTTGGTTACGCCATAACATCAGAACGATTTTACCTAATTCATTTATATAGTTTTATAAAGTTTTCTAAGACTTTGTAGAAGGTTTTTACGGAACGAAAAATTATAAAATTGGATTATTTCATAAAACTTAACGACTATTTTTACTTCGTACTTTTGACAGTTCGCGCGTTTGATATATTTAGAGATATTTCCTATACTATTCATCCGATTGCGATAAACATGTGGCGAGTTATTATGAACAGGCCTGTGAAGGTTTTTATATAGCAATATTTCTATATTGGTGAGTTCTGGAGTTATAAAATTTGCAAAAAAAATCGCAATAGGGCACACACGAGTTGTTTAAAAAATGAGTGTGTTTTATGGAGTTTAGCGGCAGGGAAAAAAGACGGAAGGCGGATTCATGGAATAGGAATTCGTGAGGGGAGAGGTTCGCAAGAAGGGTGACAGCGGGGGGAGAGGTTAGGGGGAACGCGGGGAAGGTGAAAAGGGAACGCGGGAAGGGAATATGACGAGGGTGGGGAAGACGTGGAGGAAGGGGAAAGGGGACGAATCCGGGAGGGGAATGAAGTAGGGGTGGTTCGTGGGAGGGATACAGGAAAAGGGGGAATGCGGAGAAGGTGGAACGGGAATTCATGACGAGGGAGGTTAGTGAGAAAAAGGCGAGAAGGGAAAGGGGAGGGGAACCCTGGAGGTGTGGAGGGGAATAGGAAGGGGGGTTAGCGGGAGGAAGTACGAGAGAGGGGGAAGGCGGAGAAAGTAGAGGGGGAATTCGTGAGGGGGGAGGTTGGCAAGAACGGGTACAGCGGGAGCGGGGAATGTGAAAAGGGAACGCGGGAGGGGAAGGGGACGAGGGTATGGAAGAGGCGGTGGAAGGGGAACAGGGATGAATGGGAAAGGACACGCAGGAAAAAACAATTTATTTATTTAAGTGGCATAGCGATGCATGCAGGGTATCAGCTTGTGTTCAATAATAATATATGTATGTACATAATACCTATATGTAAACATAATTTGGATTGTTTATTTTTCACAATTATTTTAAACCACATTATTTCCACAACAATATGAAAGCTTAGCTGGTATGAATAGGTACCTACCTCTGTTTTAATGTAGGAATTTGAAATGCCTTATCAAAGAAGCGTGGTTTATTTCTTAGAATCCATTTTTCAAAATGTATGTAACTGGTGTCGTAAGATCACTGATGTATTTGTATTATTTGCCATGTGAGTGTGTACAACTTGGTGGCGTTTTTTTAACACAGTACAATATTCGTTTTTTTATGTAATATTACGAAGGTAAATACTTAAGCATATTATAAGTTTAAAAAATGTTGTTTATTTATAAAATTGGAAATCAAAACATCTGACACGCATAGTAAAAACTAACTTATATATATTTTTTATAATAGCAAGCACGTGTTTTGGAAGTATATTTTCGACCTTCTCCAAATCGATCATAACTTGCGTACCGCACTTGGGTACTAAGATTTTTTTATCAAAATACGCAATAAACAAGTTTCTCTTTTCCTCGCATGTAACACCTTTAACAACATCAACTATGTACGTAACTCTGTATTTCCAAAACATGGGTTTTTCCTTCGCTCAAGTGATGATAATAAGGTAAGTATTATAAATAAAATTTTAAAAACACCTTTGCGTTCAGCATCTGCAAGAATCTTTTTGTCAAAGACAGATCATTGTTTATTGAATAACATAATATTTTGTCAACAAAAGCTCAGCGTATTGATCTTTCTTCTGAATTTCAATGAGATTTTGTTAAAATATCTTATTCAAGTGTACCTACAGATAGAATGTTTTAAAAAATATACCGAATAGCATATGAACTTATTTTCTCCCAGAGTTGATATTTCTTTTCCATTGTCCTTCACATGATCGAGTGTGCTTTAGACCACACGACTGAAGTAAATACTTCTTTAGTAATCTAATCAAATTTTCGAATAAAACCACTCCAATGGGAATGGGATTGTTGATTTAGTTCTTACAAAGTTTAAAATAAAACTTTTTTGATGCGGATTCTAGTTAGAGAGCGACCTTTATCCACATTTGCAGCAGGAAATTCAAAAAAATCCAATGGAAAAAGTGCTAGTTATTAGTTAGATTTTAACGTTTAGAATGTGAGAAACAACATCACAACTATTGCCAGCATAAATGCCAACACCCATTCCAAACGTCATTACTATGGATTTGAGCACTGTTGTTACGATTAGATTGTGGGGAATGAACCTCAAAATTAATTTTAATTTACTATCATTCACCTCCGTAACGTTCGTAACGCCCGATATTATGCCTCTCGTAACGCTGTAATTTCCGTAACGCATTCGCCAGTTTACCCCTCACGTCAAGCGGGCGTAAAGAAGTATTTACTTCAGAAACTTAAAATAAAGTTCTAGAAATTAATACTGAAACACAATAAAAAAGAGATGATTTTTCCTTTTAACAACAAATACCAAGCATATTGATGTAATCCACAGAGGCATCAGCTTTGTTACATATGCCCGGAGAGGAAAAGTATCCCATTTCTATTATGGGTCACAGTAGCAGCCTACCTATTCGTATTTACAGGCGTCTCACCATCGCGCTCCGTGCTGCTATCCCATACGATCTTATAATACAATATCGAAAACCGTATTTATCAGCTAAGATTAGCTTCTGAAATATCGTATATCTTGCTGGTGAGTATCGGCGATAACCCCTAAACTAATTTATTTAATATCCCATAGTCTCGCATAGCACGTTTTTTGGAAGTATATTTTCGACCTTCTCCAAATCGATCATAACTTGCGTAGCGCACTTGGTTACTAAGATTTTTTTTATCAAAATACGCAATAACAAGTTTCTCTTTTCCTCGCATGTAACACCTCTAACAACAACAACTATGTACGTAACTCTGTATTTCCAAACATGGGTTCTTCCTTCGCTCAAGTGATGATGAAATTCTAACGCAAAATTTGACATAATCCAAGCCGTTTTTTTTTCAAATGACATATACTGCATAGATTTCCGCTAAGTGTGGTGGTAGTAGGAGATTTTCAAATGTTGTTGGGTTATTCGTAACCCGGGAATGTTTATCTTTCTTTTAAGAAAATAAAATTGAATAATTACGTTACAAAAAATATAAGCGTAAAGTACTAAATATTTTGTTTTTTTTTCATTACATATTACATAAATATGAATTTACAAGCTTCTGCCCGCGACTTCGTCTGCACAGTATCTATGTTTTACCAAAATTCTTAACCTATTTAATTAAGACATCTATAATTCTTGATTCGATTCAAAGTATTAGGCGAGTACTTCAAATAAATTCAATAATTTAAATATTTTCTAAAATAGAATTTTGTCATTTTGAATAGCAAATGTCATTCTAAAATTTTGACATTTTCTATTAAACAATAATTATATTGAAAATAAATATCTGGCATATATGTTCTTCTTATGTATGACCTATATTATTGTAAAGTTTCATTAAAATCCATTCAGTAAATTTTGCGTTAAAGAGTAACAAACGTACATACATCCATACAAACTTTCGCGTTTATAATATTAGTAAGATAAGGTTTAAGAACCAACTTTTAAAAATTACCCCTTTATGGAGAAGATTATTTTTGACTCGATCCATTGACTAACTTTTTTTCATTCTTGTAAAATTATTTATAAAAAAAAAAAAACAGCTTTGGCGCTACTTTCCTCGTGCAGATAATACAAAAAACACGCGGAGATAAGAAGTCAAATATTTCTAACGTTTATATTCCTCTTAATAGCGCACCTTGGGTTTTCCGAATTTTACTTTTGCAAACCCCACTGGGCTATTTTTTAATTGTGAACCAACTTTAAATTTCCAAAAAAATGCATCACATACAATACTTTCTCAGAATTAAAAATATACCTTGATAAAACTGAAATCACCCCAACTTGAGTGTTTTATATACTTACTACACCGTTAAGAGTACGATACTTCCAACTTCCAACCCCTGCAGTTTGTTGTGGAACTTGTTTCACCTTCATTAATAGAACTTTCACTCTGTTATTTTTCTTTTTCCTTCTATCGTCAACATATTTATCTTTAGTAATTGATTAATAATTATATGATGATCTTATTTTCCTTGCTCATTGATATTATTCTTTTTTTCCCTTTGTTTGTTTTGTATTATTGTTTCTGTTTCTTTTAACACTTACTTTGCACAATTATTGAAACTGTAAAATTTACCGGTTAACAACAAGCAGTAACTACCAGGCTTAGTCCAAGTTGCATAACTTATTTAACACAATGACCATATTATGGCGCCTTGTTTTACGGTTTAAATATTTTTTTCAATATATTATCATGTTGATAATTATTGACTTTTTACCATTGTGCGTTTACCAAAACAAATAATAGCTCTGGACTGTTGAACTGCTAGACTCAATTTTTTTTTATATCTTTCATTGTTACAACTAAATCCAGTTAAGGCTCCGTCAAACAGGAGGCGTACTTACTCGCATCAAGGCGTGAAAACGTCCCGGACGTATAACGCTACGTTGTGTTGTACTGAACATGTCTAAACCGGTCAAACAGAGCGAGCCTTTAGCAATACGCGAAGCTCTGCCGCCGAACGCCACGTTGTATTTTTGTTACAAAATTTCCTTTGACGCCGGGAGTTCTTGCTTGACTGTGGTAAAAATGCTGAAAAGTTAATTGAATGTGTCCGAAAACATCCTTGTCTGTATGACACGAGGAACAGTGCATTTGTGGGGCATTTGCTTATTTTGTGTTGCAGAAGGGAATGTAATTCTTCGAAGCACTCTCGTGGCATTGAAAGAAGCGATCTTCATGTAATGAAAGTTCCCGGAATAAACGACGATATTCCCCAAATTCTTTCCTCTTCTTAATAATATCATCCACCCATATTCTATTACTACGGGAACTCGATAATGAACACAGCAGTAACAACTTATCTTTATCTGAATAGCTGAACATCGTGGCAAAGACCGACTGACAGTGACTGACGCCGAACGCTCTGCTTGCGCGTCGAAGCCGTTCAAATAGAAAGTACGCGACGTTACGCTGACGCCGGTACGCGCGGTAAGTACGCCTTCTGTTTGACGGAGCCTTTCAACTGCTAGATTGCAGGTAGTGAATGGGTTCTTAAAAACAATTTATATTTAAACAAATTCAGATGTGTAGCTTTTCATAACATTATTATTTTAACAACATGAATTATTTATTAAAAAAAAGTAACTAAATTTAATTTAGAATCAGAAAGAATTGAAATCAGTGCTCAATCATTCCTAAGATAACATTGCGAAGAGCGCGCTCAATTTTTTTGGGCAAAACCACCGCTGTTTGTCGTCAGAGTGGAACATCCATTCACGGTCTTAGGGGGCCCCACGGAACACGCGGAAGCAGTTTTAAAGTTTCCCTTTGCCTTTGACGTTGCCCGGGAAGGGTAAGGGTAGGCGGGAGGTTGTACCGAGTATTGTTTCTTACTCGCAGCGCGGCGTTGGTGAGAGGGTTGCATTTTGCATCTGCACCCCATCGGCGAACAAAGCAATAATACCCTTAGAACACGCTTCTACACACCGCACCACGCACTCTTTCCGTTGCACTAATTTCCTACTTACTTAGAACCAGACGAGGTGCTCCTTTCATTCAACGTGAGAGGGTTCCTCGAATTATTCCCTTTTCAACCATTTTTAAAATCCTGGAAAGTAATTACTTATTTCGCCTAATATACGTTATGAGTCTCAAGCCTTATTGAATACACCTCAATTTTAAAATAAACCCTCGTTTTCGAGTAAGCAGGTAAGTAATCGACATATTTGAGTTATTTTAGTACCTATGGTTATAAATAAGGTTATTAAAGGTACCGTTTTCAAATTTGTATGTCACCATAAAAACATATAAAAAACATTTTCTCCAAGGAGTATTTTATTTATTTATGGCGTTAATTCATGTTTACGATATCACAGTACCCACCTAGCTACATTCAATGAAGCATCTCTAAGTTTCTCCATTCAGTTCGGCAGATAATGCAACACATAAAGATACCTACTACTATTCCGGTTATATTTAGAATGAAATCAATTATTTGATTTACTTGATCATTAAATTACATCTAAAAATAATCTAAGCTATTTTAATTATTTTAATAATAACGTTCATGTCGGCAATGCCCAGTGTTTTAAATATTTTTTTTTTTTTTAGAGAATACCTCACAAGAGTCCCAACTGCTCCCGTCTGGAGCCAGTGAGACTATGGCATCCCCAATTGGAGTATGTTGTGAGGGTGAAGGAAAGTGGGAAAGGGAAGGAGATAGGGAAGAGGAAGGTAGGAAAGTACCTGGCTATTCAGATCTAGTCACTAAACACGGCTAAAGCCATTATTAAGCAATGTTTCAATTCTGAATGGTGGTCTTACACCAGGGCGATATTGACAGTATCTTCCACTCTGGAACGTGCCGCAAATATAGTATATATTATTTTTATTAATTAATTGTGAAATAACACAAAATAATCAAATAAAATTTATTTACGCACGCTGGGTTCGAACCCGCGGCCTTCCGATTGGGATTCAAGTGTCTTACTACTCGACCACGGACGGTCGTCAGTCGGTAGTGTCCTCAGCGTGCAAATTCGTATATTCTTTAAACATAAACTTTCTAATTGAAGTGTCTGGAAGTGACCTGCCAGGTAAGTATGTTTCTGTATCTATTTGTGAATAATAATCTTAGATAGAGCCTAACGGCCTTACTAAAAAAAAAACACTCCGCGGCCGTTAAACGATGTTTTACATGTGGCAACGCTGGAAATTTTACTTGTAAATTGGAGTTTTCATAATAATCCGCTAGGTGGTGTGATTGATGCGCCTGCGCATTGCCGAAAATATAACCGCGTACGATAACACTACGGAAAAAAGTCGGTCGGTCTGATTAATATGATCTTTTAGTTAATTATTTCAATCTTTATAACTAATTCGCACTTATATTCATGTATTCAATATATTTGCTATTAGTTTGTGTTGTTTTTTGTTAGTTTAAGTCAAATTGTGGCACTAAAATCATGTGTTCTAAATTAAGCTGTCAGAAAATGGTTCGTAGGTTATGTTCAGAAATAATTTTCATTTTAAGATCTTTATTTTATTATAAATTCTTGAAAGTGATGTTTTTTGGTGACTAAAATGTCTAATACATATTTTAGTAAACGTATCAAAGAAATTAATGCCTTAAGATGTGCAAACAACGTATTCAAACGTGAGTTTTTTTATTGTAAATTTTTGGATATGAAAAGCGAATTTCAAGATTTTTTTATATTTTTTTATTGTTTGAAGGAGTAAAAAGTGAGGTGACAGATTTATTTTAAAATCATTAAATAAAAGGACTGTGTTTTTTGAATTTTGAATTTTTCCAAATATTTCAATGTTTTAATAGAAAGTGTTTGGGGTAAGTGAGTTTTTTTTTCCAACTTGATGTTTGAATCTTAAAATACTACAGTTTTTAAACATTTAAGTATATTTTAGATATGAAAATCTTAAAGCTAATTAAATTTTGGTTCTAAAATGGTATTTGTTTTTACGACATCTCAAAAAATAATAAATATATAGGACATTAAAAAAAAAATCGAAATTCGTTGAAAATTACAAATGGAACAAATATATACAACAGATAAACTACCCTCCTTGGCCGTGTAAGCAATGTACATATCTTTCCATGAACAATTTTTTGTCAGTTCTTAATTAGTAAGGATTCTTCATACATGGTTGTTTGACCATTGTACAAATTTTTCAGAAAGTTTATTAGTAAGGCTGGTAAAATGGCGACGTTGTCAGATCAAAACCATTTATTTTGTTTAGTAAGAATTTGAAAAACAAAATGTACAGACTTTACACAACGTGCTACAGAAACACCGTTTAACAGCCGCGGAGTGTTTTTTTTTAGTAAGGCCGTAATAATTCATTATAAAATGCACAGCGCCCTTGAGATGATTTCTCACAAAAACCGCGCTCGGCAAATAATCCAATTATTATTATTCTTCATTCGCATTTCCTTTGAAATAGTTTTATGATTACCACATAATTTAGCAGTGGAGTACCTCTACACAAAAAAATAACATAATTATTTATAATGTAAATTAAAAGGGTTAAAAAATCCAATTGAGACGTCTACAACCAACAAGAAACAGGAAACGAAATACCTTTCTTCTTATTCCTTTAAATGTGTCTCAAAATGCGTGGATATTACGCACTAAATTCTCGTCCTAGGGGGCCGGGCCATTTTTCACAGCGCCACTGATTCTCTTCAAGTGCAAACATGTTGACAAATAGGGGGAATGAGAAGGAACGATCCGGATAAATAAAAAAAATACCTTTGGGCTTCCATTCAATACAAGAAGGATGAAGGTACAAAGTTTCCAGTGCTGTTTGCTGGTTCTACAAAATGCTCGAGTTTTATTGAGTGTGGCGTCAACAGGGTTACCTTTAATGCTGAATAGTTTTATATATACGGGATGAAAAAAAGATATTATTCATTTTAGGAAAGATACCTAATACCTACATAATTTATTATTAAGGTTTTTGATGTAAAACTTCTTTACGCACGCTTGATTTAGGAAGTAAGCCAGTGAATGCGAAACGAGAGCGTTACGAAAAGTGTGATCGGGCGAGGCGAACGATAATAAATTTAAATAAATAAATATTTGTACAAAATTAATAAATGTATATATATACATTTATATATGTACCTAAACATACGTATTTGGCAATAATAGTAACATGTATCACCTACAGAGGTGTAAGTTGTTTCATATGTTGCAATTTATCCGTATATAAGCCTTATTCGTACTAGACTTTTTTTCAATATGTTTATTCAGTGTTTTCTTTTTTACAATATTTCAACTTATAAATCTTACATAACTGATCAATCAGTTTGATTGTAAGAAATCTCTCATTTTTCCTTTTAATTTGCTTTCAATAATATAATTAAATCTTAACTTAATATTTTTATTGCGTAATACATAATAATTACTTAATAGTATAATACTTAATATTAAAAAACTTTACTAATTTTTATAATGCTTATGATCATAATGTTCGATAGCAATTGTTTTACTTTTAACAATGGTTAACAGATCTAGGTATTTGTCCACAATATTATTTGTTTTCACAGATCTAGGTATTTGTCCACAATATTATTTGTTTTCACAGATCAAGGTATTTGTCCACAATGTTATTTGTTTTCACAGATCTAGGTATTAATTTGTCCACTATATTATTTGTTTTCACAGATCTAGGTATTTGTCCACAATATTATTTGTTTTCACAGATCTAGGTATTAATTTGTCCACAATATTATTTGTTTTCACAGATCTAGGTATTTGTCCACAATATTATTTTTGTTTTCACAGATCTAGGTATTTGTCCACAATATTATTTGTTTTCACAGATCTAGGTATTTGCCCGTAATATTATTTGGTTTCATGTTTCACGGAGGTAGAATGACCTTACTTTCTACATATTACGTCTCATACGTAAGTCACTAGTTATTATCATACATTTTGGTTATTCGAAGCTGATTATTTGAATTACATAACACATATTATATTTCTGTACCTGAGAAGCATACGGATGCAAGTCCAAAATTTGAAGAAATGAGTTTTTGATGAAGATGTGTAGTAAATGATCATGTTCATCAGTGGCAGAAAGATGGTAGTCATATTTTGAAGAAGTATAGGGTTTTTCAAAAATGTATAAGGATGCAACTACCATTATTCTTAGAATCATTAGAAGCAGAAGGACTCAAGTCCATCCTTCTGCTTCTAATCTCTTTGTTTTCTATCTACATAGACACAATAACCTCATACATCAACAAACGACACCTGTGATATTGGTAATCATTAAACAGGAAGGATAAATATAAAATAAAAGGATAATTCCAAGGGGAAAAAGAAACGCATTTAAGTGAGGCGAAAGTGCGATACGATCTGAAAAAAATCGGATTAGTTGCGAGGGAAGTCATCGTATTCAGTATTAGTTTTGATGACTCGGATATGGAAAAATGTCTTCCGTGCCCGTTCTGAATATTTTTATTTGAAAAAATTGTGGTGTTTAAATGAAGCCATTCTGGGCAGCACCAATGACAAGGCAATTTTTGCATGTGGAATGAGTCAGTCGGTGTCAGGGGGGCAAATGAAGAGACTTACCTCCTGAAGTGGATATATAGCGATATGGGGGATAATATTGAATATGATCTGACAACTGTGAAGGCCAAAACACATTGACCCCCGTATTCATACCCTTTTCATATCCTTCATACCTTTTTCCTTCCCAGAACCTCCTTTCTTTCCTTACCCTAAAAGACACTCCACACAGCATCCCCAAAGATGACATAGGCCCTGGGGGATTTTATTTCTCAGGGCCTACTCTGTAGAGTTAATGTTGAAAAAAATCCACTGCATTTTTTTAACAAAATTTTAAGTCATAAATGCCCGATTATCCTCCGTCAAATGACGAAGATTTGGAATATACCAATAATTAGTAATAATTATATTAAGAAATATACAATACAATGTATTTTTCTTTTACCCGTTGTGTATAGTTATTATTTTACTTGCAATTGGTCCAATTGGTAGAGGTGTATGTCCCGTTAAGACGTAAGGTTCTGGGTTCGAGTCCCAGTTGCAACCATTATTTTTTATTATTTTTCTGTCTTGTTTATTTTCATATTTAAAAAAAATTTGATTATTATTGTTATCTTCTTCTTCAATGATATATTACATTGATGGGAATATCCTTCAAAAGTTAAAAAGAGAGTTTTTCTATAAAAAAAAAGATGAATATATTTTTTAGTTAATCACACACACACAAGTCAATTATCATGTACATAGGTATTAAACATGAAAAAAAAACATATTGCAGCCCAGTACGACACGAATTAAAGAGAAGGATTTATTACCTGACCCGAGATTTTTTGCCGCTCCACTTAGTTGGGTTTATTGTGTGTATGTGTGTGTATACGTGTGTTTGTCTGGGAGTATTTGTGTATGTTCATATGTGGGTATGTGTGTGTGTGTGTGTGTGTGTACCAGTCAAGTAGATCCGTTTGAGATTGCTTCTCCTTAGCCGCAGCAGTATGTTGTAAGGAAGATCTATAGCAGCGATCTGCTAAGACTCTATGAATAAAAAATCACCCCTTATGTTTTAGAGCGGGACGCTTATATCGAGCGGAACCACTCTCAGGCCTGATCCGCGTAATTCAAACTACCTACCTACTCGGGCACCACCTTCCCAAAAGGAACACACCTCTCTTCGAAACTAAAATAGAGACATGTATCAAGAGATTTGTGCCTTTTTACAACGTAATTAAGAGCCGGGAACGAGCGGGCTGCTTTAAGGTTCCTGGGCGCAAGCTTTATTGCAGGGTCCATTAAGAGAAAGGATAACTAGAATTACAAGAAATGGACACTTAAGGGTGTATAGGAACACGTCCAAGAGGAAGTAGAATAGGAAATGATCTTGATAACAGCGAGTATTTACTATCAGAAGGAAGGTAAAATGTTTTTTTCGTAAGGCTAATACGAGCTTCCACTGAATAAAACGATGTATAGGAACAGCGCGATAAATTAAAGTGATTGAAATAATAAGTGCTTATCTACGCAACGTTTATTTTTCCCACTTTATATTATAATTCATGTATTTTTTAATATTATGTATCTTAATTACTATCTCGGGAACGTGTTGTAGAACAAAGGACCCTTAAACAAGCACGTTGATTACCTCATAAAAGTGGGTAAAACTCTCCGGTTGGTTGGGCGTGTTAACACGTAGGGTTAAAAAATTTCCTCTTTTGCATTAAAAAAAATTATAGCTAATGGTACTAAGCCGTATGTTAAGATTATTGCAGTCCTTTAGAAGCTTATCGCTTCAGAAAACCTCATAAAATAACTCACGTAGCAAGTTAATTCACACAGTAAAATCTTGTATATAAAGTATGTATTACGGGAATACCTACGAAGGTACCTAACCTACCGTTAACCCCTTTCAATCCCGGTTATGTAGGTATTTAAATATATAACCCTTTTTTGTCAATATAAGAGGATTTACGAGACTTTGTGCAAAACAAAAACATTTACGTTGCTTTGGTGAATTTCAGTCGAAACGGGTACGTTTGTTTACTTGGAAATATAAAATTGGAGGTTTTTTTACAGCTTACGTTATTCGGTAAATTTGCCAGGAAAAAATAAGTTTCTTAAAAAACACTGTATTGATACAAAGTAGTAGATATCCAAAATATTATATTGTGCCTATAATTAGCGCATTTTGCATACATACCTGGGTATATAGTTGTTTATTACAATATGTTATTTAATAGGACAGTAAGTATTGTATCAACATCATTTTTTTCATCTCCAGGATGGTGGCATCGTATTAACTAGTTCAATGGTACGAGTCAAAAGCAAAATACAAAGCTTCATTCAAAATATTTAGCAAGACTTTTTTTAAACTGACGAAACCAACTGCCGCTTTTGATCACGATATATGTTTTTCCAGGGAAAAAATGATGAAAATCATTTCCAAAAACTTTCCAAATGAAAATTGAGGTCTCCTGTTCATAACAGATGCATATTACGAATCTCATAGAATTGACTAAAAAATTCCCATAACTGAATAAATTCAATTGTCCTTGCTGTTAAACAATTATTTTATACGTTAATAAAAAAAAATGTGCGTCTAACCTTTACGCGCGGTTGAAGTAAAACTTCTTTGACTTGTGATAGGTATTATTTTTCTATCGAAAGCGAGAACCGTTTAATAATAAAAACAAACACAGATGGCAGTAATTGTACTGATAACCAAACATCATTTCCGTTTGAAAGCGTTATTTCCGCCCAACAAAGATCTGAATTACTACTAGTCATATCGCGCCTAAAGAAGTTTTACTTCAAAAAAGATTATTAATTTCAGTTCCAAATAGCTTGCTCTAGTATACACTATGGTCGTGGCACTGTACTTTGCTAAAGAATTATGCTGACGTCAGGCATGGCTACCGCGTCAATCCTTCCCAGGCGAAGAAAAAAATGACAATACATCGATCTCGTAGAGTTTATTGACAGAATTATAATATTATTTAATAGTATGCTTTATTTAAAAACAATCATCATCCCATTACTACTGCTGACGAGTTTTGGCCTCAGTTGAAAATCAATAATTTAGTCCAAACTCTAACGTCTCACCGTCGGTATTCCTGGGAAAATCTATCGCCCAGAACCCCTGGCATGCTCGATCGATAAGGATTGATAGGATAACTACCGGTAACTTCTCATCGTTCCCCAGGACAACTGCACATCGCTAACGTCAAAACAACAGTTGATGTCGAATATATTAAGGTCACTTAATAATTATGAACTGTTATTTATTCGTTGGCAGTCATGCTACGTAACGATGTGAAGTTACCGAAAGTTATCCTATCAATCGTTATCGATTGAGTGTGCTAGGGGCCCAGGGGTGCTAGCATGGTCGATCGATATGAAGCTAACGACCGATTGTCAGTAACTTCTCATCGTTCCCTAGGACAACTGCAGATGGCAAACGAATAGGTGACAGTTCGCAATGACTAAGTGTCCTTAATATATTTGATATCAACTATCGTTTGTAGGTTAGCGATCTGCAGTTGTCCTAAGGAACGATAGGAAGTTACCGATAATCTGTCGGTAACTTCATATCGATCGACCATGCTAGCACCCCAGGTGTTGGACTGCTATCGGTTGGAAATCCAGTGAATTCTATGTATCAGTATATTGGTGGACATTGACTTCTCGAGTTCGGTTGAATCCGGCATAAATGTAGCATTAGTGCGTGTGCTTACATACTTATTTATTGACGTCCTGAGTCAAATGAAATGAAACGCAAAATAAATAAAATTTATTGAATATGCCCGTAATCTTCTTAAGTATTGATATGTAATGTATTTCATTTTTATGCTACTGAATATGATTTCACCACAATAATTATCACGGGTTTTTTCTGCTAGACTCTGCGGGTGGCTTTTCGTTCTGCTTCACCCGGTTTAAGTGTTGGTGACTATTTTTAAGGCATCACCCTTTTGCAAAACTAACTACTTTTAACATTAAACTACAGCATACTTATATTTATTAGGTAGATATATAATAGTAGACATTCTTATATTAAGACCGTGAATAATGAGAGGAACACTCTTCACCCCAACATAAATCTCCTTATTATTGAATGAAAGCGAAAAATGTTTCTTCTTCTTCATACTTTTTTCCTTAAATATAGTATTATAGATGAACTTAATTTGAACCGTACGGGAATTAACTTATTAATATAATAATATGAAAACTTCAAAAGAATTTTACCTGATGGCGCCACTTCCGTTTGCAAATCGCGTGTGAGCGAGTGCTAAGTGTGCATATTACGGCAGCAGCTCCGTGGAAAAATGCACGTTCACGGACGGCTCAGAACGGTTAATATACGGTGTGGCGTTTGAGATTTACTCGGAATCGGGTTCCTTAATTTGAACCGTGCGGGCATAACCGTATTAATGTACTTCGATGCTCACCAGTTTTAAAATAAGTACCTAACAAGCGATGACATTTTGCCCATTACATTGTTATTTAATAAGTGTCGTAGCTCAAGATAAATTAATGATAATTTGAGCTGAACAGGGTTTCGATGAGCTGAAAAGTCTGTAGGCCGTTATAACGCTAAATAACGCTTGTATAATTACATAACTCTAGAGCTTACCGGTCAAGAACTTTAGGTGCTTCAAAACGAAAATGTATTTTCTTTCAAGATTATTTTAGCGGCTAACATAATCATAATCATAAACATGAAAAGCATGTTACTGCTCAGTCGCTGAGTTGGCGTAACCTTTGGGTCCCACCCAGACATCGTGAGTTCAATTCCTCGGCCTGCTAAGTCCTTCATCACGACACAAGCAATATTTTGTGTATTGATGGTGCATTGGCGGTTGTAGGAGATTTAAAAACATTGTCAGGTTAATAGTATAAAGAATATATTTATATACATATATGCATGGTTAACTAGGTACTAAAGAACATAAAATGTGTCAAGGATGCGGATAAATAATAACAGTTGATAAAGCAGACAAATCACGTAAGCGAAAAGCGATGCAAAGTAGAAGCGTGATACCGAATAAATATCACAAGAGGTTCCGTTATCTCCTCACTACAGGAGCTCAAAATTAACTAACTTTTTAGACGGAGTCATCTTTCACACACGTGCAATAACACGAGAGCACCATCCCTACACGACAAAAGTGGGTTAACCTCAGTATTAAAAACACGAGAACATGTGTTGGGTTTAGATGTGTTAATATGTATATATATTTGTATATACTGCAGAAATAATTTAATTTTGTAGGCGAGAGATAATGTTTTTATTGTCTTTTTTATTAATTTTCCTCATTCCACGTAGATGCAGCCATGAAGTGCGTTGTCGTCCTCTCCTATGTCTACCGTCAACATTTTCCTTGATTATGAATTGGGTACGTGTATTTGTCGCTCCTCACAATAAAATTAAATTTCAATCTAAGTCAAATAAAATTTCAACTACCAAAATAAAATATTAGCTTCAAAAATGTGAGAAAAATATTTTTTTCTAATTTTATATGGGGTTAATTATATATGAGATTATTATATTTTACATTCGCTTGTACATGCCATTTTAAATCACGATTGTAAATTCAGTCTAAGAACAAAAAATACGTTATTACTAATTGTGATACTAACAAGTTTAAACCAGCTTCTTATTGTTTACAATACTGCGGGGGTCGGTAAAGGGGTCTGTTTTACTTAAGGGCTTTTTTAATTCTGCATGCTGTGACATTAAGTATGAAGCGTTGTAATCATTTTCCTAAACGTCGGGTATTTTCGGGTCCCCAAAATTTATTTTAATGAAAAAAGACGAACTTAACTTAACTCTTAACCTTTTGAAGTAGCTTAATAGCGATTGACCAGCGGCTAATCATATTTTTTTTAAATGCTTGCAACTGTACAGGGAGGTTCCGATGAGAAATATTGATTATTCACTGTATCAATTGTTTTAAATTAAATATTTAATATCGATTTATTTAATTAAAAACTTGCTTTAATATATACCTACATTCAATTAAGCAATAAAAATGTTCAAAACGCACGATGATAAGTTATTAAATATCGTGTACTTTTTGTAAGTATTTTTTGATTATAAGTATTTATGATTTTTCAATAATATCACTTATTTTCAAATAAACGTCTAAAATTTTTTTTTATATTTTAGTTTGTATAAGACCTCGAATAAATAGAAAAACTAAGTTATTTTTGTCACAAAACACGTTCTCGGATTTATTTTTTAATTATTTTAATTTAACTAACTAGTTGTATTTATTTATTTTACATTTGATACATTTAAAGCCAAAATAACAGAAATAATATTACATAATAAGAGAATATATTTAAAATGAATATAAGTGTTATTACGTTGTTTTAGGTCGATATTAGTTCCTAGCTAGGCAGATTGCCTGTTCTAAGGAACCAAAATTTGTAAAGTGCCAAATGCAATTTAAAATAATATTATTTTTTTAAATTAATACTTATTTATACTAAGTTTTTACGAAATGTGCCATTCATAGGTAACCATGTATAGTTTTAAGTCACATTACATATTAGTTTTTCAGACTCCTCCCTATCCAAGCCAATCAACCATTTAGTTATATTATATGATTATGTATGATTATATGATTTGAAATTTATGTTGTTTAATAGAATCTATCGTTTGAAAAATTGAACAAATCTGCCAACCACCAACGGTATAACCTTAGTATATTAAAAACACACTTAATTTTTCAAAATTTTAAAACTGCGTGTACCAGATAAAATAACAATCATTCAAAATCAATTTATGTTTTTTTGAAAAAAATAGTAAATACGTCTAGAATTTGATTTAAAAAGGACTAATTTCCGGTATACCCTCTTAATAAATATACAAGTTAACCATGTTGTTATGCGGATATTATAAAGACAATTACTAACACGGAAGATGTGGTCAGAACATGCGACATCTTGCGGAGATGGAGTGATCTAACTTAAATACGGTTTTATTTTGCCATAGAAAATCACAATTAATTTACTTTTCAGAGATAAAACGTAAAGTAGAACATATTGACTTACGATCCTTTTCCTTTTAAATATTTAACGTTTTATTGTAAGATAAATACTATGATTATTTAATTGAATATTTTAAAATCAATTATTATGTCAGTTAACTAAAGTAATATTCTCGTAATAATTTGGAGCACCTAAAGATATTTATATAACAATAAGATTTTTTTTCAGTTCATATAGAGTTTTTATAAAACCGAGAATACCATTAGACAAAAAAGACCGAAGTAAATTCAGCTTTAAACTTTCCTGGAATATAAATATTTTTCTTTTTAAACATCTGTCCTGGAACAACTAAAAGTTTTAACTAAATATAAGTATTCTTATTTTCTTAACGTTGGTACAAATTTTTTATATTTGGATCTCAAAATCTGTCGCAAAGTTTTATGTCAAAAGTTTTGCTGCCATTTTTTTTAAAATATTTAAATAAACTTTTTCAACCTTAGGTATATTTATTTGGCAAAATTTCAATATTAGAAAGGAAAACATTTACTAATAATATCGCCGTTTACTGTTTTAACAGTAATACATGGTAGTTGAAATTTCAATGATTGTGTTATCATTATTGTCGTCAACATGCCAGGAGAATATGTGAGTGAAAGCTAGTTTAGGATCAAAATTAATATTTCCATTACAATTGATCCGACGACAATTGGCCCACCGGCAGTTGGCCCGACGACAGTTGATCCCTCGGACAGTTGATCCACCGAAGAGTTGAACCCCCGGACTGTTGATCCCTGTGCCAATTGATCTCGAAAAGATTATTTCTTCAAGTAAGTATGCGAAGAGGGTATACGAGCGTACGGCCAAAGTCGATATACTTATAACGACAGGCGTCTAGAGTAAAAATCCGCCATACAAATATTTTTAATAACAATGATTTTGATTTTTCTACAAAAATATATATTTTTTCTTCAATATCTATTTTGTCCCCTTCAAGGTAATCCTCGTGAGATATAATACACTTGTGCCAATGCATTTTCCAATCCTCATATGGTCTTTTAGATATGGCCTTGAGCTCCTCCGCCGATGCGGTCTTTAGCTCCTCAATCGTGACAAAACTCCGTTCTTTCAAAAGTCTCTTCAGTTTTGGGAACAAGAAAAAGTTACAGGGGACCAAGTTCGTAAATACAGTGGCTGAGGCATGATTACGGTGTTGTTTTGGCCAAAAAATCACGAACAAGAAACGATGTGTGTGCCAAATTAATGCGTTTTCTTCGTATTGCTTAAAAAACATTTGATGGAAGGAGTTAACCGATATGCCGATATCCTCAGCAACTCCTCTAATAGTGATTCGACGCGACGATTTTCCAAAAAAATTTTCTTCACTGCTTCAAAGTTTTCATCGACTGTTGAAGTGCTAGGGCGTCCAGGACGGGCCTCATCATTAAAATCTTCTTGACCTTCTGTGAAGAGCTTGTATCACTTATAAACATTTTTTTCTTAAAGCACACTTGCCAAATGTCACAGTCTGCATTTAATTTTTTTTCGATAGCAGAAAATCGACAAGCACATCAAAACACATCTAACCTTTATATCTGTCAAAAACAAACAAACTAAAAATGCAAAATGGCTGATAATGTCAACATATGTTGGGGACATGTGTACCAACATAAGATTTTTTTTTTTTAATATCGAATGTACGTAGCCCAAGAAATTTTAAAAGTCACCTTATTTTTTTAACGAACCTCGAACTATATTTGTAGTTTTATGAAGCAATGATTTTTTTTCTGTGTTACATCATTTTATGCGAAAAAAAGTTTAAAAACAACAAGAAGAAAAAAAAACATAATTAAGAGAAACCGTATTCCGTTTTACCCCCTTTCTTTAATCCGGGCTCCTTCAGGACCTACATTAACAAATCCCTGCCAACATCGCCTTCATCCCGACTCGCAGCTTCGCCGTACCGGATATAGTTCCCCAGGCTTTTCTCGGAAATGGTAAACTCTAGTAAGGACGACAATATACAAGAAAATAATGTACGTCGTACAATTATTTGTCATTAACATAATTTATACGTAGATGATAAAAAATAAACAAGGATAATAAGAGTTATATATGTAATGAAAGTGAAACAGCTTCCGTTATAGAAAGCGAGATTGTGAGCACACATGTTTGTTACATTACGTATTTTATTGCCTTTATTTATTTATTTTGGTTTATTAGAATGACGTTTGTATATCGTAAAAATTACTGCAATCTGAATTTGTTTTTTTTTTATTTCGAAAGTGTTCTCGCCTTCGCTAGAATAGTAATACCTGCCACAACAGTCAAAGGTGATTTACTTTAACCGCGCGGAAAGGTTATATACATAGGTTTTTTTTACACAGACATAGTACAGTATTAAATTTTGATGAGTGAAAAATTATTTAATTTTATTAAAACATAACAAATAAAATAATAATAACTTTAAGAAAGACGAAGCAAAAACAAAAAACCTGTTATACAGTGACCTCATCAAAATGTTTAATTAGTGTAGCTTTATACTTCAAAGGGGTATTTTAAGAATGTCAGCGATTTTAGCATAAAAGTTCCCAAGTGTTTGCAACCTATTTATAACTGAGTTATATCCTGAGACTGTGGTATAATTGACACAATAATACATACTAGAGGACCTCGATCTAATGGTAGGTACATGGAATTGAATCAACATTAATATATCAGGGCTATCCAACTGATAATTACAATTTTATATAAAAATATAATATCAAAAAAAAATTCTCACTTAAATTAAGCAATTTCACTTAAATTAAGCAATTTCAATAAAAGTAATAAAAAATCATAATCTAAGGAATTCCAAGTCTATAATTAATACATCTCAAAAATTTGCGTTAGACTCTTTCAATGGTATTAATTGATTATTAAAGACGGGTGACCAAATTGTAGAGTTGTTTCATAATTGTTATAAAGGGTGTCCGGGGGTATAGTGCAGTCGGTAACTTCATATCGATCGACCATGCTAGCACACCAGAGGCCCTAGCACGCTCGCTCTATAAAGATCGATAGGATAACTATCGGTAACTTCTCATCGTTCCCTAGCATGACTACAGATCGCCAACGAATAAGTGACAGTTCACAATGACTAAGTGTCCTTAAGATATTCGACATCAATTGTTGTTTGTACGTTAGCGATGTGCAATTGTCCTAGGGAACGACGAGAAGTTACCGATAGTTATCCTATCGATCGTTATAGACCGAGCGTGCTAGGGCCTCTGAGCTGCCAACTACCGATATCATTGATATATGGTGTGTGTAAAAGTGTGCACCTTTTTTTATTTTTTTTATTTGATACAATATTTTTACATGTTATAGTATAATCCAGTATTGTTGGCCTCACTTTGTGGTTTACCCGTGCAGAGGCCTCCATTTTATATACAGGGTGTCCGGGGGTAAAGTGCAGTAACTTCGGTGATTCTACATGATAATATAAATAAAAAAGATGAATGACTTTTTTCGAAATTCCAACATTAAGGGGTACTTTTTAGGTAAAACGACAAAATCAGTCTGACGTATGCGGCCAGCACTAGGTACTATTTTACGCCGTTACGATATGGGTGACTCAAAATAATCCAACGTCGCGGGCGGGCGCACAGCAAATTTATCAATAAGTTTAGTTTCAGGGGAGGAGGGCCAAGAGGGGAGGGAGGGGGCAAAAGTCTATTTTGAATGAGATTTTTTGACATATCAATCATAATATATTTTTTCAAATGTATGGGTAGAATAATGTATAAGAATATACATTTACCGCTGCCCCGGGAACAGGTCAGGTCTACCCAAGTTGATGGGCTGAGGTTTGTTGTCTTGGCAGGCTGGATCGGGAGAGATGGTCGAGGGAGACATTTTTATCTCTAGCATGACTCTCGGAGCCTTACACGTACGTATTAATAGAAATGGGAGATTTCTATTAATACGTACGTTACTCCTGGAAACACAGACCCCTAGATTACCACCTTACACTCACCACCTACATTTTTTTTTCTGAAACTTCCTCTTCTAATTTTTCTAAATATACCCTCCATATAGCATTCCACAGAACATAGACCCTGAGGGGAATTTTTTTCTTCAATGCCTCCTGGGTTGAGCTAATGTAAAATATATATATATACATATGTATATAAACAAATATAAATTTCGCTAGTTTGGAAGCAGTGTAGCTTAAAGTGTCTTGATGCATTACACAAACGCAAGCGCCAAAGGTCACCTCACTAGGGGAACATGAAACCCCACAAGTCAGGAGGGTAATGTTTGAGGAGTTCTGTTTAATATGACGCCGCACAAGAGATTCACTCTACTAGCATTGCCCAGTTGAACGACTGTACAGTTGAAGGGCCTAAATAAGGAAAGTTGAAAGGTGAAAGGAAGGGGGTGGGGAGGAGGAGAAAGAGATGAGGGAAGAAGAGGAAGGAAGCTTTCTATTTAGATCGAATTACTGAAATAGTAGTAGGTAGCAGTCCTAGTCAAAGAGTCTTTAATTGGATCCGAGTCCTTTTCCACTTTTGTTAAATGTTAAGTACCTACCTAGTAAGAGTTTCAACGAATATCATTAATTAGTTATTATGTAATGATATTTTAAATTAATTAATAAATATTTTTTCTTTTTAATCATTGAAGAAGGAGATAACAATGATAATCTAAATTAAAATATGAAAATGAACAAGACTCAGAAAAATAATAAAAGATAACGGTCGCAACTGGGACTCGAACCCAGATCTCTTGTCTTACCGGGACATGCGCTCTGCCAATCAAGCCATTGTCCCCCATTATAAAATGGCCATAATTGTCAAAATCACATTTCAAAATTCAGAATTAACAATATTATCTTCGACTAATGTTTTTTTCCAAATTATCAGCTTTTTCATTGTAATAATAGGTGGCAATGGCTGAATTGGTAGAGCGCACGTCCCGGTGACGGGAGATCTGGGTTCGAGTCTCAGTTGCGACCGTTGTCTTCTATAATTTTTCTGTGACGTGTTTATTTTCATATTTTTACTTAGATTATTATTATTTCTTCAAACTTCACAAAATCAGATACGTTTTTAGATTTTCACGGCCAAAAGCATTTTCGTTGTTTGTTGTTGGGGTGTTATGCCGTGTTGTGCTACCTCCTTCTTTAGCCGACGTTTCGGACAGCGTTGCAGTGTCCATCATCAGGGCAGATCCGGCAGATCGACGGATAAATGGGAAAATAATTCACCGACTCCAGATATTTTTATATCAGAGGGTTTGGCTCGGTGGAATTCCTAATTTGACTGATAAATCGTACTTTTTTAATTTTTTTTTTATAGTGAATACCTCACAAGAGTCCCAACTGCTCCCGTCTGGAGCCAGTGAGACTATGGCATCCCCAATTGGGGTATGTTATGAGGCTGAAGGTAAATGAGGAAGGGAAGGAGACGAGGAAGAGGAAAATGGTGAAGTTTCTGGCTATTCAGATCTAGTCACTAAACACGGCTAAAGCCATTTCAAGCAACGTTTCAATTCTGAATAGTGGTCTTGCACCAGGGCGATACTAAGAGTATCTTCCACTCTGGAACGTGCTGCAAATATACTATATATTATTATTATGATTTTTTTTTTATATTTTCAATATTATTATTTAATTTATAAAAACAGTTTATTTATAAATAGGTTCTGCTATATAAAGCTGTTTCGTCTTCTGAAGGCGAAATTGTTAATAAATAAACTATTTTTATAATTTATTTATTGGTAAGAGACAGACAGCTTATACATAAAATATAAAGATAAATATATACATTGTTAAATGAAGTCATCAAAAAAACTAATTTTAAATAACTAATTATGAAATAACACAAATCAAATAAATAAAATTTATTTGCGCACGCCGAATTCGAACCCGTGGTCTTCGGAATGGGAGTCGAACGCCCTATCGCTGGACTTTGCCGGCCGCTGGACTATGCTACTGATCCCTCAATATAAATATTTAAAAAGTCATACATGTATTTAAAATGACAAATTCTTTGATAAATTTATATGCCTAAATTTTTAATGAGAGAGCTAGTTATAATGCCAGTAGCCGAAATAACAAATGCTAATAGTTTTATAGTGAGAATGCCAAATTCTTTAATTTCATTTCCTAAATCTGTAATTAATATTTAAATTGTAATTGAATATAAATTTATTTAAAATGACAAATTCTTTGATAAATTTATATGCCTAAATTTTTAATGAGAGAATCATTAGAATTACTAGAATACATATTTAAAGTGGAGTTCAATGAAAAGTACATAGATTTTAACATAGTTAATTAAAGAATATTTCATAAATACATTTAGAAACATGTACAAGAGTTAGAGAGTTACAAAGAAAGATTTTATCAATGGATTATAAAACTACTGAGAAAATATCCTTTAAGAACTTTTGACAATGTTTTTTTTGTTTGTTGCCGGAAGTTTTAGGTTACTAGGTAATGCGTTGTATTGCATGTATGGGATGAGTTAATTCCAAATTTAGTCGTGTGGGTAGACTACAAAAAGTGTATTAGATTTTGCGATCGATTTAATTTAAAGTCAAAAATCTCATATTTACGAACCCCTTTTCTAAATTGAATTAAGTTCGTTAAAAAATGGTTGGGAAACATTACATTTTTTGTGCCTGAACTTCGCAAAATAAAATAGAATTTCGAATGTTGCACGACATGGTGTATCGCCTTAATTTGTGTTATTTCACACTTAATTCATAAAAAATAATAATATAGGAACTGTTTTTGTGAACTTGTCAAAGTGGAAGATATTCACTG